>LR812525.1:28440764-28990764 GCA_903798195.1 Danio kyathit | reverse complement strand
CAACTGTGTTAGGACAGCTATGTTTTGGTCTTTTCTTGGGCTCAGTCATGTTGGTGTGTCTTGGTTGTAAAATTCTTTGATATGTCCCAATTTAGGTGGTCTAGAGCACATGATATGACTAAGGGATGTGAGATGTGGTACAACAGGGCACGTGACAGTTCCATCAAATGGACTAAATGTCATTTAAACAGGACCTTGTGCATATATTTGTGTGTGTTGTTCTGATCAGCGACAGAAATTAGAGTGCGTGGGAATCCATCTGCACAGGAAAAAAGGAGGGAAGCAAAAGATTGCACGCACACACACACACACACACACACACACACACACACACACACACACACACACACACACACACACACACACACACACACACACACACACACACACACACACACACACACACACTCTCTCTCTCTCTCTCTCTCTCTCTCTCTCTCTCTCTCTCTCTCTCTCTCTCAAGCGGAGAGGCACTGGTCCAAACTCAGCCTAGGATGAAAAGAGTAATAGTGGAGGCAAAAGCAGGGGGATGAGAACTTTTACACGCTTGACTAAGAGTGGAGTGTTTGTGCTGATGCAGTGGATGAAGGGATAGAAGGAAGAGAAAATGGAGGTGGTGAAAGAAGAGGGTGAAAATGAGAGATTCTATCTGTGCATTAGCATTTTTAATAGGCTGGCGAAGGCAAAACCCAAAATTAGCTTTGTTGTGTGTGTGTGTGAGTGTAAGCACAGGCTTGTTAGAAGTTAACCTTTGGGGAGGTTCTTTAATATTTTAGGTAAGCACTAACTCTGCCTCAATCTATTTAGGGAGTGTGCTTTTCTCAGGAGAGGACTCTCTCTCTCTCTCTTTTACACACACACACACACACTCACACAGCAGTCTATGTTAGGCAAAGATGTAATGCCTCATTTATAGTTAGCTCAGTCTTAGGCTCAGATCTTCATTAAAACATTAATGTGAACGAATCCCTCTCAGTTCTTTGAAACAGTCATCTTACAGATCTTTCCTGAAATTGATTGATTTTGTACAAACCATATTTTAGTTTTTGACTGGTTAGAAAATACATTTATTAATAACACATGACATTTCAGAGTAGTTTATTTATTGTGAACCAAGAATGTCAAACCCTCATAATTGCAGTATCATTTGACAAAATGCAAGACAAAGGGTAAAGCAATTTTTGATCAACATTCATTCTATGTAACAACTGGCTTTAATTTTTTTAAACTAAAAATTACAGTTTTTCCCAATTGTTTACACAAATTTTCTGAAAGCATGTCTCATATTGTCAGAACTCTACACACAAATGACTAAACACACACACATTCGGCAAAACCCTTCAATTCTCCTGCAAAATGAAACTTTACATTCAAAACAATGTGATTTCTTCACAAAATGGTGTTTTGTTTTCAAATGACACACACAAACCATCACATCAATAGACATTTATAAGAACCAGTTGATCACTGATGTGCCTAATGTAAAACACTATGACCACTTCTTCTCCATTTATCATAATGACTTACTGTAAGCCTTTTTTGTTCAGTGTTACACTTACTACAGACAGTACACAGGCCTACAGAAGTGCATTGTAAAATATTTCAGAATATTGTTTTGATACAAAACACACAAATACACGGTACCAAATATATTTTACTGTATTATTCCCACAAAAACAGCGTACACAGTGTTCATCCCAACCAACACAAAGTTGCACATAACGTGGTCTATATATGCCATCAACAGAAGGATTTACAAAATACAGTTACAGTAAAAAAACAAAACAAAAAAGTGTGGATTTTGGTCATACACTTTGCATTCACATGCAGAAAAAAATTCCTCAATAGGATTGAGAAATGGAGAATATGGAGGGAGATAAACAACTAGTGAACCAGTTATAAACCAGATGAGCTCTGATTTCTAAATTGCAATTATGTGTGACAGGTGTTTAACCATGTGATGAGTTAGTATGTAAAGTAGGGCAACTGACTTAACAATTCTGAATGACCGTGTGTTCCTCGTGAAAACAAGAGATTTTCTGCATGAAAATTGTGCCGAATGCAGAGAATTGTGTGTAGTGTTTTGAAAAAAGTGTGTTTTAAACCTGCAATTTGAGTGCAAAGCAGGAATTGTGCTTGTAGTTTAGCAGAATTGGGTCAGGGGGTCGGTGCATCAGTTACATGTTGTAGTCATTGTGTCTGAAGGTCAAGTAATTGTGTGTAAACAATAAGAAAAACTGTAAATTATATATTTAAAATAATTGTGACAAATTTACAGACTAAATGTAAATTATGCAGAATTTAAACGTACTAATTTAGCTCCTCTATAACATGTTGGTTACAAAGTATAAATACTTTATATTTTTTACAGGAAAATTTGCTAATTGTGTACTTCACTCATTGTGTATATTCAAAGATTTTGTAAATTATTCGTTTTATTATTCGTCGGTTAATTTAATACATCAGCACATACAAATACAGTCTCAGCTATACAGTGGGGAAAAAAGGGAAATATACAAACAAGTAAACAGGATAATACAGTCAGACTAGGAGCTAAAATATACAGCATAGAATAGAAAAATTAGGAGAAATTATTATTGTAGTGCTAAAAGGTGTCCATAACTGCCAAAAGTCATCTGACTTTTGATGTATGTCATAGGTGAGTTTGTCGAGTTTTTTGAGACAACCACGTTTTAAAGGAGGGTACCTGAGGAGATGACCACAATAGAAATATACATTTCTTTGCCAGATAGACCAAGATTAAAAAACAAATGCTTGGTGTGGTAGTCCAACACTTTATCTACTCCACCATATAACAAATAAAATTCCAGAGAAAAAATGATTTAAATGATTTGATTTAAAACATTTTTAAAGCTCCGGGTGCTTCGGTTTCCCCCACAAGTCCAAAAACATGTGGCATAGGTGAATTGGGTAGGCTAAATTTTCCGTAGTGTATGTGTGTAAATGAGTGTGTATGGATGTTTCCCAGTGATGGGTTGCAACTGGAAGGCCATCCGCTGGGTAAAACATACGCTGGATAAGTTGGCGGTTCATTCCGCTGTGGCGAGCCCAGATTAATAAAGGGACTAAGCCAAAAATCAAATGATTGAATGAACATTTTTAATGCACTGTTTGTTTTTCATATTTTCATATTCAGATTTTAAATTCAAGTAGAATTGAATTCATAAAGAATCTTTTAATCTGGGGTTGACCAATATCACTAACAATATCACAAAAATCAAGTCACAGGCTTTCACAGACACCTAGAAAGTTGGGGAGGACTTGTTTTTTAAGTTTTGTTACAACCTGTTCACACACTTGCAAAAACTCCATTAATAAATTAAAATTCTTACATATATCACTTTTGAAATATTTGTTTAGAGGATATTGCCATTGACATTTAATGATTATACTAACAATAAACAGAAAACATCACACTGCAAATAGTCTATTTGGTTTTTAATTCATAAAGGAACAGATCGTTCACTTTTTTTCCACTGCAGAGGAATCGACCCTCTGCTGTTGTTAAACTCAGACTCAGTCTGCAGGAAATGTGACCCCTTATATTATTAATGGTGCATGATCAATGGATGTCTCTCTCTCTTTTCCCTTTGCTGTATGTTTTCTCTCTCTTCTTTTTCTTGAAACAAGATTTAAAAACTATTTAAATTGTAAATGTATTATTGTTTTCATCAACTGTTGCCTGTTCTCCCTTTTAGGATGCAGATGTGGGGTTTGAACACATATCTGTATGGTCCTAAAGATGATCTGAAGCACAGGTTGCTGTGGAGGGAGGTTTATTCAGCAGAAGAAGAAGGTATGGGGGTTTATACAGTAAATATATTTAGCTTTTTTTTATTAGAGCAAGAACACTAGGTCAAGAAGTTTATTTACATTTAGTCATTTAGCAGACGCTTTTGTCCAAAGCAACTTACAATTGAGGGGGCATTCAGCAATTCAACAGGAAGAGGCAATACACACAAGAAGTGCTAATTGTACAAAGGAACTGTTAAGCCACCTTTCCACTGCACACATCAAACGACAAGCGACAGACTGGAAGTCATTCATTTCCAATGGAGAGTAGTCCGGGAGCTGCGTTGAGTTCCGATCATGTCCGTATGCGGAAAATTCGGATCCAATTTGAGCTGCTGATCCGTTCAAATATTTGAACTCCTGCAACTAGACTGTATGCGATCAGCCGACCGGATAAGATGTATTCCAGTGTTGTCCAAGCAGATCCGTGTGTGCGGGATGAGAAATTCTAGTTTTTTTTGTTATTTTTTTTATCAGAAAAAAGTCTATACTAAAAAAAACATTTCTATTCATAAATGAGTAATACATTTTTTTATGTTGTCTCCACATTCCCTCCAAAATTTTTAGCTGTCTATGAGTTTCTTGTATTCATTCATTCAACCATGGTGAACGCACAGAGAATAAAGGCTTTTGCTTTTGCACTCCTTTATTTCAGACACTGCGAGAATCAGCTTCTCTCCCATGGTGCACGACAAAACTGAAAATTCTGTGCGACAGCTACAAGGGGGCATATTCCGACAGTCGTGTCCAAATGTCGTGTGCAGTGAAAAGGCGGCTTAAGTGCTCAGAGAATTAAGAGCTAGAGTAAGAATTGGCGAGTGTTTTTTAATAGAGAGAAGAGTGTTTCTACAGGTGGTTTGTCAAGTTTGTCAAGCAAACTTAAATGCATAATGTTTTTTTAGAGATATGGAGTGATTAATTAATCTGTTTATTTTCAGTTTATATTATCAGAGAGCATAATGTGAGAAATCAGAACTGCATTTAATCATCTTATATAAACATGATTTATTTTAAAAGCAATTTATTCTTAATATTTACATTTAAAAAGATCTAATATATGCGTCTGGTGTCTTCAGAAAGGTGTCTGTAAAGTCAAATTACCTCATGGGTAATATACTCGTAAAATACCTGTAATATGCCATGCTGTAAATACCACTTACTGTATATGAAAGCAAGACATTCTGATTGATTCTGAATGAGCCACTCCCCATTTCCAGAAGTGGGCGAAGCCTTTAGATCTTATGCTTTGATTACTTCCAGAACAAAAAACTAAATATATACATTATTTTTAAAGTCTTGTCAGTTTAAACTCCTGATATATAGTTTTCTGAGTGCCCACACACAGACAAAATATGCGGGAACCTGTCACTGTAAACAGTTTTTAGATCTGTAAAACGTCATCTCTTGAACATGACAACAATCAACTAATGCAATTTTGAATTGAAGTGTACCAGAAGAAAATGTCACTTCAATCAATCAAGGCATTTGAAGTAGTTTAGAAATAATGTTTTCTGTCACAAAGAATGTCTCTCTTTTGACGGAAACTTTGTAATTTAACTTTTTCAAGCTCAAACAGCAACCATATTCACTACCAGGAAATATTCAATATAACCATATTCAAGCAGGAAAAAAGCATAAAGTACCTGTGTAAACCATAAGATGTTGGGCTGTGTTGTGAATACAGTTATTATTTGGTACTACATTATTATTTGCCTTTATACTTGATGAAAGTAGGCCTTAATATCTTAACAATTAATGTCTTTTTCAGATCAGTGTAATACAACTTGACAATGCATTCATTATAATAAATAATACATGATGAGGTAGTGTTATTTTTAGAATACAGTATAAAAGAATGTGGTTTTAAGATTGTATTATTTTTATGACCATATCACATCGTCATTTTCTCACTCTCTCTCCATTTTTCTCTCACTGTCTCCAGCTCAGTTGAAGGCTCTAGTTTGTGAGGCCCGATCGAGGGGTCTAACGTTTGTATATGCTCTTTCACCGGGACAGGACATCGTCTTCTCCAGTTCTTGTGACCTCACACTGCTCAAGCGCAAACTCAGACAGGTGAGTAAAATGCTTACTGCAGTTGGATCAGTCCATGTTAATATTTTTACTATATTTTATTAGATTTTAATATTTTATTCATATGTTCATAACTTTAGAATCTGCAAAACTCTTTTGTACAGTTTGGCCATTTTGTAAAATGAATGATGAATCGCCTTGTACTCTTTCATTTCACCACTAGGTGTCAGATCTGGGCTGTCAGGCTTTTGCTCTCCTGTTTGATGACATTGATCACTCCATGTGCCAGTCAGATACAGAGGCCTTTTCCTCATTCGCTCACGCCCAGGTCACTGTGGCCAATGAGATCTTCCGTTTCCTGGGGGAACCACCTGTCTTCCTATTTTGTCCCACTGGTAGGCCAGTACATAAATATATCAGGCTTAGTTCATTACAGAACAACGAAAAGCTTGACTCAATTATATAAGTCGCCATGAAATGGAAGTTAAGTTTGTCTTTTTTTTGCCAATAATATCCAGCTGCAGACCCACACTCATTTCAGCACACACAATCCAGGACACAAGTTCTAGGCAGCGGCGAACCATATATGGTTAGGACGGATGTAAATGTTTTTAATGTCTTCTCTGACCTTGTCATCAATATATTTATATGTATATATATTGGTAATAAATAGTGTACACAAAAGACAATAGTGTAAACTATTTCACAAATATGGCGATTGAGACGGGCGAATGGGAACTGTTGTTTCTGATCGCCATTCAATATAATAGACTGAACAGTTTTCTATCAGTCATCATAGATGATCAGTCATTATTTATCTGACAGAGTCAATATAGCAGATACTCGTTTGTTGGCTTTGCTGAAACATATAAACAATCTAAATATATTCATTATTGTAAAGAAAATAATAGCAAGTTAATATGTATACGCAGTGCTTAATTTGTAGAGGTGTGAACCTACACTGCTCTCACGGTTCCGTTCGGTTACGATTATCATGCCATCGATTCGGTTCAATACGATATCTCGGTGCATCACGGTGCATCAACGATGCTTTCCATACTCAGTTTTCTATAATTTCTTCACAGCACAGCAATTCTTTTATTAAAATGTGTAAATATATTTATATACTATTTGGAATACAATTTTGTCCTTTAATACAAACAGTCAGATATATAACCTGTACCTTTAAACAACACGAGCATTTATAGCAAATAAACAATTATAAATATACCGCTCGCTTTCTGAGGCTTGTATACCAAGTTCTTTCTTACACCCCTTTGATTGGTCACACGCTCAACAGAAAGGGCTGTGATTGGCTCTTACACACTGGCACTCTTCACAGATGCACTCATGGGCCACAGTGAGAGAGAGAGAGAAATGGAGATTACTTTCGTTCTCTTAATCGGCGTGAAATAGGGGCTTCTGCTGTAAATGTCAGTGAAAAGTTCAGCAAACACACACGCAGTGAAATTGTGCACAGCTTCTGTGTTTTTAAGTAGTTGGAGCGTTGTAAATACTCGCGCTCGCCTCCCTCGCTATAGTAAGCTACGGCGACATAGCGCATATGAGATAAATGACGTCAGTACATAATAACCGGTTATGATTATTACTAAACCCATACCGAATTCTCCGCGTCTGCATCGCAGTGCACCGAAGAAACAATTAATTTTGACACCCCTATTAATTTGTGAATTGCGAGGTCCCGGAACAGATCAGGGTAACGGATCCGGCATTTTACCCGAGGATGGAGAGGTGTCGCGCACGAAAGTGTAGAGCAGGGAGGGGGGGTGTTGGAGGTGTATGGCGGAGGGGTGTCGCAGACTACTGTATGGACTACAAGCCCCAGTCATGCAAAACACACACACCTGCTCCAAGTCTCCATTGATTAAACTCACACAGCTGATGCCGCTTATGGACTGATTCCACCACACATATTTACAGCTCACTTTGAGACTCTCATAACTGAGTCTTGTTATCTGTTTTTATGACATTACAACACGTTTTCCTTGTCTTGTCGGTATTTGATCCTATCTTTGTTTTGTTTGTTTTATTGTTTATCCCTGTCTGCTGCCTGCCTTCTGACCATTCGCCTGTTATTTTGACTATGAATCTGGATTTGCCTGTAAAATTTGCCCGTGTGTTGACTGCTGCTTGCCTGACCATTCTGCTAAATAAACCTGGATCTGAAGCGTCACTTCACATTACAAAAACATCTTTATATGTAATAAAAATATTTTTACATTTAATAAATGTATAACACTATATTAATATTTTACTCCACCGATTGAATAGTATTTATTTGCTTAATCAAATAATAGTCATTAGTGTTTTAACTAGTTATTTTTATTTACATAATATAAGTACCAAAACTGCACAGATGTTAAATTAATTGTAAAATAATTATAATAATGAAATAATTACTGAAATGGGAAACCCTAAACCAGGGGTGCCCAAACTCAGTCCTTGATGGCCGGTGTCCAGCATATTTTAGTTCCAACCCCAATCAAACACACCTGAACGGCCTCGATCACCATATTTGTGAAGTACAGTAGGTGCCCATATTGTTCCTAAGAAGTTAGTCGTCGTTAAACAAGAAAAAATAGAATAAGGCTGATTCGTCATTAACCATATATGGGTCGCCCCTGCCTAGATCGTGTGTCCTGAATTTTGTGTGCTAAAACATGGGTGGGTCTGTGGGTCTGCAGCTGGATATATCTCTCTTTTTCCGCTATCATGACGTACATTGACTTGAAAAAGGACTGAAATGAGAACAAAATGTACAGTGGTGCATGAATTCTTTATTTGAGACTTAATTGGATTGTTGAAAAACAGTAGTTGCTAACAAAATTAAGAAAGATTGATGAATGGACAAATTTAAAAGCAGAAACATGACACCCACTGATAGCCCCGCCCTAAAGGCATTCCATGTGACCAGGAAGTAAAAAATATTGTTTCGAGGGGGAGGGAAGGTTATGGTATTTTGAGAGCAAATTCATTCATTCATTCATTTTCCGGAACTGCAACACCCAGAGGAAACCCACACGAACACAGGGAGAACATGCAAACTCCACACAGAAATGTCAACTGACCCAGCTGGGGCTCGAACTAGCGACCTTCTTGCTGTGAGGTGATCGTGGTACCCACTGCACCACTGTGCTGCTCCTGAGAGCAAATTATTTTTTACAAAATTATGAAGTACTTGGTTTATAACAAGAACTACTTTTGACATAAAAATAGAAATGGATAAAATAAAATAAACATAAAATAAAAATAGAGTACATTTTGATTACATGGCGACTTTAATCAGTGATAGCTGCTCTGCTCTTATCATCTTAAAACCAAACTGTTGCCTTTTCTTACATTGTCTTTCTCCCCTTCTCCCTTCCAAAACAGTACTGTGCTGTTATTTCTTTTCTCTCTAGAGTACTGTAGTTCTCTCTGCACTCCGAGTGTGTCAAAGTCTCCCTACCTGCTGACTATCGGGGAGGATCTTCTGCCTGACATCTCTGTCATCTGGACCGGTGAGAGACATTTCTCTCACACATGCATTTTTGTTTTGAACTTTCCTTTAGTGTGTTACTAGTTGCAAAGCACAGAGTGTAGGTGTTTTTCGAGCAGGATTACAAACCACAAACTCCACTCAAAAGCTATTATTTACACCACATATGTCCAGAGGTTGGTAGAGTTTTCAGTACATGTACTCTAGTAAAAGTACAAGTAATTACTTTTAAAGATCTCTCTTTTAAATGAAGGTTTTCTGTAGGATGCTATATGATTAGATATTTGTATATATACATTAGATTAGTGAGATTACCAAAGCTGGAACTAATCTAACAAAAAAATAAAAAAAACTTAAGATCACTGTCCTAAACTTAGTATATCAAAATTAATGTTGGATTAAATAAAATTTTAATAAAGAGGAAAAATCAAGAGAAACATAAAAAAAGGTTTATAATTTAGTTTAAATGTATTATCTTTGTATTCCTGAAGATTTGTGGTTATTTGAAAAAATATTACTGTTACAGGCTGTCGTAGACTAACTCACCATTGTGAACTGTATGCCAAAGCTGAGTGGCTTTCTCTGAATTTAAGAAGGTACACCCACTGGATGACACTGATCTACAAGGCTCTTCTGGGTCTGGTGCCTTTATACCTATGCTCCCTTCGTCATAGATCAAAAAGCCTCTATGCCCTACATTCAAGTGAAATGTATCATTTGTCTGTTCCCCGAGTTTAAACTGAAATAGGGAAGCAGCTTTTAGTCAAGCCGCCCCCTCATCCTGGAATACTCTTCAGTCTGAACTAAAAATGTCTGAGCTCATCCTAATTAAATCATTTCGTTCTATCCTTTATAACAGGGGTGTTCTAACTCGGTCCTGGAGGGCCATTGTCCTGCAGATTTTAGCTCCAACTTGCCTCAACACACCTGCAAGGATGTTTTTAGAGAGCCTAGTAAGAGCTTGATTAGCTAGCCCAGGTGTGTCTGATTGGGGTTGGAACTAAACTTTGCAGGACACCAGCCCTCCAGGACGGAGTTTGGGCACTCTTGCTTTATAACAAGCTTCAACAGTCCATTGCTCAGTGTATGTGTTTTTAACATATTGTATTGTATAGCTGAATAACTAAACTGTATTTTTATATTATCTTTACTTTTTATTTGTTATTGTTATTTTTTCCATAAGTCGTGTGTTGCGGACCTCTTGGCCAGGTCACTCTTGTAAATGAGATCTTGATCTCAATGTTTTTTTAATCTGGTTAAATAAAGTAAAAAATATATAATATAACTGTTTAATCAAATGTGTTTTGTTTAAATGTTTAAATTATTTAAATACACCAAAATATATTGTCTACTGTATATTCACTGAGAAATGGATAAAAATATTATTAAAAAATAATTCAATATATATAAAAAATTTAACAAAACAGATAACATAAAAATGTTGAGCTTACTTGAAATTAAATAAATTAACAGTTTATATAATTTAATTGTTTATTTATTTTTCAGCAAACTCAACATTTTTTCTGTTATCAGTTTTGTTAAATTTCTGACTTTGAGTGAAAAGTAAAAGTATAGTTTTTTCAATAAAGATGTAATCAAATTAATGTATCCGCTTTTGTAAAAATGTACTCAAGTAAATGTTTGCTACTGACCTCAACTTTTGTCAGAAAGATTTTTTTTTTTTTTAAACCTTACTTTCATTTGAAAGTAAGAAAACTCAATTTGTTATGTCACAAGAATTAAAATGTTGCCTTTTCTTGGATTAATTTGCTATTAAAAAAGGCAACATTTTAAAGCCCTCCAAATTTGTTAATGCACTCACCAAAAACAAAAAACACTGTAAGAATCAGAGCAGTCAGACAGGCTTTAGAAAAAAGAGGTTTTATTAAAAACAGATTTAAAAGAGATTTTTAAAAGAATTTTTTTTTCCGGGGTTTTCACCTTTAATGGACAGGACAGTATTCACAGGAAAGCATAGGGAGAGAGAGGAAGGACCGCGAGGCCCGAATCAAACTCAGATCGCCGTGAGCAGCGGAATGCATGTGTTGACGCACTAACCACTACACCACTTGCGCTGACTTAAAAAAGAGATTTAATAAAAGTTCTGGACCAATGACAAAAACAACAAACCCAGAAATAAAACTAGTAAATGAGCATGATGTGGAAACTTCACAAATTCACCTATGATGTCTGTTTTTGTATTCACCTTTTGGCCATTATTGTCCTTTAGGGAATAAGGTGATTTCTCGAGAATTGAGTGCTGATTCACTAGCAGAAGTCCAGTCGGTGCTTCGAAGGCCACCCCTGATTTGGGACAACCTCCACGCTAATGATTATGACTCCCGACGTGTCTTCCTGGGGCCTTTTAAGGGCCGCCCTCCTGGACTCAGGGCCCACCTGAGCGGCCTGCTGCTAAACCCAAACTGCGAGTTTGAAGCCAACTTCATCCCACTGCATACTCTGGGAAGCTGGTACAAAAAAAGGAAGGAGACTGGAAAAGGTGAGAGCAAAAATTAAGGATGTTAGATGTTATCATATTTTTAAATATGGTTACTAGCAGTGGCAAGATTATGAAGATTTTAAACTTCACTTTCCAGGGAATGCATAACTTGATAAAATGTACGTTCAATGCAATGCAAGTGTCTAAACTCTTAAAGGTCCCATGAAGTGCTTTGAAATGTGAATTTTTGTTCGATGTTTGATGTTAAATTTAAAGAGCCCCTATTATGCATTAAAAAAGGTCATATTTTGGTTTTAGGGTTCTCCAACAACATGCTTATATGCATGGAAGGTCAAAATTACTTTTATTGTCTTATAATTTATTTTTACCTAATTATCCCAGCAACTCCCATCGCTCCCAAACCCCTCCTTAGCGCGAAGCTAATCTGCGGTGATTGGTCCGATGACCCAGTCTGTTGTGATTGTTCGACTGCGTTCAGCACGAGACAGAGAGAAAAGCCCACCAATGAGAGTATATGAGAGCCCACCGCAGAAATGCAAAGAATTAATGCAGTTAAAGACCAGCATATTGCTCTACTCTTAAACCTAACCCCAATAACATTGACACACATTCAGTATTAATGCACACAGTGGCAAAAGTTGGACTATTTTGAAAATTGACCGCGTGTGTAGAAACGGCTGATGGTGCCCATAGCAAAGACAAACAGCAGAGCATCGCCAGTTCAGAAACGCATCTAAATTGGTAAAGGAAGAAGCACACGTCATGTTTTTAACGTGGTTTTGGACGCGATATGAGAACAGCCCCATACAGATTTAACCTGAGAGATACAGTACCAGCACTGATCTATAATAGATATGTGATTACAAGCCGCGTGGGGTGATTACAACTTATAACACACAATTAAACACATATTTTGCAAACTACAGAAAACGAGGCAACAATTTTAATGACACTTACATGTTATGATCCGGAGGAAGAAGAAACTGGTCCATTTGAACTGTAAAAGTTACTTCCCTGTCAAAAACACCTTCAATTGCAAACGGCCCGGCAAATCTCGCATTGCAGCCAAGAGGCAACCTCCCGCTCTCGCTCGGAAAGCCAATACGGAAGTAACTAAAACTTCAACTCATTGACTCGCCTTGGGGGGCTGGCTCCAGGAAATCCAAGTGTTTTCTGACTGCATTGGTAAATTGGCCATTTTTACAGCTGATAAAAACATGTTTACAGCCTGGTACAAAAGATGGCTTTAGTGCATATAGCTATGATTACCCTTCATGACAACTGTGAGGGGGGTGAATTTGTTTATAACTCATCCATTTCCTTTTTATTAGGTTATATTAAGTCTGCATAATTAAGGGCAGGGCCACTTGAGTGACAGATAGGTCTAGCTGCTCGCTGTCTCGTCATCTCATTGATTCCGACTAATTAGCCGCTGAACTCGGCATATACATCATATTTTTGTTTTGTTTAATGTTTCTTTACACAGTCATTTGCCTTTTGGAATTATTTCCTAGAATTGTCAGATACTATAGCATGCTGTGTGCAATTAATTGTGCTTACAAACCGTTCAAGTTGCCTCCATTTCCCAGGTAAGTGAAAGTATATACTTACATACCATATCAATAAATGTATTTGTTTTATTTAAGATCATTTATCATTTATAATGTACTTTAGACCTGTAATGCACTCCAGAGTCTGACAGATTGATTAGCTGTAGGCTATAAAACAGTCATCTGAAGCGTTGTCATACAGTGTTATGTCTTGATTTCCTAAATAGCCTTGCATTTACTAACACAGACTATATTTGAAGTGTTTGGAAGTAATTTGCGTTTTCCTCCTGTAGAAAAGTGTCATAAGAACAATGTTTAGTGGCTCAGTGTGTTATAACAGTGTTTTTAAAAGACTAAACACTTTATTGATAAAGTATACAACCAAGCACATGTAATCAGAACACAAACGAGTCACGGGTAATGAAGTATTAAGCGTTCTCCCAAAGAAAAGCCTGTCTGAGCCAGGTCTAAGCAAAATGCTGATAATCCAGCATGTATCTGTAGCTCCGCTCACTCTCCGCCTCTTTGCCCTTATTTGGTATCCGGCGGTCGGTGCGATGACGCGTGAACAAAATGTCGACGGTTGGCTGCGCCTACTTGTAGCTTCTTTTGCAGTGTTCAGAAACCTATGGGTGACGTCACGGATACTACGTCCATATCTTTTACGGTCTATGGTTGCAGCATAGGTTATTGTATCAAAAATCAGAAAAATTACAGGAACAAACACAGCACACGGTTGGCTATACTGTGGTGTTGTTGTGAAAATGAACTTTAACTCTTTATTCCCCGCAGCCAGGGCCGGCGTGTCCATAGAGGCGACCCAGGCGTCCGTCTAGGGTGGCGTCCGTGACATCTCCTCACTTTTGTCCGCGACAATCCCCCCACCGCCCCAGTTCTCGCTGTCGTACCCACAATCACACCCCCGTCTCTCGTTTTCACTTTCAGTTTGAGGGTGGCATGATCATCTTTTGCCTAGAGCGCCAGTTCAGTTTGCTCCGGCCCTGCCCGCAGCCGAATCTCCATCTGTCAATGATCGGCATCTTCGCGTCATGATCAGTCCGGTGATCCCCTGCGCCTCCGCTAGTGTGTGGAGGGAAATCGCGTGCACATTTTAACGGAACTGGAAGTACATATTTGGAGATGTACCGTATCGACGTCGATGCGATCCAACAAAAGATCCAAACCCAACTCGATTCGTTTATTTGACTCTGAGTCAAATATTTCGCTAAAAATTAATAGTTTTAACAAGGTGCACTTTTAGATTTAAACCTCAGCTAGATGTTTTCATTCACTTAGAGCTGTGTTACACACTGCATGGAAGGTCATTTTCAAAAACCCATTGTAGGGGCTCTTTAACTTACACATGAAGATAAGTAGATAGTGTAGCCCCGCCACTTTTTTATAACAGCCAATCACGTTACGTTTTTTTCACAGTTCTGCCAGTGAGAGTAATTGAGCTCAAGAGCATCAAATGAAAAGCAAACAAGAAGTGTCTTGAAAGGGCTGGGCATGTCAGTTACTAGAGAGCATTTGATTGGTCAGTAGTTTTGATGAGAAACTTTTAATTTCATGGGGACTTTAAGTAATGAATGAGCAGACGTAGAAAGGACAGTTTTTCCCCTTGCTAACCCACAGTGACCTCTGTATAGGTGACAAAGAGGCCTATAGTGTTGATAGAGCTCTGTCAACTGCTCTGCAAGACTGGATAAAGGAACTCAGCCTTCCTCTACAGCCTGGTAAGGACTGGAATAGACTATAAATGTTACTTTTCTGTTTTACATGTATTACATTATATATATATATAATTTATGTATAAAGATTTAGTTAAATGTAAAAACTAAATAAATTAATAAATGACTTCATTTCAAGTCATTGTATTATTTATTTTTACATTTAAAGGGTTAGTTCACCCAAAAATGAAATAAATCTTTGTAAGTTTTTCTTCTGTTGAACACAAAAATATTGTGAAAATATTGTAAAACTTGCTGGGACCCATCGACTTCCATAATAGGAAAAATATTTGCTATAGATGTCAATGGGTCCCAGCAACCAGCATTTTTCAGAATATATTCTTTTGTGTTTGACAGAAGAAGATGGTAATTTTCATTTTGGAGCAAACTATCCCTTTAAGGGTATTTTTAAAATGATATGTCAGTATCAATTTTTTTATAACACCCACATTTTATATATTAAGTAAAATGAATAGTGAACATGCATATTATTTATGTTGAGAATATTTGTATTATTGGCATTGTAAATTCAATATCAAGTCAGTTTCCGTTTAATTTTTTTCCATTATTGTTTTAGTTTATGTCATTTTTTAAAAAATGTTTCTATTTAGATTTGTATTTATTTCAGAGTATAAAAAAGCATTTTATTTCAGCTTCTTACTAAGACAGGGCTGCATCTGAAATTGCCTACTACTCGCTCGAGTAGGTAATACGCACTTTAGAATCTCGCCAAAAGTAGTAGGTCATCCAGGTACTTCTCACATACTGTTTTTTAATACTATGAATTGGCACATTTTCCCAGAGATGGGTTGCGGCTGGAAGGGCATCCGCTGCGTGAAAATGTGCTGGATAAGTTGGCGGTTCATTCCGCTGTGGCGACCCCAGATTAATAAAGGGACTAAGCCGACAAGAAAATTAATGAATGAATGAATTGGGACATACTACTCATCTTGCCTACTGTTCTTAACATAGTAAATAGTAGGGAAGTATGTGATTTCGGATGCAGCCCAAGTTTTTTTTTTTTTACTCAGACTATGGTTTTTATTTTATTTTATTTTCAAATTAACAACTACAACTATTTATAATACTTTCAATAACCAGCACTTATTTTTGAATGAATAAATTCATTGATTAATTTTATTTTGTAGTATCACTTCTAGTCTGATTACTGGTCACTCATTTCTCAACTCATCTCTTGTAGGACGTCAGCTGAGGCCAACAGACCTTAAACCCTCAACACTTTCTGTTAAATCAAAGTCCTCCGATAGCTCAGACAATCAGCATGAAGCCCAGCCCGAACGCCCCATAACCTCTTCCCAAAGCACAGGGGCTCTTTCTAGCGATGAAATCCCAGCAGACCCTGCTATAAGCCAGGATCTGAAAGCTGGGGAGAACCAGGTCTGCAGAAGCTCCAGCCAGGATAAGTCCTCTAGAAGGGGGCTGTGTTCTGGACGAGCTCCTCTCAGCGAGGCACAGGTCCGACTGCTGGTTGGCCTGTATTACCTGCCGCATGAGCACGGCCCGCCCGCTCAAAACCTGCTGCAGGACCTCACGTGGCTCAAAGCCAACTGTCACTGTGTCAGTGTCAATGGAAATGGCAAGAAAGCCTCGCCACAGAAGGTGAATGAATGATTCATGACATTTTATGTAAAAGCTATTGGGACATTCTACCAGAAACATACATTATATGTCCCTGAAATAAAAACATAAATACAGTGAATAATAGTATTTCATCAAAAAAAAAATCTAAAATAGACTGATGGTTGATTTCTGTGAGCTGTTCTGTAAAGGAATATGCCATTCATTTGGTTCTCAGATTTTTTTATTTATTAAAAACACTTTACAAATGTGCAAACCCTGTCATTGTCCTCGTCTTTAGCCCAACTGAAACTACAGCTTTAGTAGTTTTGTTATGCTAAAAACTGTTATTTAGAAAAAAGACTTCAGAAATAGCAAGTTTAAGTTGTTGTCATTCACATCAATTGATTAAAAATATCAAATTATTAATAAATTCTACAAATAAATACTACAAATATATAATACAAATAAATTTACAATTGTGCCCATGTTTATGTCAGTCCTGTCACATTTACATTAAATTTAACATAAAATGCGTGCAATACATCTTTAAGGCTATGACTCAAAGGAGGTGACAATTTGATGGAGAAGCTGACAGTGATCAAGGATGCATTCTGTTATTGAATTGTATGATTTTTGAGGAAGACAAGCATTAAGGTCAGGCCGTCATATTTTTTATAAGTAAAAATGTACGTTTCTGGTAGGATGTTCCTATTATAATGGGAGTACTGATTTAACATTAATGTAATATTTAATGTGATTGCAAAACTCAATCTAACAATATAAAATACATTTTATTATTACATATGGTATTGATGTACATTGTATTTTCAATTGTTAAAGGGATCTCAGCGGGCACCTTGATGTCAAAACGATGTCGAAAACAAAACAAAAACACGTCAACAAATGTAAATCTACTTTGATGTCAAAACCTTGACATAAATTTGACATCTAACATTGGCATCAAAGAAACATTTAAAAACGCATACAGGACAGTCCTGTAATGATGCCAATTTTAGATGTTAATTTGATGTCTTTTTGACATCAAGGTAGTTTACATGCATTGTAGGAATACAAAATTTGTAATTTGTAATTAAAGCTTTCAAATAAACACAGATTCTCTTATATTATTATTATACTTTGTGTCGCTATTTTGGTGGTCAAAAAGGCATAAATGTGTGTCAAGGTTTTGACGTCAAATTGACTTGCTTTTTTGTCGTTGTGATTGATCTCAATTTGATTCTTTTTTACAGCTGGGATAGTTCACCCATTTGCTGTTAATTTACTAAACATCAGGTCGTCTGTGATGTATTTTGACAATTTTTCTTCAAAAAGGTTTTTTTTAAGCTCCAACTGTGGTCCTTGGTGCTTCATAAAATTCAAGTCAGTGGATGTCGGTGTCCTGATATTTTGTCCTACCCATCAGAATATGCTACCAACACTGTATTTGAATGGTTGTGAGATTGGGGTTAGGGATTAGGTAGGTTAGGGCGATATTACAGCTTCATATCACACTACTCCACATAAAAATTTACACTGGTAGCAAAATTTGATGGGTAGCATATTGCGTCATCAAAATGTGCTACCTACTTTTTGAATAGGACAATCTCACAAGGTAGGACAAATTGACAGAACACCGGCACTTTGAGAGTCCAAAAACATATACAGGCAAAACTAAGCTAATACCTTTGGCTTCTGACAATTTAAACCCCTGAAAACATGGTTAGGAACATTTGTCAAGGCTGTAGATCATCTCAAACTCGATTTCTGGAAGGGCCGCAGCTCTGCACATTATTTCTCTAACCCTAATCAAACATAGCTGATCCAACTATTCAAGGTGTTCAAGACTACAATAGCCTATTAAGCAGGTGTGAGTTGGAGGTGGTTGGAGCTAAACTAGAGCTGCGGCCCTTCAGGAATTGAGTTTGAGACCACTTCTGTAGATTGTAGCTAATAATATCAATAATAATATTCAGGTTCGGATTGTTTCACTTCATACGATCTCATTGCATCGTCATGAGCCACAATTTTGCTTTCCCTTTATATGTGTTTTTTAATTGAACGACATTAGGATTTTATAGTCCAGCTAAAAAATCTTCTCAAATGTTCTACTGACATTGAAGTTCTGTATTTTAAATGGCCACAGGGTAATTAAATGTAGAGCACATTTTAATTTTTAGGTGAACTGTCCCTTAAATGTTTCTCTTGATCTGTCAGGTAGAGGAATGGCGGGCTCGTGCGGGCCGTTTTCTGGCAGCGTGCGATGATGTGGCTTTACTTCACAGTGCTGTTGTGAACAGCATCAATAGGGCTGTTCTCTATGACCTTTACCCTTATATCTGGGACCTGAGAAACACCCTGCTTGTGGCCAAAGCCTTTATCTGCTGGCTAGGTGAGGGAAATATTAGGGATGTGATTTATCGGACTCTTAACACCATTTCGGTTTTGTCCTCTCTGCTCACACTCATATTTTTTTTTCTCAGAGGGTCGTATACAGAGTGAAGGTTCTCCATTAGGATCCTGGAAGAACTGCTTTCACTGTGAGTGTCAACATGTACCTACACTGACAGCAGCATGTTCATTTCTTCTTAGTTTTCTCCAGTTATATATTATCTTTGTGAGAGAAGACCAACATTTTAGTATACACTACTGTTTGAAAGTTTGGGGTCAGTAGTTACTCAAAAGATTTTTGAAAGATGGATTTATTAAACAAAGATGCATTAAATTGATCAAAGTGACAGAAAAGTATAGGTATTCAAAAATTCAATTGAATACCTCAATTTAGCTTATCCAATTCAACTATAGCGCATGTCTTTGGACTGTGAGGGGGCCCCGTATTTTATTCATATAATATAATAATATAATATCAAATTATCAAGAAAAATGATAATATTCCAAAAAAAATATTAAACAGCACAACTGTTTTCAGCATTGATAATAATGTTTATTGAGCAGAAATAGACTATATCAGCATATAACATTTTTTGAAGCATCATGTGACACAGAAGACTGCAGTTATAATGCTGAAAACTTTGCACTAATTTATTACAAAACAAATATTACAATATTCATTCATTAATTTTCTAGTCGGCTTAGTCCCTTTATTAATCTGGGGTCACCACAGCAGAATGAACCGCCAACTTATCCAGCACATTTTTACACAGCGGATACCCTTCCAGCCGCAACCCATCTCTGGAAATCCATCCACTCATCCACTACGGACAATTTAGTCTACCCAATTCACCTGTACTGCATGTCTTTGGACTGTGGGGGAAACCGAAGCACCCGGAGGAAACCCACGCGAACATAGGGAGAACATGCAAACTCCACACAGAAACGCCAACTGACCCAGCCGAGGTTCGAACCTGCGACCCAGCGACCTCCTTGCTGTGAGGCGACAGCACTACCTACTGCGCCACTGTGTTGCCTATTACAATATTTTTAGATTATAATTTTTTTTCACAATATTCGGTTCCTTCAGGATTTTGCATGGAAATTTCTTTTAAATTGGCAATTTTAATTGTTGATTTAATTCCTGTGCTTCAATTGTTGTGTTTGGCTGTGAAAATACACAAAAATCTTGTAAACTGCTTTTGTTTTTGATCTCAAGAAGCACTGGACTCAAAAAATTCTGGAGGGACTGAATATTGCTGTTTTTACTGTATATTTTATCAAAACACAGCGTTGGTGAGCAGAAGAGACTTTGAAATGCATAAAAAAATGTACCAACGCCAGCATTCATTCATTCATTCATTCATTCATTCATTCATTCATTCATTCACTCATTCATTCATTCATTTTAATTCAGCTTAGTCCCTTTATTCATCAGGCCACAACGGAATGAACCGCCAACTTATCCAGCATATGTTTTTTATGTAGTGGATTCCCTTCCAGCTGCAACTCAGCACTGGGAAACACTCATACACTCGCATTCACACACAGGGTGTTCGCGAGGTCTTAAAAAGTATTAAAAGTTGATACAGTAAATCAATTATGAGAAAATTAAGGCCCTTAAAAGGTATTAAAAAGTCTTAATCTGGTTTTTATGAGGTCTTAATTTTTGTTCAAGCGTTGTCCTAAGTGGTTGACTCCAAAAAAGCATAAATATATTTATTTTCTTCGATCCACGCGATTAGTTCAGGCCAGGGCGCGTCTGGCCAAGCTCCTCTGTTCAGGTGATGTCACGTAATTCGCGACAAACGCGAGAAGGTGATGTGACGCTCTCCACATGTAGCGAAACCACATAACGAAACAGACAGCAAAATGGGAAAATGTAAGTTTGCGTACTCATGGTAGGAGAAAGACGAGTTAAAACAGTGGCTGAAGCCTGTCTTTCAAGCTTTGTTTCTTCCGAGCTTATCTGAGTTCTGTTGCATGGTTGTGCTCCATTGATTTATTTAACTACAACTGTTTATTAACAACTGTCTATTATGTTAAAGGTTTGATACTGATTAGAACTTGAAGTGGCGATGAGGTCTTAAAATATTCTGAGAGGGTCTTTAAAAAGTCTTAAAAAGGTATTGAAATTACCTTTAGGATTCCTGCATATACCCTGCACACACATACACTATGACCAATTTAGCTTAATCAATTCACCTATAGCGCATGTCTTTGGACTGTAGGGGGAAACCGGAGCACCCGGAGGAAACCCATGCAAACACATGGAGAACATGCAAACTTCACACAGATATGCCAACTGACCCAGCCGGGACTCGAACCAGCGACCTTCTTGCTGTGAGGCGACAGTGCTAACCACTGAGCCACTGTGCCGCCCCTCCAACCCCAACATTTTGAACAATAATGTATATTTAAAATGCACTGTGGATGCTTTAAAACATGCCACATCAGTTGAATGGATTGTTCATAGGGTGTGGTGCTTCCTCGGGGGCGGAGCTACATGGTGTGGAGGCAGAGCCATGGGTGTTTAAAGGGGGTCTATCTGGAGAGGTGCAGGTGGGAATGACATAAATAATGATTCAGGCTCACTAATGAACTTGTTTGTTTATTGCCAGTCTTTTCCTGACAATTTTTTTTCTGTTTCTGGGGTGTGAATCAGATGCTTCTGCCTGTGGGAACCAGCAGTGAGTTGTTCAGTCACCCTCCTCCTCTGTTCCCCACCTCTCGACTCTACAACATACGACCATTCCTGCAAAAAGACAAGGTGACTCAGGCATATAAGTTAACCCAAGGACTAACTCTAACTGATTATGCATACTGTATATGACATTAAGTTGAAGTCAGAATTATTAGCCCCCCTAAATTATTCGCCCCCCTGTTTATATTTTCCCCCATTTTCTGTTTAACAGAGAGATTTTTTCAACACATTTCTAAACATAATAGTTTTAATAACTGATTTCTAATAACTGATTTATTTTATCTTTGCCATGATGACAGTAAATAATATTTTACTAGATCTTTTTCAAGACACTTCTATACAGCTTAAAGTGACATTTGAAGGCTTAACTAGGTTAATTAGGTTAACTAGGCAGGTTAGAGTAATTAGGCAAGTTATTGTATAATGATGGTTTGTTCTGTAGACTATCAAAAAATATATAGCTTAAAGGAGCTAATAATTTTGTCCTTAAAATGGTGTTTAAAAAATTTAAAACTGCTTTTATTCTAGCCGAAATAAAACAAATAAGACTTTCTCCATATATCAAATATTATCAGACATACTGTGAAAATTTTCTTGCTCTGTTAAACATTATTTGGGAAATATTTAAAAAAGAAAAAAAAATCAAAGGGGGGCTAATAATTGTGACTTCAAATGTATATGACTTGTTGTTTTTTTCCCAACTCTAGGTGGAGCTTTACCGAATGGTACATCAGCTGCATCAGAGGAGTAAAGGAGGTCAGGATGCTGCCTTCTGCCATCCAGACCTAATTGGAGACAGGTAAGACTAAGGCTGATTTACACTTTTACGTCGAGTGATCTGCGTGACCCACGGTGCCTGCCTTGTGCGTAGTCGTGCATTTATACTTCTGCGTTCTGTTTGTGTTGCTCTGCAATAACACTTCCTAAACGCTAGCTGACAGTAGGTTTTTATGTTCCTCTGGATCGAGTTTCTTGTCTTTTCTGAACGCTACAAGTAGCTCAAACTCGCTCATTCAGAGGCGGGAACCGGCGGAAGTGCAACAAATTTAAACACAAAACAAAAGTCTCCATCTGGAGCTCCTGCACGCGACTCGACACTTGTAAACAATTGTTCCATCAGGCTCGCGACTCTCAGCACCACCCATGCTCATCACCACTACCAAGCAGACCAATCACAGAGCTTGCGCTATGCGTCGTTGCGACATGTAGTTACACTTGTTAAGAGGTGCGCATCAACCATGGCGAGGGCTATGGGACTTCACGCAGGCTGAGCCGGAGCATAAGCATACGCATGCGCTTGACTCAGAAGTATAAATCAGCCTTCTCAAGCATATTCCAGCCCCTGTGTAACTATCTGTGCATTTTAATTGTCATTAAATGTCTCGATTTGAAATTAAATCTTCTAATTGCAGTTACTGATTTCTGAGATTGTTATTTAAATGTTAGAATTTTCACAGTATAACATTTCGATTTGAAAACGAATCAAGTAATGCATTTCATTTGAAGCATATTTATTTTTAGCAACAACTATGACTCATTACATTGATTGAAATATATTAAAAATATAAACATACTAAACGATGTTTTTTTGGCAGAAAACATAAAAAAATGTAATTAACATATTAATATTTCACAATTTTACTGTTTTTACTGTATGAACAAATAAATGTTAGCGCAAATAAACTTGGTCACAGTTTTAAGAATTAATTAGTTAATGTGTTTATTAATGTAATGTGTAGGTAAAATGCTTCTACAGCATTTATAAATCATAGTTTACTTAATTTTAACATTTCAGCAATTAATAACAATGTGTTAGTAAATGTTGAACCTTTTTAAATTAAAATTGCAACTTCTAAGCTTTTTAACAAGGACTAACAGTAAATGACTGACATTCATTTTCTTTTCGGCTTAGTCCCTTTATTAATCTGGGGTCACCACAGCGGAATGAACCGCCAACTTATCCAGCATATGTTTTACGCAGTGGATGCCCTTCCAGCCGCAACCCATCACTGGGAAACATCCATACACACTCATTCACACACATACACTAACGACTATTTAGCTTACCCGATTCACCAATAGCACATGTCTTTGGACTGTGGGGGAAACCGGAGCTCCTGAAGGAAACCCACGCAATCACAGGGAGAACATGCAAACTCCACACAGAAATGCCAACTGACCCAGACGAGGCTCGAACCAGCGTCCTTCTTGCTGTGAGGCGACAGTGCTACCCACTGTGCCACCGTGACGCCGTAAATGACGGCGTTTAATTAACGTTAACAGATATGAACCAATACTGACAATTATATCAACTGACATTAACTAATGGAACCTTTTAAAAACCATTCAAGTATATTTTTATGTATGATTTATTACACAGTTTAGAGAAACTTAAAAAAGACATATGTATACATAAACGGTAATCATTTTCTAAGGCATGCAGATGAATAAACAACAAAATACTAATTATCTGAGCTAAATAAATATAGAATTGCCAATTTTAGGAGGTAGTGAAGACTAAAATCTACCAAATTTTATTAATGATACTATATATTAGATACTAGATATACCCCGGTTTCACAAACAAGGTTTAAGGCTAGTCAAGATTAAATTACATGTTTGAGCTGTCTCAACTCAAAATAACTGGCAGTGAGATGTCTTAAAATACATCAGTGTCATTTTTTTTTGTCTCCAGGTGCACACCAGTAATATATTTTTCTAAGGCTATTTTATAAATGTGGCTTAAATAGGCTAATTTATCTAAGGCATAGTCCTGGCTTAGTCTAAGCGCTGTTTGTGAAACTTGGCCATAAATTACTGCTAGTCTGCTGGACAAAAAGGTTGATTTACTTCTAGTTTCATGAAATACAAGGCATCCTTTATGAAATGTGCATGCGATGATGGGTTTAGAGGTTGTTCAAGTAACTTTATAACCTCAAATTTTGAACAATAGTGCACATATAGGGAAAACTGAAAAATGTAATGTCTTTCATGGTCCTGAGAGATTATTAAGGTATATGAGAAATATCAGGCTCCCTCTAGTGTGTGTTTGTGTTTAAGGTGTCTGGGTGCGTCTCTGGCCCTGTGCCCGGAGTACAGCTTGGTGCTGGAGGACGAACTGGGTGTATGTGGGTGTGCTGTGGGCATTCTGGATGTCCGCTCTTTTGCCAAGCGATGTCAGGCCACCTGGCTACCTGCTATGAGGGACAAATATCCATCACGAACCCATGGAGCCAGTGGACACAGTGTAACAAAGGTAAGGGTTATTATGAGTAAACACAGCCACACTTGCCCCACAGCATTTGCAGAATAACTTGATTTTTCAACTAAAGAATGTTAGATTTGCAATACAATTATATGTTCCTAAGAACAAGCAATGAATTGAGTGAGACATTGATGTTAGTATATGGTATGTGTTACATCCTTTTAGATGTTGATATTAAACTAAGGGTATTTTGACATAACATATAATAGTTTAGTGTGTGTGACCAATAGATTGAAAAAGAAACAACTGAAAACCAAATATCACTGCATTTGGTTATTTATTGCCCATACTTCCAGTGAAAACAAGTAAAAAAATATTGTACAGTCAGAGAAAAATATTTACAATAAATAAATGATAATTTACCTGTTGGAGAGGAGGTAGTTAGAGGTGCTTAAATCAAAGAAATAAATAGAAAAAAAACAGACTAACCATTCATTCATTCATTTTCTATTCGGCTTATTCCCTTTATTAATCCAGGGTCGCCACAGCGGTATGAACCGCCAATTTTTCCAGCACATTTTTACGCAGCGGATGCCCTTCCAGCCGCAACCCATCTCTGGTTCTATCTGCGTTCTGAATGATTGTGAGATATTGAGCTTCAAAGTTTTTGAATTTTATATCAAACAGTATGTGTATAACATTTGTTTTTGAAATAAAAAGTATTAAAATGTAAACAACTTATAAAAAACATCCTATAATGTAAATAAGTTGTCATTAAATAAGAATATGTCAATAACTCAATTATGACAAAAATGTCAGATAGAACCCTAGGTGAGGAATTTACTAATGTAATTAGTAATTAATTACTATTTTGAAGTAACTTACTTAAAAGTAAAAAAGTCTTTGTGTTAGTTCAAATAGATTTGCAGAAATATTTCATCAGACCACACAGGCACAAGACAATGTGTGCATTGACTGTTTTTGCAATTATCCCTGAAGTACTGTTGTTGTTGTTGTTTTTCTTTCTGAGTATATGGTGCCATTCATTTTAAAATGCATACATTTTGTTGTAGTTACGGCTGGCGTCCGCACTACTCCAGCATCTTCAACCCATTTTGCAAACGCAAAAGAGTTTAGCTGGAAACCCCGGTGTTTCCTTTTGTTTTTCTGAAATGCAATAAAAATGCCAGTCTGGACTAGAAGGGTTTTTAATCTGAAGACTGTAAACAGTACCTATAACAAGTGCTCAATTCAGCATTGACAATTGCAGACAAACTAATTGGTGCAACAATGATGTATAAAGATTAAATGCGCAGATAGAAAAAATCTTTTTCAGTGCACACAATACATGCATAATGAGCAGGTGTTATTCATATCAGACGCATTGTAGTTTTACCCGAAGTTAATAAATGTGAATATAAAAAAAATATTTAAGAAAAGTGTGTTCTCCCCATTTTGGCGCGGGTTTCCTCTTGGGGCTCTGGTTTTCCCCACAGTCCAAAGAAGGTGAATTGAATAAGCTATATTGAACGTAGTGTATGAGTGGGTGTGAATGTATAAGTAAGAATGTATGGGTGTTTCCCAGTACTGGGTTGCGACTAGAAGGGTATCCGCTGCGTAAAAACATATGCTGGAATAGTTGGTGGTTTATTCTGCGGTGGGGACCCCTGATAAATAAGGGATAAACAGCTGAAGGAAAATTAATTAATGAAGTATTCTCAAGGCATTGTTTGAAATAGGATTTTTCTTTTTATCCAAACCACTAGGAGGCGCTGTTGTATTTCTATGAAGAACAGGATTACCCAGATTCCTTGCTGTATCATTTTCCATCTCAGCTCAGGCTCGAGGCTCTTCCTGAGCTGGTGGACTGTAGCGTCAGTCGTAGCCTCCTGACAGCCCTGCTAACAGCACTTAAAGCTAACGGTATGCTAATCTGAGTGTAATTTGCTACTTTTTATTATAGCTGAAATAGGGGTCTTGATAAAAGTGTTTTTTTTTTTTTCCAGGTTCACAAGGTGTTTTCTGTGAGGTTCAACCTACAGATGGATTGCGGATTGAATTTCTGACAAAACTGGGGTTCCTGGAGATCCTCCGTGGAGAAGCACGACCAAGAGAAGGGGTAGTTTTGGGGAGGCTGTTATAAGCGAATAGATAAAGTATAAAAGATCCAAAGGGAAAAGAGTTGAAATATGTAAAGTCTGAGTTGTGGTTATAGTTGAAATTAGAAAAATTGCTGGGTTTAAAAGTGCTTTAGTGAAGTGTTAAGGTCTATTCACAACTCTGAGGAGTAAAAAAGGAGTAAATTTTAAATATATGAATAAAACAAAGCATTCTGCATGCTGTAGAAGTCCATCTATTAGCCCAATGATGAAACTAACAGCATGGTCGAAGGTTAAATGTGTGTAAGCCTTTTCTAATGCTTCTGAAAAGAATTCTGTTATTTATTAGAATTTATTTATATTTGTTTTTCAGCTCTGATATTTTTAATTGTAAGAATGGATCACATTCATCGTTTATGACTCAATTTAGAGTTTGAATTATATCTGATCCCATACTCTTCAGTTGTACGTTCATTAGGGACCAAACGCCGCTTAGAATTCCACGTGCCAGGATTGCGTTTCTTCTTACGGACACTGTCTTGACATTCTGAAGTTAGTCAGAGGACGCAGGGTTAACTAATACCCTAATACTAGGGGTGTGACGAGACACAGGATTGGGTTCACGAGAATGAGACGAGATTTTTAAGACATCTTCAATGATGAAATATGTTTTTTGATGAAATTTATGGTCTTTTATAAAAAAATAATAATCACAAAATACAAAACTAATTTGGTGCTTTTTTAAAAATCAACCTGTAATGAATGTTATTTTACATCTATTTTTATGAATTCTATGCAGTAAAAGACATACAAACACTGCTAAATATTTAGCTATAAACTCTACTGACTAGCTTCTCTCCTGTACAATTTCACATGAAAAATCAAACTCCTTTCCACAAATCAAGTGAAGTTTATTCATAAACTAATGTCGAGAGGATTACGTGCTTATGATTGTTTGCAGCCGGTCCCGCATTATTCAATTTATGACTAACCAATCAGACGATTCCTAAGCCACTATAAATACCCTAAGTTCCGTATAGTAGCCATCTTCGTCTTGAAGAATCCCCCCTTCCACCCCTACTCTTCCTCCTTTCCTAGATGGGTGGCACGGTGGCCCAGTGGTTAGCACTGTTGCCTCACAGCAAGTAGTCACTGGTTCTAGTCCTTACCAAGCCAGCCGTAGTTTTTGTGCGGAGTTTACACGTTCTCCCTGTGCTCACATGAGTTTCCCCCGGGTTCCCTAGTTTCCTCCCACCATCCAAAAACATGCAACTTAAGTTAATTGACTAATCTAAATCGGAACCATAGACATGCTCCTAGTAAGCAGTTATCTCTTAAGAGCAATCACTATCTGTTCATTAGCTACTAAAGCAGGGGAGTTCTCGAGATCTACCTGAGCTCAAACTCCCCTCTCGCCTTGCAAACGGGAGGGAGCCCCGGGCTTGAGGATCTTATGAGCTCAGGGCTCTCTCCAAGTGTGAACTCTTGAAACTTTTTAACATGTATTTGGTGATGATGACGATGGGTGTGTGTTTCTCCAGGAGTTCATTATGTGTGTGTGCACTCGGAGGAGATGTGTGTGTCTGTGGTCCTTTACTACTACTAATATTTCCTTACATTTATATAGCGCTTCTCTGGACACTCAAAGTGCTTTACACATTTTTGGGGGAAATCTCCTCATCCACCACCAGTGTGCAGCATACACCTGGATGACGCGAGGGCAGCCATATTGCACCAGACCGCACACCACACACTAGCTGATTGGTGGAGAGGAGACAGAGTGATGAAGCCAATTATAATATGGGGATGGTTAGGAGGCCAAGATGGACAGAGGCCAGTGGGCAAATTTGGCCAGGATGCCGGGGTTAAACCCCTACTCTTTTTCGAAGGACATTCTGGGATTTTTAACGACCACAGAGAGTCGGGACCTCAGTTTAACTTCTCATCCAAAAGGGGGAATACTGACTCGATAGGTTCAGAGAATAGTATCAAACAGCTGTGTGTGTATGACTTTTTGCAAAATGCAGCTATAGTTTGATTACAGCGTTTACACGTTTGTACTGCACTTGACTTCAATAATTCGACTAAAATAGGAATACTCCTCATGCCTTGATTCCATTTGTGTTTACGACGATTATGACTTTCAGCATATCTAAAGTTCTGTTCCATCGCATGTTTACGTGTCTTGGCTAATTTGTGTAGCAGACTCTGCTTTTGGATGCGGCAACAGTTACGTCACACCCGCCCAAGCAAATGAAAGACGAGTAACACCAAGGCAGCCCAGGTTGCCTGTTCAGTTAAAATCTAATCCTGCCTCCAATTTTCAGTGCTAAATTCACCCTCACGCTCCATCATAACATCAGATCACAACTCACAAGACAACTTTTCACATTGACGAGAAATCTCTTCGAAATTTCGTCTCGCGAGATCTCGTAGCCCGAAATCTTGTGACACCCCTACCTTATACCCATCAGATATAAATTTAAACTCAAAATTGAGTCATACACGATGAATGTGATCTGTTCTTACATTTAAAAATACAGTCTAAATTTGACGGTCACTTAAAATTGGAGTCTGATTAAATTCGGAGCTGAAAAACAAATATAAATAAATTCTAATAAATAACAGAATTCTTTTCAGAAGCACTAGAAAAGGCTTACACGCATTTAACCTTTGATCGTGCTGTTAGTTTCATCATCGGGCTAATAGATGGACTTTTATAATGCCATAATCAAATCCAATATCAGACCAAAAAATATACTTTTAAGGTTTTTTTTATTGTTTGGATGCATTTACTTTTAAAAGTAAAAAATAACATTGTCAGGAGAAAAATAGATTTAACAAAACAAGTGATGTACTGGACAAAAGAGCAGGATTTAAAAAATAAATTGACAGATGTCATGGGATTATCATATTTAACATCTCTTTTTGTGAATGTTTAATCATATCCTGGCATTCGGTTACATTGGATTTGGTGTGAACAGGCTTTTAGGCTTCATGGTCAAAACTGGAAACAAGATAAAACATTAGGGATGAAATGAGAACTTAATAGTGATCACCTGTTTACAGCTTCATCTTCACTAATCAGCATTCTGTTCGCATTCCTACTGGCTCTCCTACTGGCTCTGCTTTTGGGGATAGAAAACAATGTGCTGTTTTACGAATAGTGTCTGTGTTGCAGCTGTGAATGGCTGTAGGAGCAAAAAGCACAACGTTACTCCTTTTTTATTCAACACGCACACGCTATTCCCTAAAGCCATTTATGGACAGGCACACAAAGCAGACCCTTAAAGACCCGTAATAGTTTCTCCAGTGCACTGCAGGGCCCTGACCTCCACTGCTACAAGATTGATGAATCACAGTGCATCTCACTGGGCTTTTTATAGCTCTTCCTTTGAATGAAAGCACACATACACACACACACACACTCTGAGAGGCAAAATTATTGTTAGCTTTTGACTTCTCTCTTTGTCCTTTCATAAACACACACACAGACATTGTATGCACGTCTGCCTTCTGGTCTTTAACAAACAGACTTCTTTAATTGACATGGCAATCAGAAAAGAAACATAATAATTAATACTGCTTTTTTAGCACCGTTGATTTGATAACTTTAAAATTTTTTGTTATTATTTTTAATCTTTTTTTGCTTTTAATCTAATTTCTTGTGAAACACTTTTGATTTTGCATGTTATCTTTTAGGTCATCCACTTTATATGCATTTGTGAGCACTTTCACTATTTCTGCAGGAGTTCATGTTGGAATTGTGATGTACACTGGAAGGTATCAGCTTAGGTAGGTGATATTTCATGTTTGCATTTAATGTTTTTAAGGATTATGGTACAGTGAAAATGCAGTTTTTGTAACAATGGAATAAAACATGTTTACAGCCTCATTCAAATCTTTCCTTTCTCACAAAATGTCATTTTTTATGTGTTTATATGTCTGTGTGTTTATATATACAGTTATATACACATATATACACTCACCGGCCACTTTATTAGGTACACCTGTGCAACTGCTCGTTAATGCAAATTTCTAATCAGCCAATCGCATGGCAGCAACTCGATGCATTTAGGCATGTAGACATGGTCAAGACGATTTGCTGCAGTTCAAACTGAGCATCAGGATGGGGAAGAAAGGTGATTTAAGTGACTTTAAATGTGCCATGGTTGTTGGTGGCAGACGGGCTGGTCTGAGTATTTCAGTAACTGCTGATCTGGGATTTTCACGCACAACCATTTCTAGGGTTTACAGAGAATGGTCTGACAAAGAGAAAATATCCAGTGAGTGGCAGTTCTGTGGGCACAAATGCCTTGTTGATCCCAGAGGTCAGAGGAGAATGGCCAGACTGGTTTGAGCTGATAGAGCAAAGGGCAAGAGTTACTCAAATAACCACTCGTTACAACCGAGGTATGCAGAAGAGCATCTCTGAATGCACAACACGTCCACTATTGAGGCAGATGGGCTACAGCAGCAGAAGACCACACTGGGTGCCACTCCTGTCAGCTAAGAACTGGAAACTGAGGCTAGAATTCGCACAGGCTCACCAAAATTGGACAATAGAAGATTGGAAAAATGTTGCCTGGTCTGATGAGTCTTGATTTCTCCTGCAGCATTTGGATGGTAGGGTCAGAATTTGGCATCAACGACATGAAAGCATGGATCCGTCCTGCCTAGAATTAACGGCTCAGGCTGGTGATGGTGGTGTAATGGTGTGGGGGATATTTTCTTGGCACATTTTGGGCCCATTAATACCAATTGAGCAATTTGCAAAGTTGCAATTTAAAGAATTGTTTTCACTAAATGATTTTAAAATAAGTATAAATTATTTAGAAATTGAAACACACGCTTGTAGATGTTTTGAATAGTTTATTTGTCAATATGGGATTCATGTTGACTGTCAGTTGTTTTTTATTTGTTGTCTGTTAGACCCATGTGACGTGTACTGCCTAATCTTGGCCAGGACACTCTGATAAAAGAGATTTTTAATCTCAATGTGTCTTTCCTGGTAAAATAAAGGTTATAATAATAATAATAATAATAATAATTGAGCATCGTGTCAATGCCACAGCTTACCAAAGTATTGTTGCTGACCATGTCCATTCCTTTTTGACCACACTTCCAGCATGATAACGCGCCATGTCATAAAGCGTGAATCATCTCAGACTGGGTTGTTGAACATGACAATGAGTTCACTGTACTCAAATGGCCTCCACAATCACCAGAGTTCAATCCAATAGAGCACCTTTGGGATGTGGTGGAGCGGGAGATTCGCATCATGGATGTGCAGCCAACAAATCTGCAGCAACTGCGTGATGCTATCATGTCAATATGGACCAAAATCTCTAAAGAATATTTCCAGTACCTTGTTGAATCTATGCCATGAAGGATGAAGGTAGTTCTGAAGGCAAAAAGGGGTCCAACCCGCTACTAGTAAGATGTACCTAATAAAGTGGCCGGTAAATGTATATACGCATATACAGAGACACACGGTTCAATTACATAGTATAATATTTTATATATGTATACAAAAGCAATTTAAAGATGTTTTCAGTAGTTTATCTTCTTTTTTACATTTACAAAGACAGCAGATTATTCTTTCTATTTACTTTATTTGAAATTTACAAATGTTTCTGAAAATACAATTCATTTATGTGTATAACAACTACACGGGTAAGCATGATGCACTTTCTTTTAAGAGAATATAACATGGGACAAAAGGACATAACTTGAATGCATTTTAAGTACTCTTATTACAACATTTAAAAAAAATATTTATTTGTAATAGAAATCTTTTGCAACACAATAAAAGCCATTTTTGTTACTTCACTTGATCAATTTAATGCACACTTGCTGAATAAAAGCATTTTATTTGTTAAAAAAGCTATGCGCATTCACGGTTGGCTACTTTTATATTATAAATAATACATACATTTCTGTAAACACTATGCATCAGTTGTAGTCGTATTGGTTGCAGACCATTTCTTATGTGAGCGCAAGTTCATCTCAGGTGAGGTTACTTTTCCAGTGGGGATTCTGTGTTCTTTGAGGTTTTTGCCTGTCAGCAACAGTACCAGAGTGCCAATCAGAGTAGCAGCCCAACTGCTTGCTGGGAGACCCACCTGTCCAAGAGGGAGAAAGAGACAAACACCAGCTGAATACAGAGCTCAAATCCAGAGGGTGAGCTGGACAGACTGTTTATAGGTGTGTATTTGTCTACTCACAGCTCCTAACAGGTTGCTCAAGGCAATGTCTGTGTAAGCTGAAAGCAAGGCTGCAAGAAAGAATGAATAATTTATTTGCAGAAGAATGAAGTAATACTACAAAGGAGGGGATTGTGGATTACTCACCACTTGCAACAGATAAGAGAAGTGTTCTCCAACTAAATATAAAAAACGCCCCAACGCCCATGCAGCCTAGAGCCCCATTAAAGCCTGAGAGACCAGAGTACAGGAATCCGTGCTGTACTGACATAGACAGACCTGCAGGGGGAAACGGAGAGCACTTGACTTCATACAGTTGTTGACTCGTATAGTTGTTTACTTTCAATGAGTTATCGTTTCTCACGACGATTTCCTGATTGTCTTCGGTTAAAGTTATTAACTCTGGCCTACGACTGCTCACTTTGACAGGTTTGTTTTGTTTTATGTGTCGTTGTTTGGAACTTGTTTATAAAAAAAGGGTGAAAAAAGCAGCACTTGTACTTTTAGGGGGCACACTTTAACATGCATCACAAGATACTTAAACAATTATTCGAAGTCATTGTTTTCATGTATCACTCTGCAGTCTTCATAAACAAGCTAATTAAGTAATTTAAACTCAAGATAATCTTCCATGTTAATTTATTTGACAAGTAACTTTGTATTGTAGCAGTACATCAAGGCTCATTTTTGCACCTGTAAACTTTAACAGATGCAGTTGAAGTCAACTTTTAACTTAACTGTTAACTTAAAATAATGTTTTCCAAGTGTACATTATTTTTATTGACACGTATGTTGATATTTTAATTCCATAAAGAAGGTATTATGCATCTGGTATGATGTTATTTCTCCTTTGGATTGGTTTGATTGGATTTTTTTTACTGGGGAATTGAGAGAATAATATTTGCTGTCTGGAATCTTGATTGTAATCCTGATTGTGGTCGGTAGGTGGCAGTGTATATTCATTACAGTTTAGTCAGTATAGTTGCTGCCCCCATGTTCCTGTCCAAGCTTTTAGACTTCACCATCCGCCCACCATTCCCTAGAGCTTTCTTTTATTGTAGCACGTCTTCTTTCTCTCCCTAATGCTCTCTCTCTGTCTTTCCTTTCTTATGCATTTCCTTCACAGCATGAAGCTATTCGATAAACATGCCTCTTGAGAGCTCTTATTTATGGTTTCTCATATTCTACGTTTTTCTTAAGCATGCGGGCTTTGGAATATACAGTTATATTACTCTGCAATGTTGTTTGTAAATATAAATGTACTTAAATGTGACATAAGCAATTGTAGAGACCTTATAATAGTCCATTATGATACTGTCTTTCTGCCAGGAGGCATATTATCTATCTATCCATCCATCCATCCATCCATCCATCCATCCATCCATCCATCCATCCATCCATCCATCCATCCATCCATCCATCCTTTCCCAAAACCATCGTTAGCCAACTAAGGTCGCAAGTTCCGTCGTTACAAACATAGTTCGTTGATTTGCCGTTTCCCAAATCCATCGTTCCAACGAACATTCGCAAACTTGAGCTTTTGAAACGACACCTCTGTAGCTGTAGTTAGAAGCATAGTTCCTGGCTTTGTTCTATTCCCACTTATCCCCCCTATGCCCTATTTATTTAGAACATTCTAACATTCAAAGTTGGAATTATTAAAAATAAAAAAGCATTAAGGTCATCTCTCTTAGGTGTAATTTGCTTTCAAAGTATTTTTACAGTTCAGTTTTAGTGATCTTCATGTTTACAGTTGCACTCCCTTCGCAGTGCACTTTGAAAACATTGATATCATTTTGAACACAGCCTCATGGCGAAAGCTATAGGTATATTTAAAAGCGGAAATTATGTTACGTCTCCAAAGCTTGTGAAAATAAAAAACATAGCATACGTTAATTCTTTTATTTTATAGTGGGTTATTTATTAAGTATCTGTACTGTATATGACATGGGTCTGTTGGTTAGAACTTTCTGCTGTGGTTTGCATGTGTCAAATTGTATTTTTTTTTTTATTTATAAATAAACAATATCCTAAATATTAATAATAATCATCATTAATATTATTATTAAAGTAAATATATTTATAATATATCGCCTCATTATTTATTTATTTATATGATTTAAATGTTATTAGAATAGTGTTAGCTTTTGTAAGAGATTTTATGTTTTAGAATATGTAATGTTCAACTTCTCAATAATATTAGTAAAGCAAACATTGGCCCTATATGTGCCGTTTACATATATTTCAATTAATATGGAAAGCGAGTGCATGTTTTTACCAAAACTAATACTGGATTTTATTTTAAATGCGTGAGCATGTAAAACAATATAATTTGCACAAAGAAATGATGGGGTTGTTCTCTAAAGAAGTTACTCCACCTCGTTTAGAGCATCATTTTGGGCGTTTTACGTTATAACTAACGTTGTTCAAGCGATGGATCTGCGACAGAGAAACTACGGGTTTTGGGAAACACTCGTCGCTACATCGTTCTTTTGCCAAATGATGCATCGCACTATGATAGTTTAGCCGCGAGTTACGTCGTTGTTTGGGAAACGGGAAACGCACCCCTGTCTGTCTGTCCGTCTGTCAGTCCGTCCGTCCGTCTACAAACTATAGGATGATTCAGATGCCTGTAGATCTACTTTTAACAGTAATGGCTTAAAGGGGACCTATTATGCCCCTTTACACAAGATGAAAAAAAAGTCTCTGATGTCCCTAGAGTGTGTATGTGACGTTTCAGCTCAAAATACCCCACAAATAATGTTTTCTAACTCTTTGAAGTTGCCCCTTTTATGCTTTGTTTCTAAGGGGCCGATCACACCGAACAAGCTTTTACGTTCCAAAAATGTGAGGCGCACCACACTGCCTTTTTTGTTGATGAGAAAAAAAAGAAGCACTGTGCGCTTTTGATGTCGCTAGGCAACGACTGAATCAGCTGCGTATTGTGCGCGAGTGTTGCTGTTGATATTGTTACAATTGTAATATTTAATAATATTGTGATATTTAAGATTTGTAAAGTCATATAGCTCTGGATAACTTGAAACAGCGACCACTAGCTTCTCCATCTTTAAAAGTCTCTGTAGTCGTCTTGACAACACAAAACACTGCTGTCGCCTCAAAGGAAGCCCCGCCTCTGCTTTCATTTGATTGGAGAATGAAAGAGATGCGAGTGACGTAACTCACTTTTTCTGCTTTAACTTTTTTGTGCCACATTAATTAACCTTTGTGTGCTGTTGAGGATGTTTTTATCTACTTTTAGGTGATTTTGAGTTTTAATTTAGCCACAACTTTCTCTGAGTTTCAGCAAATGGTGTGATTTTTGGCGACAAATCTTATTTTGACACATATTTTGGCAACATGCTCAACAAAACTCAACAATGCACTCAGTAAACAGTAAAAAATACACATTTTATCTCTTTCCAACATGAAAAAACCACCAACAATCAAAAATGCGTGATTATAAGGCTTTGCAATCAAAAAATGTTGTTCTAATGGAAGTCAATGTGGCAAAAACAGCCATTAACATAAAGAAAGGATTGTCAATTTGAGCAATACACACAGATACACACTGAAGTATTCAGCAGCACTGAAGGAAAAAAGAGCCTTGACTTGAAACATCAGCACAAGTGCATCTTTCTGACTGCACTTTTGGGACTCTTTATGTTTCTCAGTTTTATAGCGGAGGGCTCCTCAATAAGGGATGCCAATAAAAGAGCTCTGAGATGAAACCGTGGCATCAGCAGCAGGAGGGAGGACAGGACACTCCCAGATCACTTGCTTTCTCTTCCCGTCTGAACAGGAAAGCAATGTGACCCATAAGACTCATACCGTCTGCTCACTCCCGCTTTCTCTCTCGTATTCGCTTCAGTTTTTATAAACAAATGTTGTTTTTGTAGCGTCATTGGAGTCGCTTTGCATGGTTCTGCATTCTCACATAAGGAGCCTGTTGACAGATTTATGGATTTCAAGCTGTTGCAAATTGGTAAACAACCGTAGATGACTTAGTAATTGTAAAACAGATTGTGTTACGTGGAAAATGTCTATTTTCATGATTAGTGTGTCACTAAAAGAGTTTGAGATTTGAGGAATAAAAGCAAAAGACAAGCGTGCACTTGATGTTTGGATGCTGCAGGGAATCTGTCAGGGTGAGAGCGGATTCATCGCCAATGCAAATGCTGTGAATCACAGAGCACGCAGTATTTCTTCTGGTGTTTCCATAACTCACTTTTCTCTCTCTCTGATGCAGTTATGCAACAATACAATGCAATCATATATGATATCTATGCAAGTCTGTAACCTAAACTCAAGATCCCTGACCCAGAGTGGATCCTGTCTTTTTTTTCCAGCATCACCATGGTTACAGGCTTCTCTTTGTGCATATGTGTGTGCGGGATCATCATTTGTGAACCCGTACAAACTTCAGTGGGTTTATACTATGAGTCATATAGAGAGGACAGCATCAACAGCAGATCACATTATCAGTGGACCACACTTCATGATGGGAAAGGATTAAGAGTCCCTGTACCGTTTCAATTTGGTGAAATCTCTGGACTAATTGAATATAAAGCATCTGTATTAAAGGGATAGTTCACACAACAATTTAAATTTACTGTATTTCAATTTAGTGCATTTACTCACTATTTATTTACTCACTGTCAAGTGGTTGCAAACCTCTGTGAGTACCTTTATTCTGTTGAAGATTAAAGATGACATTTTGAAGAATGTTGAAGACCTGTAACCATTGACTTCCATTATAGAACAAACATACTGTGGAAGTCGATGGTTACAGGTTCCCAACATTTTTCCAAATATCTTGTTTTGTGTTTAACAGAGAAAAGATACTCTCAAAGGTTTGAAAAAGTAAAGGGTGAGTAAATAATGACAGAATTGTAATTTTTGGGTGAACTATCCCTTTGATGGATGGTTATTTTGCGTCACATACTCATGATTTTCCCAGGGCTAACATATAATCCTGGAAATTCATACACGGATGCATTTCGGCATTTCCAGCGCTTACTGTACGTTCACACCGAAAGCAGCGAGAGCGTCAAAGGTAGCTCTGGCCGCCCTGGCGACAACGCTGTCTGCCTTGAGCTCCGGCGGCGAGAGCGTTAAAATTCGCTACACATTGATCTCGTATTTAAAGGAGACGTTGCTGCATATCATATCAGTTACACTCCTGCATAAAACATGCTTTCTAGCGTGAAGGTGTTGCACACTTATTATCAAATTCACTTAACTACGGAAGATCTAGTTGCATGTGGTGTGGCTTTGCTCCACTATGTGTCCATATGCCTGAAATATTCTGAAGCAGCAATACTGTTTTGTATTGTTGCATGAGATTCCCACTTTTTTTAAAGAAAAAAAAAAATAACATTGATGCACATCAGTAACTCGTAAGTAACTTTTTAAATCTACGTTCCAGTAAGAAAACATTGCAAAAAATTGGAAATCCAGCGACCGCAATAATTAAACACTTGGGAACAACTGTGGTCGCAACCAAAGTTCACAGTGACTGTGTTCTCTAACTCCTCTCAAGCGGTGGACTTCTACATTCCGATTGCTTGCTGCCGAACCATGTCATAGCTCATTACCATAAAGTTGACTTGATTTCAACTCTCCTCGACGCTCACACCGGCGAAGACGCGCCGCGCTGCTCCTCGCCGCTTATTGCCGCCGGCTCCCATTAAAAATTAATGACTTCCGGCTACTTTGACGCTCTCGCCGCTTTCGGTGTGAACGTACAGTTAGGCTGCAGCTCTGCACAAGAAGTTTGGCCAGAGGAAAAATGGTCGTGCACAACTGAGCCTGGTTTCTCTCAAGGGTTTTTCCCTTCACTTTCGTCAATTGGTGAATTTTGTTCCAAACCACTGTTGCCACTGGCTTGCTTCGTTTGGGACTTTGACACATCGATGGGTTTGGCCTTTCAGCAGTAAAAATTAAAGCACACTGAACTGAACTAAACTGAACTTCAACTCTGAAAACTGGACTGACAGTTTCAATTTACTAAAACTTCTATGTTAAGCTGCTTTGACACAATCTACATTTTAATAGCGCTATAGAAATAAAGATGAAAGATGACTGATGTTTCACACACACACCAAACCTTGGGTTAACGGCCTGTTTACTCCAAATATATTACCAAATAATATATTATTTAAAAGAAATGTTGAGAATAGCAGACGCCATACCAAAACTATAGTAGCACACAGAGAGTATCCTAGGAATCGGTTCCATAACATGTTTTTATTCTCCAGCCAGCAAGAATCCTATTGACTTTAAAGGGTAGGTGCCCTTAGGTTTACCCCTTTTTCAAGATTTAGGATAAGCCTATTGTGTCTCCAGAATGTGTCACAAGTTCCAGATTATTTATTATACCTTTTAGAATGTTGGAATTTTCTGCTCTGAACACAATGTAGCTGTTTTTGTGGCCTGTGCCCTTTAATGCTAGTTCTCCCCTCCCATCGTTCCCAGATGCCTGTCAGAGTGTCTCCTTCTCCGGCTGCGTCAGATAAACAGCACAGTGACAGACATGAAGGAAGCAGATCTCACGTAACGTTTGTGAGAAATATTACAACTTTACCAATGACTATTTGATGTATTTGTTGTGGAGTTAATGAGTTGATGTGAACGATGATTGAAGGAATTGAAGCGTCGTCTTTTATAATTGTACTGACATGCGGTTGTGGTGATAAAGTAAAGCTGAAGTAAATCGCTGTAATTCATTACAAACGTGCACTTTTTAAAAAAATGTTTTAAACTTGTAAAACTCATTCTTGACCACATTTGATGATGATTGATGATCACAGAGAGCTGAACAGATCTTTTAATCCCAGTTGCTTTGCTCACGTCCTGTTGTGTTGATATGATTATATGCGTTACTACGGAGACATGTTAATACTCGGCTGTCAGTCAATTCAGCCGGCGGGGAAACCGCTCTCCTACATTACCTAGAGCTGCACGATTAATCGAAAAAAGTTCGGGATCTCGATTCGACCCCCTAGACGATCTTAATCCAGCATTTCTACGATTCTGCCAATCATATTTTCAAGTTCAGGAGAGAAGCAAAGGCGGCCGCACAAGTCTTCTCATTGTTTTACATGCGTTGCTCAGCGACATGCACATCTCCAAATGACATTGATAGAGTGACATACTGTATTTATAAGTTATAGTTCACCCAAAAATGTCATTTCTGTCTTCATGTAATGATGTATTCGCGGCCGTGAAATCACACGTGACGTGAGCTGCTGACCGCAGAGCTGTTACCACAGAGAGGGCGGGCGTGCGCCCCACTTAATGATAGACACGCGCGCATCTACTTTAGTAGACAGAACTTGCATAGGCTGTGAATAACAGGTAATAAAGTTGTAAATAACATTCAGTTTGTGGCACAGACTGATTGTTTGGGAGCCGCGCGGGAAGTATGGACAGCGCGCGCGCACATCATTTAAATAATCATATCGCATTTTAGAGTAATGATTAGGACAAGCATTTAATATGATTTTCTTTCATAGTGAACACAGAGAGTTGTGCATGAGAATAAATGTTTAACAGTGTCAGTATAACTACTCTAGCCTATATGATGTTGAATATAATGTAAGAGGGTATCTGATAATGACAAATGTCTGATTTTACCAGTGAATAAATGGTCTAATAATGTTGTCAATGACAGATTGCAAGCATATGTCTCAAACATAATAATTTAACACCAGAATTATGAAAAGTTGTACTCTGATGTCGTCACTTTACAGTGCATTAATGACCAGGACAAATTTAAAGTCTGTTCAAGTCCATCATTTAAAGTCTATTCAAAATTTAGCCCCATAACATAAGCATAACAAAACATAAGCCCCACCCAATTACTCGCAAACCCGGGAGTATTTAAACCTGCGGTCCCGCCCACTAACACAGCAGCAAAGAAAAAGAGGAAGATAAACAGATCCTGAAGTCATGAGTCATGAAGACGCTGTGCTTAGCTGTATATTGTTGGAAGTTTGAGGGAAAGTTCGTGTTATATTCTCTACCCAAAGATGAAGCTGTGAAGAGTCAGTGGTTGAGGTTTATTTTTGCAAAAAAGGGAGGATCAGAAAAGACTACTGATGTATGAGACTTTGACAGAGCTCCACAGGAACTATCAATACACAGCTCATGGATTAGTTTTCTTCCTCCATTTTGTAATGAGGGTTGGTGATCGTTGGGCAAAGCAGAGTACAGGTAAGCCCTGAGAACATATAACACTTATACATATCGCAACTAAAACCACGCTAAAAACGTGCCGCGCGCCGCTTTCTTTGCGATTTTAAAGTGTTTGTGAGCTTGCAATCCTGTCGTTTGTCATTGCTTAGCTACCGTCAGGTGTTCTTACAACCGTGCGGCGGTCAAGGTTCAGAATAGTTCTGCTTTTGCCACTGTGTGGATTAATACTGAATGTGTGTTAATGTTAATAATAGAGCAATATGCTAGTGTTTAACTGCACTGCTTTAATGCACTCATGGACACACAAAAAATCCGGGAGACTGGGGGAAAGTGAGGACCGTGAGGGAGGGGGTGGGTGTCGCGGATGAAAGTGAGAACCGGGGGAGTTCGCGGATGCCGCCCTCACTGTTCTATGGACGCACCGGCCCTGACAACAGTGGTGAGAACCGGGTACTGTGTTCTATGGTGTTGGGAACTAATCTGAAGTTGTTTCTTTAATGTACATTCTATGTATTCTGTTATTGAATGTTTCTGTTAAGGACTTTTGTTTTTGTGTTGTGTCCTCTGAGGAGGAGGGTAATGTGTGTGTGTGTATGTGTGTGTGTTTGTGTGTGTGTCTGTGTGTGTGAAAAAAGAGCAGGTAGAGCAGTGTTACCAGATTGGGCGGTTTCCCGCTCAATTGGACTGTTTTAACACGATTGTGCGGGTATAAACATCTATCGTGTTTTTCGCGACTGTCACAACCGTGTTTTCCAGATGAGTGGGCGGGTTTTTTTTTTGCATTTTGCTGGGTTTTGGATAGTTTTTGGGCTGGTATCAGTCAGCTACATCTGGCAACACTGAGGTAGAGTGTGACGGGCTAGGAGACTCGTGTCGATCTCCTCCCCAGTTCTTGGAGTTTTTGCTCAATAAAATAGTTAGTCGTCAGTATTTTCAAGTCCATCGTCTGTATTTACATTCACCCACTGCCGAAATCCACGCCTTACACTAATATGAAGCGTGTATGCACTCTGACTACTTCTATATTGTTTGATAAGCTGTGCTGGGCATTTCATTCTGTCTCGCGCTGAAGGCTGTCGATGTCGACCAATCGCAACAGGCTGTCATCGGTCCAATCAGCGCAAATTAGCTTCGCGCTAAGGAGGGGTTTGGGAAACAAATGAATCGCTAAACGATTCATATGGGAGTCGCTGGGATAAATAGGTAAAAATAAATGCATATTATAAGACCATGAAAGTGTTTTTTGACCTTGCATGCATATTAGACTGTTGTTGGAGACCCTTACAACCAAAAAATTACCCTATTTAATATATAATAGGGGCTCTTTAATTAAAATATAATTCTACTCATTCAAACTCATTCTACTTTTGAAAATCACCTGCGAAAATTATACTTCAATCTCCTCCTCAATCCACTGCAAGGTTGCATTAATTTTTTATTAAAACCTCCACATCTCACAATCCAATCAACCGCCAATAGACTGAACAGGAAATAAAACAGCTCACGTAATTAGTTTCAGGTTATGAGGCTGACAAACAACATGTTCAGCATTATTTAGGATACTAGACAAGGAGGCACAGGATCTGAACATCAGTTTGATCATGATTGGGAAAAACTCAAGTAAAATGTCAGTGAGAGTACAATCTAGTAAAGAGACTTGATTTTTCTCTGTAGGCTTTTCTCTTGTAAAATACAGATGTAATTTCACAATGTAGTAAGAGAAATTCTACACCGCTGAGAAGAGAGTGAACCGTTAATCAATAAAAAAGAGGAGGATGGTAAGATGAGCGGAGGAAAGAGAGTGGTATTGATTTGAGGGTGAGGAGAATGATCAGTGTGTCTGTGTCTGTGTGTGTGTGAGGAACAGTGTTGGACTTATTCTAATCACTCTTATAGAAATTTTTTTGTGTTTGCGAGTTTTGAGGATAGATTTTGCTTTAATACAAGTTGGTCTTGTGAACTTGCATGACTGACCAACACAAAAGCGGCTTGATTTGATGGTGATTAGTGTGTTAGCTGTTCTTTATGCATCTCAATACTATTGAAAATGGACAATGGGCTTTTTGCAAGTAAAATGTGGCAGAATCTTAATTCTTGTGAAGCCTTCTGGAACATGGCTATGTATTATTTATTTTTTTTGCCGTTTGTCAGGAATACTTCTTGTTTTGTTGTTGGAATTTGGTCATTAAAATAGTTTGATGACCAATTAAACAATGACCAATTAAACACCCATATTGTTTACAAATTTGTATTTTTTTTCTTATATTTTTAGATTATATTATATGTGTAATTGTATTCATTGTAATTTCTTTTTAAAATTCTACATTTTGTATTAATATTATGTGTTAGGCACCTGATCTAAGAGTGGCGCAATTTCGATTCTCTGTATGTCCTGTACATGTTGTTGAATTGACATTAAAGCTGACTTTAACTTGACTTTGACTAAAAAAAACAACATGTCACTGTCATACACAGGGCTGGAAAATAATCAAAATGAAATCGTAAATGTGATCAAGCAAAGCTGCGATTGTCATGCACATATTGTCAGTAAAGCACGGTTGTGTGATCAGTAGTAATCTCCTAAAAAAAAGGTCAGAGGGCGCGTCTTTGCATTGACTTAACATTTAAATCACTCGCGCTTGACGCGTCATCCACGTCTGGTGTGAACGCAGCATAAGACTATAAGCTAAAAAGGAAGCAAGTCATGTGTTTAAAAATGAAGTAATGATGTCTTTTAAATTCCAATTAAATATGATTGGTAGCAAAAAGAGCATAATTGGAATTTAATCAAATTTAAACTAACTATTATTCTGAGAAATTCAGCTGTAATTTAATTTGTAAAATAACTGTATTTTTTTAAGTTTTTCAAGAAATGCTTTAAATCAGAAAGAGTCTATAGGGAGGGTTTGCAATAATATACAGTAATATTTATTAACTTTGAGGGAACTTTCTATGCCCCTTTTTACAAGATGTAAAATAAGTCTCTGATGTCCCTAGAGTGTTTAAGTTTCAGCTCAAAATACTCCATCAATAATGATTTATAACTCTTTGAATCTGCCCCTTTTAGGTTTTGATCCAACTTCTAAAATTTAATGACTGTCGCTTTAAAATCAAATGAGATTGTGCTCCCAGCTTTCTTTTGAAAGAAGGACAGAGCTAAAAATGCCTATGCGTTAGCAAAGGCAGCAGACCACAATGGCTGCTTCTCACTCAGGCCTGCCTATGCTAATGAGGGAGAGATTGTTATTAATGGGCGGGACTTCCCCCCTCCAATAACAAGTACAAAGGGAGAATGTCAATTAAGGGCGCATTCACATTAGGTGCCTTAAAACGTGCCAAAGCGCGATTGTCCCCCATCCCCTCTCCCCCTCGGCCTGCACTCACATTCCATTTTTACCGGACCTGAGCACGCTTACATCTTCGATGATGCGACTATTCAGTTTGACAGGAAGAGAAGCGCTTTCCCTCAGCACAGTAGAATTGCTTTAGTTATATCATTTTGTATTATTTTTAGTCGTTTGGGATTCAGTGACACGCAGTCTAACACTTTGCTGAACAGATCCACCACTTTTGATGCTCATAAATTATCATAAAAGTCCTCATGCTGCAGGTATTAGGAGGTTTCCTGATGGTGTAGCTGTCGTGCAGTGAGGGGGTTGTGTCTTTAATAAACTACGACAGTTTGCTTTCATTGAAAAGTAAGAATGATTATTAAATCCATATGAAACAGTCCCTTAAAAGTGACGTCGCAACTTCAGTTTCGGGCTCAGGCGTGCTTTGCTGAGCCCAAGTGAACCGGGCTCTAGCACCCCTCTTTCAACCAGGCCAGGGCCGGCCAACTGAACCGTGCCTGAGCCTGATTCAGAGCCCTAAAGTGTTTTTGCAGACTTTCTTATCAAGTGTGATTATAAAACAATTATTTAATGAATCATTTTATTACCATTAGAGGATGGTTATATTCTCACACTATTGCCATACAACTGTTTAAACACCTTATAAAAGTGATTTTTGTATAATAGGCCACCTTTAAAAATACACTTTAAAATTTTTATATATTTTAACATTAATAGTTCTTCAATAATCAATTCTAATTTGCTAATTTGATGCTTAAAAACATTAAAAACATTTAAAAAATTGTGGAAACTAATACATTTTTTTCATGAAAAAAGGTTTAAATTCTTTAGAAATATATGTTATATGGCCTTTTTAGCCAATTTATTTATTCATTCATTTTCTTTTCGGCTTAGTCCCTTTATTAATCTGGGGTTGCCACAGCAAAATGAACCGCCAACTTATCCAGCACATGTTTTACACAGTGGATGCCCTTCCAGCTGCAACCCATCACTGGGAAACACTCACACACTCTCATTCACACACATACACTATGGACAATTTTAGCTTACCCAATTCACCTATACTGCATGTCTTCGGACTTGTGTGGGAACCCGGAGCACCCGGAGGAAACCCACGCAAACACGGGGAGAACATGCAAACTCCACACAGAAATGCCAACTGACTCAGCCGAGGCTCGAACCAGCGACTTTCTTGCTGTGAGGCGACAGCACTACCTACTGCGCCACCGCGTCGCCCTAGCCAATTTATTGCTAAGTAAAAGTTGGATTTTCTTTATTTTTTACTTAAAAAAAAAAAGAAGTAAATCCTGACTAAGCCCCGACTTTTGAACAGTGGGGTATGTGCAAGGGCCCTGGTGATGTTTAGCTTCCTCCATCAGTCTCAGCCTGTTCTGCCTGAGGTTTTGGAGACTCTTGACAGTCTGAAACACTGCACCAGCCCATCCATAATCCAGCACTGCCTTCTCTGCTTCTCTCTCCATCTGTCTCCTTCACTTCAAACCCTCTAACAATCTGAACCCCTTCCAAATTAAATTTCAATGTTCTGCTGACACACAGACACAAGGAGAAAGCCAAAAGGAGTTTTTCCTTTCTAAAATCAACCCCCTCAATACTAGAAAGAGCAACAGTCTCTGTCTCACACACACACACACAGACACACATTGTGAGTCTCAGATAATCTCAAAGACTCTTTTATGGAATATTACATGAGAGCTTTGAAGTTTGGGAGTGTGATTCACACTGCAGGGGATGAAACGAAACAGTGTGTATGATGTGTGTGGGTGATGTGCTGGAAATGAGGTGTCTTACTTTAGTCTTACACCTCACTCACTCACACACACACAAACACACAGACAGAGTCTACCCCTCCTCGGTAGTGTCTTTGTGTCTGCGATGACTCATATGTTTCTGTACGGCTGTGTATGTATAATATAACAGAGGAATAGAGAAATGTATGAGAGGGAGAGAAATTTATGAGTTGCAGGGTAAAAACACTCTCCAGTCTTAAGGTGGGAAACCAGCAGTAAAACTGGCTAATTATCAAGCGGCAGGCACAAATGATGGTCTTCTGCATAGTGGGCGTTTGAGGAAATCTGTTTGCAGCCTGCTTGAGCTGAGTAAATCACAGCTACATGGCCAGAACGCTCAGCACTAAACCAGAAACAAGATTTAAGCACAAATATCTGATTCGTTCTCCATTCAAGCATGCTGTTTCTATCTCAAATATTTTCCAACCACCATGGAACCACGCTGAAGGAAAATGAACTCGATCTAACTTGGATTTGTCTCCTTTAAAGCTCATAGGCATTCAAAGTTCTGTCAAAGGGATACAGTAGTTCTGCAAAGAATCAAGATTATGTAATCATTTACTCGCCCTTTGCTGGTTTCAAACCAGTTTGAGTTTTTGTTTGTTTGTCCTATGGGTGTCATGGTGGGTCAGTGCTTAGCACCAGGGCCGGATTAACCAATGGGCATTATGGGCACAGGCCCAGGGGCCCGTGCGTACTTGGGGCCCCTGCGAGGGGGGAAAAAAATGCTGATTTTGGAGAGCCTAAATAGTCAAAGTGCAAATAGCGCACCTCGTTGGAATAAGCTAGTTAAGTGCTTCTCGCCGGCGCCGTTTGATTGACAGAGACAACATAACTAAAGAGCGCAGCAAACAGCAGGTGGCAGTGGCGTAGCTCGTAAAGCGCATGATAACATGTTTTGAGGCGATCGATCATGAAACCGGTTCGAATCCAGGGTCTGATGAACGCGTTCTTCTTTTTCCCCCATTAAATATCAGATTGGAAATACATTTATTTTCAATAGGAAGGAAATGTTTTTGTTAAAAAATTTAAATAAAGTATATAAAATGAGTCACAGGGTATTTAATAAGGATAATAATAACAATAATAATAATAATAATAATAATAATAATAATAATAATAATAATAATAACAATAAATATTCTATAAACAGTTATTTTCCACCTGGTGTTAAATGTTAGCGACATCTTAAAATAATTAATCTGTATTTACAATGTTAGTCGCCCTGCTTCACCCATATTCTCTGACCTCATGGAGAGAGAGACAGAAAAAGCCCCTGAAGAGGAGAGAGACAGGAGAGAACTGCTACAGTGTGTGTGATTTCGGATACTTTCAGCTTTATAATCAAGTGCTTTTTGCCTATACTGTACTCTTCATCATCATGAGGGAGACAGTAGGAATCATTAATCAGTGTGTGTATTGAGGACTCAGATTCATAGAACTGGATTGGAGAGTTATGTCCAAATCATATGCATTATAACTTTGTAGAAGTTATACATAAAAATACCCTTAAATATAAATTTTTAGTACTGCTTCAGTGAACTTGAACAAGTATATTAAAATCCATTAATTTTCACTTGTTATATTACTTTTTTTTAATCAAAGTGTGCTTTAAATGCTTTTAAAATCAGGTAAATCTTTGTTGACTATAAATATATGTACTATGTCATTTATTTAAAAAAATGTGTGCAAAATATTATAGATTAACTTTATTTAAAAAATATTATATTAATCTTATTTTTTAATTCAACTGTAGGGGTGCGGCCTTGTAGGGGGCCCTACAAGACATTGTGCCCATGGGCCTCTGAATTCTTAATCCGGGCCTGCTTAGCACTCTCACCTCACAGCAAGAAGGTCACTGATTCGAATCCCGGCTGGACCAGTTGTCATTTTTGTGTGGAGTTTGCATGTTCTCTCTGTGTTTGTGTGGGTTTCCTCCGGGTGCTCCGGTTTCCCACAGTCCAAAGACATGCGGTACAGGTGAATTGGGTAGGCTAAATTGTCCGTAGTGTATGAGTGTGAATAAGTGTGTATGGATGTTTCCCAGAGATGGGTTGCAGCTGGAAGGGCATCCGCTGCGTAAAACATATGCTGGATAAGTTGGCGGTTCATTCTGCTGTGGCGACCCCAGATTAATATAGAGACTAAGCTGAAAAGAAAATGAATGAATGAATGTTGCCCTATTAGTCAATGGTTTCCGGTTTCCAACATTCTTCAATTTTTTTCTTTTGTGATCAAAAAAGTTGAACAAGTCAAGGGTAAGTAAATGATGGCAGAATTTGGAATTTGGAATTTATTTTTGGGTAAACTATCCCTTTAAAATAACAATATGTTGCTGTATATGTATGCGACATGCGGAAACGGTAATAAACGCTTGAGTCTGCGACATTGTTTGAAAAATTCTGTCTTTTAAAATTTTAATGCGAAATTCTGAGTGAGATTTGTGGTCTCAGGAATATGCTTCATTCATTCTTCGTTCATTCTAGCTCTTGAGTTAGAAAAACTTTTGAGCTACACTCTTACAAAAAAAGGTTACCAAAGAGGGTTTATGCAGTGATGACATAGAAGAAACATTTTGGTTCCCCAGAGAATCTTCAGCCAACTGTTCGAATAAAAAGCCATTTATTTGTAGTGTGAAGATCATTTGAATGATTTTAACAAAATGTTTTCCACTTTAAAGAATCTAGTAATGACGTTGTCTGTGAGTGTATGCTCTTAAAATAAAAGATTCTAAAATTAAAGGTTTTCACGGAGAACCTATAACATCCATGGAACCTTTTATTCCTACAAAAGTTTGTCAGGAAAACAGTTCTTTATTGTGAAACTGTTCTTCGCACATTGAAAAAAAGTGAAATAAGGCCCTTGAGTTAAGGAGGTTCCTGGGTATGTCAGAATATTACAGAAGTTTCTGTAGGGACTTTTCCTCTGTTGCTAAACCACTGACTGATCTGCTTAGCCTGTAAAGGACATTTGTTTGGTCAGCGGAAAGTCAGGCTGCTTTGGAAATGATCAAACAGTTACTGTGTAGTTCACCAGTGTTGGTGGCTCCTAACTTTACTCTTCCTTTTAAGTTGGAGGTGGATGCCAGGGCAGTGGGAGCTGGGGCTGTGTTGTTGCAGGAGAATGGAGAAGGGATTGCCCATCCAATTTGTTTTTTCTCTAGGAACTTTAATAAGGACCAGTGTAACTATGCACCCATTGAAAAGGAGGCTTTGGTGTTGTTGATGGCGTTACAACATGTTGAGATGTTTGTTGGGTGTACCTCCTATCCAGGATAGTATACACAGCCCACAATTCTCTCACTTTCTTGTGTCGAATGTATAACCAGAGTCAAAGGCTGATGCGGTGGGCTTTAGTGGTTCAAAGTTACAACTTTGAGATTCGATACAAGAAAAAGGAGTGGACAATGTGGTTGCTGATGCACTTTCTAGAGCGTAACTAACTCCATATTCTTTTGCATGTACAAGCATTATTATTGAGGATATAATGCTTGATTTTAAGGGGTGGGGTGTTACGTGCCTGGGGGTGTTGCTCTGTTGTTCCCTCCTCCCCTTTCCGTTTTTATTTGCTGCCCGCTGATCTTCTAAAATCTAGGTGTTCCGAATGGCTCACGAGTGGACCAATCAGAAGAGGATAGGGGTCATTTAAGCGCTTCAGTGACAACTCGGACCAGACTGGGGAGGGATCCTTTGTCTCTTGTCACTGCTGTGTCTTTCTGTGTGACATTTATGTGCCTGTCCTGTTCGCTGGTTTGCTTCAGTTTTTTTGTTATACATCTATTCAGAACGTCAAACTAAGTCTGCTTAAATCTACTAAAAGGGAATTAAAAGTGAAGTATGTCACGTGACTTACATTTTACATACACATAGCTGATTCTCTGTAATCCATTAGGTTAGAAGCGGGTGCTACCCTTTGTATGTTTTTCCAGCGAGTGCAGTTTAGTGAGGGGGGTGTGACACCGAAGATGCTCATTTGAAGACCTTTTCTCTAAAAGCCTCTTCAGGCAGCCAAAAAAAAAGTTTTCTCTATGGCATAACTGTGAAAAATGTGTTTTTGGTTCTTCCAGGCAGTGTGTAAGGCTCACTAGTGACTGCACTAGCACTTCAATTGATATTCCTTGTTTGTTTCCGACTTACCTGCCATAGTGCTCATCACAGACCCAAGGAGGGCGTTGATGGCCAGAATGGGTGAAAAGATGAAAACGGCGCCCAGGATAAGCAGAGATGGACCAAGAGTCTCACAGGCAAAGATCTGCCCTACGCCCAACACCACCCCCTGCAGAAGCTGATGAGAACAGCAAACACACATGAGGCCTGTTCTACACTACATTTAAGGTATTAGTTTGGAGTAGACAAAATAAGGAGATATTATAACAAATAAAGAACAGAAATAAAAAAAAAATATTGTATAGCATATGCATATTACATTGACATTACCATACAAAGGTTTGAGGTTGGTACAGTTTTGAAGGAAGGAACTTTAGCTCACTAAATTTAGATTTTTTTTTTATCAAATATATAGTATATTGCCAAATATTATTAGAATTGTTTTCGGTTTTAAAAATTGACTTCTGTGATGGCAGAGCTGAATTTCTAACATCCATTACTACAGACTTCAGTGCTACATAATACGATGAGTTTCTGCTCAAGAAACATTTCTAGTCATTACACACTTTGAAAACACTTAAAAAATTTTGAGACATTATAAATGTATATACTGTCACATTTTAATTTGATGCATGATTTGCTGCACAAATTATTTTATAAAATCACACCCCACACTTTTGAACAGTAGAGCAGAAAACGAATGCAATTTATATGACCAGGGCTCATAAATGTTTTTCATTCCTGCTCTGATGCTGATGCTGATGTACTTTACATTGTAACAGGAAGGACAAATCTATTTTTATAGCCATGAGCCATTTGCTTGACTCATAAATGTCTTCATTCCATTTCCCCAAATAAGACTGATATACACTTTTAAATGTTTGTATCTGCTAACATATTTCAATAATACACAAGCATATTGATTAAACAAAATCAGTATATTCATATAAATATAGATCATTTCCCATATTATCATCATTTTTATCAAATGCTGACTCTGATTGTATATTTTATGAGCAAATTTTACAAGCCAGCATTAATGGGCTTTTAACTCGCATCAAATATTCATGAAGGTGAGAGTGAAAAATACAGGTATTTTTAAAAATGTTTATTTCTTCCCCATTCGCCCGTCATTTCTGGATCAAGCTGTCTCCATGGAGACATGCTAATAGCACCAGACATTACTTGTGTATACATATGTGTGCTATAAACAGCCCATAATAGTAAGTTGCTAAAGTGTATGCCAGAGTGAGCAGATCAGCCATTCAGCCAGCCGGGGTAATGCAATAAATACAAGAATCATCATGACATAAAAGATCTAAACACATGCGCGCAGGTCTCAGGAGAGATGCGAGATGGAAAGATGATGAAGACAGATGGAGGAAACAACAGACTTTTGTGTGTGAGGATAAAGGAGGTTAGAGAGGAAAAACAGGAAGACGGCAAATAAAAAAGGCAGAGCTGCAGTGAATGAGAGGCATGAGAGAGGGAGAATACAATAAAATCTAATCAGCAAGATGACTGGATAGATATTTTAGGAACATGAATGGCCCTTTTGCATCATTCAGTGTTTTCATCTCTTTCATTTTCATCATTTTTTTGCATTAGTTTCATCTTGTCGCCTAAATATATGACTATATTCAGCCATTCAATATATCGTGATAATACTGTAAACACGCATGGTACCGATATCTTGGGCACTTCAAAATACTGTGAATAATTACTTATTATTTAAACTGTGAGTGTCTTTTAAGAATATTCAGATTGTTTTATTAGTGGTTGTTCATACCAGCACCAAAATGGTTAAAGACTTAATAGGCCAATTTATTAGGTACACTTTACTAGTACCAGGTTGGACTCCTTTTTGCCTTCGGAACTGCCTTAATCCTTCGTGGCATAGATCCAACAAGGCACTGGAAATATTCCTCAGAGATTTTGGTCCATATTAACATGATAGCAGTTGGTGCAGATTTGTCGGCTGCACATCCATGATGCGAATCTCCCGCTCCCCCACATCCCAAAGGTGCTCTATTGGATTGAGACCTGGTGACTGTGGAGGCCATTTGAGTACAGTGAACTCATTGTCATGTTCAAGAAGCCAGTCTGAGATGATTCACGCTTTATGACATGATGCATTATCCTGCTGGAAGTAGCCATCAAAAGATGGGTACACTGTGGTCATAAAGGGATGGACATGGTTAGCAACAATACTCAGGTAGGCTGTGGCGTTGACTTGATGCTCAATTGGTACTAATGGGCCCAAAATGTGCCAAGAAAATATCCCCCTGGAGCACTTTGACCTTCTTTGCTTTCAGGAACTTTGATGTGGAGGCTGAAGTATAAGAAGGAGCGCTATCCTGCTGAAGAATTTGCCCTCTCCTGTGGTTTCTAATGTAATGGGCCGCAAAAATGTCTTTATACCTCAGATCTCTTGCACACCCCCATACTAAATGTAACCTCAAACCATGATTTTTCCTTCACCAAACTTGTCTGATTTCTGTGAGAATCTTGGGTCCATGCGGGTTTCAATAGGTCTTCTGCAGTGTTTGTGATGATTGGGATGCAGCTCAACAGATCTTTCATCAGAAAGAAATACATTCTGCCACTTTTCCAGTCTTTCCAGTCAAGTCAAGTTATTATTTGTTACTTACAACTCTTACAACTGGGATCGACGACAATACTTTTGTCAGGTAGTGTAAATAGTATGTTAAAAACAGTAAGCGAGCCGAACTATGTCCAAATTCATAGTATTCTAAAAGCAGAATGTGAGTTCCGGAGAGGTTCTAAACTGCGCATTCGATGGATGCTAGGCTATCCTATGATGCCATGCAAAAGAATTCTTGAATGGAAGTGAAGCATTACAACTGACACGTGATCATGACAAATGGCGGATGTAGTACGTCCGAATTCCATTCATATTATTTACATTCATACTATATGGAACGTATTTTTCTAACGGTCATATAATAAATTCAAATTCAAATGTATTTCGGATGCAGCCCCATTCTCACCTGTGGAACATGGAGCTGGGTTTGGTTTGTGCTCTCTGGTGCCCCTGGAGGATGGGCAGGATAGTTTGGAAAATAGGAGTTGGAAGTGCCGGTGCAGGCCAGATACAGTACAATGACTGTGTTAAATGGAAAGACGCTCACTGGTAAATCCCAGTGGTCCAGAATTGGTCCCATACTACTAGAAAGAAAGGTTCTAAGACATGAGAGATAAGAGTTGGTTATTTGGTTTTATGACAAGTAAAAAAAAAAATCTAATAATAAACTTTATATGGATTACTTTGGACTTACGTTGCAGCTCCTCCAAGACACACAGGCAGCAGGAGCCACCAGTACCAGTCTCCAGCAGAGCTGAACACACCCATCAGCAGAGCCACCAGCATCCCATTAAAACCATGAAGACCACTTGATACCTCCTCACTGCACACACAGAGGTCAGGATCATGTGTGTAGACTGAAATCAGCATATGCTTCTCTTCTAGCTTCTAGTATTTAGATAAAAAGCCCAATCCATTTTCTACACCTTTATCCTTCTCAAACAAAGAGTTTCTCAATCCAAACTAGATGATATGTGTTTTTTTTTTTGCAATTAATTAGGATTTTAACATTGAATAATCATTAATTTTATGTCGATGTTATCAAATATTCCACCTTTAGAGTCCGTGTGACCAGAAGTTGTTGAGATTTTTATTTCAGTGTGTTGATGTACTTCCAGCTGAAATGGAATACTGAGTAGGGGACGGCGCTTTATTTTTGACCATCATTCCCTCATAGCAATCTAACGGTAAGGGGAGCATGGTTAATAATATTGTGTATAAAGCCATCAAACTGATGCCATCAGAAAAGGACCGCCTCTCCAAAAGTAGAAGCAAATGGTCAGACTTTAATTGAAGATTACCAAAATAATGTTTTAATAATTGTTTACCTAAAGAATACCAATGTGTGCGACGTGGTAAATTTTAATTTCTTACAAACTTAAAAAGGCACCTATGATGCAAAATAGGATCCAAATCCCAGTGATTTTGAGGCCCACCGCATCATGTCTGGTATCAATTTAATTTATGTTAATTCCTCAGTTGTTATTTAGGATTACATACATGAGTGTAAATGAACACGGTTTACATTTTTACACTTAATTTGTGCTTATATGGCATATGATGATGATGATGTGTAATGGTGTAGTAGTGGTGTATTTTTTCTTGGTGGAATATTTTCACACCAACGCCTTGCAATTCAAGGGCCAAGAGAAAGAGGAAGGCTTAATTTGTGTTCTGGAGTTTTGGATTTGCGTTCTTAAGATGAAGGTGGTTGAAACTACATGAGAGTATTTTTTTTATTAACCTTTTAAAGAGTGAAACTAAAAATTCTATTATCATTTACTCTCTCTTCACTTGTTGAAAAGTTGTTTGAGTAGCTTTCTTCTGTTTCACAAAATAAGATACTCAATATTTACTCTCAATGGGTTTCCAGACAGTGTTTTCTTCTGTTGAACACAAAAGAAGATATTTTGAAGAAAGCTGAAAACCTGTAAGCATTGTATTTGTTTTTCCTACAATGGAAGTAAAGTTGTTACCGGTTTACTCAAAATATCTTTTTTTCTGTTCAACAGAAGAAATAAACGTATAAAGGTTTGGAACCAATTAAAGGTGAATAAATAGTGAGCAAAGTTTTATTTTCCCCTTACTAGCCTTTTAAATCTGTCCAAACACAGACTTCAATATTTTTTTAGATTATTATTATTTGCTAGAATCGCCAGCTGTTGTCCCACCATCATTCACCTAAACCCCAGCTGCAAAAGCAGTTCATGCTGCAGAGGTTTGTTTGTGTAGCTGTTTAAGTCACAGTATTCCTGATACACGCTTTTGTATTTGTTTGCGCTTGCTCCAAACATGTGTTTTATTAATGCATGGATGCCTGAGTATGCAATAATTTGTGCGTGTTTTGCTCTATGCATATGCTTTTGTGCATGTGTGGGTTAGTAATTCCTTACCAGTCCTGTCCCAGGATTATAGCTGTGAAGGTGGAGGCCAAAAGGCCGAGCGTCCCCAGCAGAGCCTGCCAGGGGCTCTCCAGCAGCAGCGCAGCCAGAATCACAGCCCCACTCAGGGGATTGTTCAGCAGAATCACCCGTGAGATCCCACGCAAACACCACTCTGCCAGTTGCAGTAAGTAGGGTTTATCTGGGGGAGAGAACGTAGCAAATTAGGGAACGAAATGGAGAAAATGTTTCTCTAAAAATCCAGAAGAATGTTATATACACTGCCTGACAAAAGTCTTGTCGTCAGTCCCCGTTGTAAGAGCAACAAATAATAACTTGACTTCTAGTTGGTCATTTGGAAAAGTGTGGGAAGGTAGATTTTTCAGATGAATCATCTGTTGAACTGCATCCCAATCAACACAAATACTGCAGAAGACCTATTGGAACCCACATGGACCCAAGATTCTCACAGAAGTTTGGTGAAGAAAAAATCATGGTTTGAGGTTAAATTCAGTATGGGAATGTACGAGAGATCTGCAGAGTGCTGGCCATTACATTACAAACCACAGTAGATAGTAAATTCTCCACATCAAAGTTCCTCAAAGCAAATAAGGTCAAGATGCTCCAGGATTGACCAACCCAGTCACCATACATGAACATTATTGAGCATGTCTGGGGTAAAATGAAGGAGGAGTCATTGAAGATGAATCCAAAGAATCTTGATGAACTCTGGGAGTCTTGCAAGAACGCTTTTTTTTGCCATTCCAGATGACTTTATTAGTAAGTTATTTGAGTCATTGCAGAGATATATGGATGCAGTCCTCCAAGCTGCACCATGACTTTATATCCTATACTGTACATTATTTCTGTTAAGTGACAAGACTTTTGTCTAAGCAAAGTCAGACCTTACTGTCCTAATTAAATAATTAAAAATCAAGGCATGATCATATTTTATTTTGGTAAATTAAGTGTAATCGAGAGGCCTTTACCTTTCATATAAGCCACTTCTGATACCAAATGATCAACTAGAAGTCAAGTTATTTTTTGTTGTTCCCAAAACTTGGATAGGCGACAAGACTTTTGTCAGGTAGTGTACACAGTAGGTTTATATAGGTTATGAATACTTTTGTTTTACGCTTATAAACTTTTTCTATGTGAAATGCAAAAGATGTTTATGATATTATCTATCTTCATTTCAAGAATAGGGATGGAAACTTGAGCCAAAAACTTCATAAAAGCAACCAGGCCTCATAAATCGAACTATATTTCACATCTTCTGATGCCACGTCATAGTTTAATGTGGATTTTTGATCAAAATATTATTATTTATTGAACATTTTGTCTTCAAAACCACACTCATCAGTCACTTTCATTATGTAAATTATTTTTTATTCCACAGAAGAATAAAGCAAGATGTCTGTCAAATTATTATAACTTAAAATTGTCAATTTTGAGTAAGTTGTTGGTTTAATATGCACTTGCATATCCCTATGATTCATGAAAGGTTATAATATAAACATATTTTCATGCTACATAATGCTTTTAATAACATTCAGATTTTATCAATACAAATAAAATATGTGAATTCCAAAAACTCCGGTAGCACAGCTCTTGCACTAAACAAGACATACATAAATACATATGGATTTTCATAATCATTTATGTGTAGGCTGTAACATTCTAGTACATTTACATGCAAAAGTGGTGCATTATATATTTCATTATGTCCTGAATATTGTGTAATGTGTTGTAAGGGATTCTTACCCTGCATGTGAGAGTGTAACTGTTGCATTTCTCCACTGCAGTACAGCAGGGCACTGATGACACGCTGTTTTAGGCCTCCGGACTGCTCTGGTGTGTTTTTTTCTGAAATCCTCATGGTGCCAATCGAAATCGCGCAGCATTTAGGAAGTTTCAGACTCAACTCTGACTAATCCGACTTCCACTGACCTTTTCCTCCTTTTTTTTCTCGCCGTCTCCCCAGTCCTTTCTTTCAGACATGCGTTCTGTTCTCTCTCACTTCCTCTGTTCTCTGTGCACATGTAAAGGTTAATATCACATCTTAATTAACTCGTGCTGTTACACGTTTTTCCCAACTAGATATACAGTACATGGACAAAGTTCACCTGTGCCATCTTTTGCTTTTCTCTCAATCATTCATGTTTTTTGTTACTATTATGTTTTCCTTGGTCTGTAAAGCAGGGAATTGGAGTGCAATCGCAATAAGGGAGAATATATTGGCATTTTGCCGTTGTTGTCGTTTTTGTTGTTGTTGTATCACTTTAGTTCTTACAAAATTATTTTCTCCTTACCTATTTGCAACTGGTTGTCTGTAAAGGCTCAAAACTCACAACAGTCTTTAAAAATGCATAAACATTAAAAAGTAAAAGACAAGAACTTCATTCATGTGTTTGTTTTCTTCAGAGATCTGTATTATTTGTGAACCTAGCTGTGTAGAGCTACATTATGTAATCTGCAGTTATTGCTGAAAGAGGGACCAACGGTTCAGTGTTTGAACACGTCTGTTACATAAAGACTGTTGCCGGAACAAAAAGAGATTTATTCTCAATGTAAAAGAGGTCAGTGAGAAAGCAATTTGTAGTCCAAGTGAGTCTGTGTACAAATGCGCATACATAAACCTGTTTCTGGTTTTGAGCTCTATAGAGGCAGGTTTTTTATAGATGCCATATTTTTCAGATAATAAGTTACATTTTAATGATCTGGAACCTGCTGTTACTTACACTGTCTTGGCAAAAAAAAAATTATGTTTTGGATTTACTTAGCAATACTTCAGAGTCCATGTTTGAATGTTTGTTACAGTGATTATTATGTTTAACAGTGTGTAGCTTCTTATTTCTTAAAAAAATCTTGTCGAAAGTCATATCCTGGATATATCCATATCCAAATGGTAAAAGAAAGCTTCTACTTTAATTTTTTAATGTATTTAGGATTTAAATTTATAATAAATGATGTACAGTGTCAGAATTATTAGCCCCCCTGAATTATTCGCCCCCTGCTTATTTTTTTCCCCAATTTCTGTTTAACCGAGAGATTTTTTTCAACACATTTCTGAACATAATAGTTTTAATAACTTATTTCTAATAGCTGATTTATTTTATCTTTGTCATGATGACAGTAAATAATATTTTACTAGATCTTTTTCAAGACACTTCTATACAGCTTAAAGTGACATTTAAAGGCTTAATTAGGTTAACTAGGCAGGTTAGGGTAATTAGGAAAGTTATTGTATAACGATGGTTTGTTTTGTAGACTATCAAAAAAAAAATTTGCTTAAAGGGGCTAATAATTTGGTCCCTAAAATGTTTTTTTTTTAAATTAAAAACTGCTTTTATTCTAGCCGAAATAAAACAAATAAGACTTTCTCCAGAAGAAAAAATATTATCAGACATACTCTGAAAATGTCCTTGCTCTGTTAAAAATCATTTAGGAAATATTTAAAAAAGAAAAAAAAATTTAAAGGGGGGCTAATAATTCTGACTTCAACTGTATATTTATATTGTGAATGTCAATCTACTTCTGATTATTTTATTCAAACATTTTCCATTCTTACTTGTTCTGAATAGAGTAAATGAATTGTTTTTGTCTGATCAGAATATGATACATGTTTATATTGTAAATCTTTCATTTTATTTAGGACTACTAGTTTTTTGATACTAAATGAATTTTGTAAAACTTGACCTAATTTCTGATTTATACTCAGAAGTGTCTTGTTATAGATAGATAGGGTTGTGGCAATTCTCAATACTATCTGACTTCACCAGAGAGAATTCAATGACTACCACTTAACCGAATACTTACAATAATAATAACCTTTTTTTAACCAGGTAAGTCAATTGAAAACCAGTACTCATTTAAAATGACGACCTGGCCAAGAGGCAACATAAAAAGCAGATGTGAAGCAGCAGGGACACAATGCAATAACAATTACACAAATGCAGATAATAACATATAAAACTAAGAAAAAACTGCACAGTGATCTTGTACTATTACCTGGATTGAATTTTTAAAGGATTATAGTGGAATGAAAGTGTTGAGCTTTAAGGTCTGAAAAAAACTGAAAAGAGTAGCAACCAAATGAAGTGCGAACTTTGGGTATGCAAAGGTTAATAAAACTACTAGAGTGCAGATTTCAACATGTTTCCTGAATGTTAAAAAGTCAATATAGTGCAGTTTTCCCAATAAGAGTTCTGTAAATGAACAGAAACAAATTAATTTGATGATGTGATTGAAGAGAAGGCCAATTCAGTGAAGAACACAGTTGACAGTGATGAGTATTAAATGGCGCACCAGTAACAAAATGAATTGCTGCATGGTAAATAACATCCAGTTTGTGAAGGAGACTTTCTAAAGCTGATCTGTAAATTAAATTCCCATAATCCAAAATTGGTAATGCTGTTATTTTGATCAAATGCTGCTTTGAAGAGTGCGTAAAAGAAGATTTGTTTCTGTAAAGAAAAACAATACAGACTTTTTGAGCAATTCATTTATGCGAGTTTCAAGTGATAGTTTACCATCTAACCAGATTCCAAGATATTTGTAGCAGTCAACATAATCTCTCTCAGTACCATCCAATGAGGACATTTTAGAAGGAAACTCAACATGTGGTAAATTTCTATTAAAAACCATAAATTTTGTTTTATTAGTATTTAAAACTAAATGAAGATTGGTAAAAGTGCGTTGGATGCTTAAAAAACTGGCTTACATTGAAAAAAGTGCTGTAGTCACAGAGGAACTAGATGTATCATCAGCGTATACTGTAGATGTATGTAAGAATCACCTGCAGCAGAAGCAGTATTGTTAACATAAATGTTAAAAAGTGTAGACCCCAATATGCTTCCTTGTGGAACCCCCTTCTGACGCGGCAGGGGATCTGACAGAAGCCCCTCCACCCTTACTGATTGTAGACGACCAGAACAGTGGTTCCTAAACCAGACCAGACAGCTCTCAGATAGTCCAATATATCTTAACCTATCCAGTGGAATTTCATGGTCCACAGAGTCAAAAGCTTTACGATAAAATAGCAATACGATACAATATTTCCCTGAAGTATGTTGGCGGCGTCTTGTCAAGAAGCTACTATACTTCGATCACACATGGTCCACTGGTCACATTAACCAAAATGAGACTCCTGAACAGAAAATACACACACATGTATATCTTGAGTAAAAAAATCAATGTCAACCAAGTCCCCCTCATTGGTGGTGGTTTGTCTTGAATCATATGACTGATAATTTTACAGTTTTAAGCACTTTTTGAGTTTGTATTGATTCTTTAATCACTGGATACATGATCTTTGATCTGAGCGTCATTAGTCTACACTTTTTAAAGCATTCAAATCGTATACATACTCTTTTAAGTTCTTCTGAGACTATTATACATGGTTTTACATAACAATAGATAATAATCACAAAAGATTTATCATTTAAATTATTGACTTAGGGCTTTTTTAAATAACCGAGTGCCAGTCAGCAGAAATCAAATAGAAATACAGAGACGCCAACTCAAGCGGAGAGGGAAATGAAACGTAATTAATCCCTTTGGTTGATGTTTACTGATTAATTGCTTAAAATGGCCTTGACATTCTGGTTGTAATGCCAAAAGAAAACCAAATGCTAGCAGTCAGATATGTCTGAAAATTAAGTAGGTGTACAACTCTACACTCTAAAAAGGCAACATGTTGTAACCCAACATTGTGTCATGGATGACCACATTTGTTGAGTTTAAAATTATCATTTAATTGAAACCTGGATAATTGAATACTTAATTGAAATAAATTAACCCAATGTTGGGTTTGACCAGGCTCAGTGGTTAGCTCAGTGGTTAGCACTGTCGCCTCACAGCAAGAAGGTCGCTGGTTCGAGCCTCAGCTGGGTCTGTTGGCATTTCTGTGTTGAGTTTGCATGATCTCCCTGTGTTGTGGTGGGTTTCCACTGGGTGCTCCGGTTTCCCCCGCAGTCCAAAGACATGCGCTATAGGTGAACTGAATAAACTAAATTGTCTGTAGTGTATGTGTGTGATTGAGTGTGTATGGATGTTTACCAGTACTGCGTTGCAGCTGGAAGAGCATACGCTATTGTAAACATATGCTGGATAAGTTGACGTTTCATTCCGCTGTGGCGTCCCCTGATAAATAAAGGGACTAAGTCGAAGGAAAATGAATGAATGAATGAATGGGTTCGACCATGTTTGATCCACTATTGGGTTATATCAACCTAGCATTTTGTAGAGTGTTGGAATGTGTGAGTATCTGAATTACGTGTTTTCCCCAAGCATCTTTTGTTCCTGCTGATTTACGCAGTTGTTTTCCAAGCACGCTTTTCTTTCTTTTACACTTTTTTTTTCTGTCATTAATTTTTCAGTAAGGGCATCTGTATGTGTGTGTGGGTTGAGGAAAGCCAGCAGCAAACACACCCCTCCATTGATTGATAGTCACCCTGACTCAGAGTCTCCGAGGCTCTGACTGATGAAGAGATGATGGAGTGAGATGAGAAAAGGAGAAATCAGAGCAAACTCTAGAGAGAAACAAAGCAATAAATACGGTCTGGATGTTTTGATGGACTCTTTCACATTCTAATGTTGGCTAAATAGTGCATGACAGATTCTGTTTGTACACTAAAAAATGCTGGGTTGTAATAGCTGAACAATGAGTAAAATATAGACAAACGCTAAGTTGGGATCAGTTTTTGATGAAATTTAAATAATATTTTTAACCCAATGGTTGGATCTGGTGGGCAACATGGTGGCGCAGTGGGTAGCGCTCTCGCCTCACAGCAAGAAGGTCACTGGTTCGAGCCACAGCTGGGTCAGTTGGCATTTCTGTGTGCATATTCTTCTTGTGTTCGTGTAGAATTCCTCCGGGTGCTCCGGTTTCCCCCACAAGCCTAAAGACATGCGGTACAGGTGAATTGGGTTAGCTAAATTGTCTGTAGTGTATGAATGTGAATGATTGTGCATGGGTGTGTATTTCCCAGTGATGGGTTGCAGCTGGAAGGGCATCCGCTACGTAAAACATGGATAAGTTGGCGGTTCATTCCGCTGTGGCGACCCCTGATTAATAAAGGGACTAAGCTGAAAAGAAAATGAATGAATGAATGGTTGGATCTGTCCATATTTGACGCAGTGTTTGTGCTAACACAACCCATCATTTGCATGTGTGTGTGTGTGTGTGAGTTTTTTTTTGAGTGACATCAAGGACAAGGTGATCTTGCGATTTGAGGGACATTTTCCCTGCATGCACAAAACTGGTCGATGTTTGCTCATTTACAATGTCACACACTCACACACACACATGCATCCAGACACTAATTAAGGATGCACAGGCTGTCTGGCCAGTTGTAGATCGTTAGCTGTGCACGTGCTGGAGTCAGAACACAATTATCTGGCTGTGTAGAGCGGTGGCCCCGTGATCTGTGGTCACCCTACTCACTTGACTCGGATCTGGGTAAAGCTGCTGTGGGAGGCCTCTGCTCAAGCTTAAGACTGTGTGTTGTTTTCTTAAAGGCACAGCACCCAAAAAACAAAAATCTGTTCTTTTCTTTTCATTCTAAGTATTTATCTCTGCTGCTCCCTGGAGACCTCAGAGGGGAAGAGGCTTACACTACAGGGCGTATATTGGGTTAAGGCTATATGGGATACAACAACGGATACTGAACGTGCACATCAATATAGTGAAGATTTTGTGACTGTACAACAATGGTTACATTTTTTTTGTTTACTGTAAGGGGTAGTTTTAAGGCTGGAACACAAAGCCTACGGTCAGCCTTTGGTCAGCATCAGTGCTGCTAGTTCCACATGTCGCCTCTTGTCGGGTTAATGTCTGAGCTCATTGGCCCAATTCAGCATGTAGAATCAGCATCGGACTGTTGGCTGAATAGAGCACTCTAACTGGTTATTCAGCAATGATTCAGAGTTTGAGTGTTTGAATGTTTGTTACAGTGATTATTATGTTTAACAGTGTGTAGCTTCTTATTTCTTAAAAAAATCTTGTCTAAAGTCATATCCTGGATATATCCATATCCAAATGGTAAAAGAAAGCTTCTACTTTAATTTTAAATGTATTTAGGATTTAAATTTATAATAAATGATGTACAGTGTCAGAATTATTAGCCCCCCTGAATTATTCGCCCCCTGTTTATTTTTTTTCCCCAAATTCTGTTTAACCGAGAGATTTTTTCAACACATTTCTGAACATAATAGTTTTAATAACTTATTTCTAATAACTGATTTATTTTATCTTTGTCATGATGACAGTAAATAATATTTGACTAGATCTTTTTCAAGGCACTTCTATACAGCTTAAAGTGACATTTAACTTAATTAACTAGGTTAATTAGGTTAACTAGGCAGGTTAGGGTAATTAGGAAAGTTATTAGTTGTTTTGTAGACTATCGGAAAAAAAATTAGCTTAAAGGGGCTAATAATTTTGTCCTAAAAATTTTTTTTTTAAATTAAAAACTGCTTTTATTCTAGCCGAAATAAAACAAATAAGACTTTCTCCAGAAGAAAAAATATTATCAGACATACTTTGAAAATTTCCTTGCTCTGTTAAAAATCATTTAGGAAATATTTAAAAAAGAAAAAAAAATTTATATTGTGAATGTCAATCTACTTCTGATTATTTTAACATAAAAAGCAAATGTGAAGCAGCAGGGACACAATGCAATAACAATTACACAAATGCAAATAATAACTTATAAAACTAAGAAAAAACTGCACAGTGATCTTGTACTATTACCTGGATTGAATTTTTAAAGGATTATAGTGGAATGAAAGTGTTGAGCTTTAAGGTCTGAAAAAAACTGAAAAGAGTAGCAACCAAATGAAGTGCGAACTTTGAGTATGCAAAGGTTAATAAAAGTACTAGAGCGCAGATTTCAACATGTTTCCTGAATGCTAAAAAGTGAATATAGTGCAGTTTTCCCAATAAGAGTTCTGTAAATGAACAGAAACAAATGAATTTGATGATGTGATTGAAGAGAAGGGCAATTCAGTGAAGAACACTGTTGACAGTGATGAGTATTAAATGGCGCACCAGTAACAAAATGAATTGCTGCATGGTAAATAACATCCAGTTTGTGAAGGAGACTTTCTGAAGCTGATCTGTAAATTAAATTCCCATAATCCAAAATTGGTAATGCTGTTATTTTGATCAAATGCTGCTTTGAAGAGTGCGTAAAAGAAGATTTGTTTCTGTAAAGAAAAACAATACAAACTTTTTGAGCAATTCATTTATGCGAGTTTCAAGTGATAGTTTACCATCTAACCAGATTCCAAGATATTTGTAGCAGTCAACATAATCTCTCTCAGTACCATCCAATGAGGACATTTTAGAAGGAACTCAACATGTGGTAAATTTCTATTAAAAACCATACAGTTTGTTTTATTAGTATTTAAAACTAAATGAAGATTGGTAAAAGTGCGTTGAATGCTAAAAAACTGGCTTGCATTGAAAAAAGGGCTGTAGTCACAGAAGAACTAGATGTATCATCAGCGTATACTGTAGATGTGTGTAAGAATCACCTGCAGGAGAAGCAGTATTGTTAACATACAGTAAATGTTAAAAAGTGTAGACCCCAATATGCTTCCTTGTGGAACCCCCTTCTGACGTGGCAGGGGATCTGACAGAAGCCCCTCCACCCTTACTGATTGTAGACGACCAGAACAGTGGTTCCTGAACCAGACCAGACAGCTCTCAGATAGTCCAATATATCTTAACCTATCCAGTGGAATTTCATGGTCCACAGAGTCAAAAGCTTTACGATAAAATAGCAATACGATACAATATTTCCCTGAAGTATGTTGGCGGCGTCTTGTCAAGAAGCTACTATACTTCGATCACACATGGTCCACTGGTCACATTAACCAAAATGAGACTCCTGAACAGAAAATACACACACATGTATATCTTGAGTAAAAAAATCAATGTCAACCAAGTCCCCCTCATTGGTGGTGGTTTGTCTTGAATCATATGACTGATAGTTTTACAGTTTTAAGCACTTTTTGAGTTTGTATTGATTCTTTAATCACTGGATACATGATCTTTGATCTGAGCGTCATTAGTCTACACTTTTTGGAGCATTCAAATCGTATACATACTCTTTTAAGTTCTTCTGAGACTGTTATACATGGTTTTACATAACAATAGATAATAATCACAAAAGATTTATCATTTAAATTATTGACTTAAGGCTTTTTTAAATAACCGAGTGCCAGTCAGCAGAAATCAAATAGAAATACAGAGACGCCAACTCAAGCGGAGAGGGAAATGAAAGGTAATTGTTCCCTTTGGTTGATGTTTACTGATTAATTGCTTAAAATGGCCTTGACATTCTGGTTGTAATGCCAAAAGAAAACCAAATGCTAGCAGTCAGATATGTCTGAAAATTAAGTAGGTGTACAACTCTACACTCTAAAAAGGCAACATGTTGTAACCCAACATTGTGTCATGGATGACCACATTTGTTGAGTTTAAAATTATCATTAATTGAAACCTGGATAATTGAATACTTAATTGAAATAAATTAACCCAATGTTGGGTTTGACCAGGCTCAGTGGTTAGCTCAGTGGTTAGCACTGTCGCCTCACAGCAAGAAGGTCGCTGGTTCGAGCCTCAGCTGGGTCTGTTGGCATTTCTGTGTTGAGTTTGCATGATCTCCCTGTGTTGTGGTGGGTTTCCACTGGGTGCTCCGGTTTCCCCCGCAGTCCAAAGACATGCGCTATAGGTGAACTGAATAAACTAAATTGTCTGTAGTGTATGTGTGTGATTGAGTGTGTATGGATGTTTACCAGTACTGCGTTGCAGCTGGAAGAGCATACGCTATTGTAAACATATGCTGGATAAGTTGACGTTTCATTCCGCTGTGGCGTCCCCTGATAAATAAAGGGACTAAGTCGAAGGAAAATGAATGAATGAATGAATGGGTTCGACCATGTTTGATCCACTATTGGGTTATATCAACCTAGCATTTTGTAGAGTGTTGGAATGTGTGAGTATCTGAATTACGTGTTTTCCCCAAGCATCTTTTGTTCCTGCTGATTTACGCAGTTGTTTTCCAAGCACGCTTTTCTTTCTTTTACACTTTTTTTTTCTGTCATTAATTTTTCAGTAAGGGCATCTGTATGTGTGTGTGGGTTGAGGAAAGCCAGCAGCAAACACACCCCTCCATTGATTGATAGTCACCCTGACTCAGAGTCTCCGAGGCTCTGACTGATGAAGAGATGATGGAGTGAGATGAGAAAAGGAGAAATCAGAGCAAACTCTAGAGAGAAACAAAGCAATAAATACGGTCTGGATGTTTTGATGGACTCTTTCACATTCTAATGTTGGCTAAATAGTGCATGACAGATTCTGTTTGTACACTAAAAAATGCTGGGTTGTAATAGCTGAACAATGAGTAAAATATAGACAAACGCTAAGTTGGGATCAGTTTTTTGATGAAATTTAAATAATATTTTTAACCCAATGGTTGGATCTGGTGGGCAACATGGTGGCGCAGTGGGTAGCGCTCTCGCCTCACAGCAAGAAGGTCACTGGTTCGAGCCACAGCTGGGTCAGTTGGCATTTCTGTGTGCATATTCTTCTTGTGTTCGTGTAGAATTCCTCCGGGTGCTCCGGTTTCCCCCACAAGCCTAAAGACATGCGGTACAGGTGAATTGGGTTAGCTAAATTGTCTGTAGTGTATGAATGTGAATGATTGTGCATGGGTGTGTATTTCCCAGTGATGGGTTGCAGCTGGAAGGGCATCCGCTACGTAAAACATGGATAAGTTGGCGGTTCATTCCGCTGTGGCGACCCCTGATTAATAAAGGGACTAAGCTGAAAAGAAAATGAATGAATGAATGGTTGGATCTGTCCATATTTGACGCAGTGTTTGTGCTAACACAACCCATCATTTGCATGTGTGTGTGTGTGTGTGAGTTTTTTTTTGAGTGACATCAAGGACAAGGTGATCTTGCGATTTGAGGGACATTTTCCCTGCATGCACAAAACTGGTCGATGTTTGCTCATTTACAATGTCACACACTCACACACACACATGCATCCAGACACTAATTAAGGATGCACAGGCTGTCTGGCCAGTTGTAGATCGTTAGCTGTGCACGTGCTGGAGTCAGAACACAATTATCTGGCTGTGTAGAGCGGTGGCCCCGTGATCTGTGGTCACCCTACTCACTTGACTCGGATCTGGGTAAAGCTGCTGTGGGAGGCCTCTGCTCAAGCTTAAGACTGTGTGTTGTTTTCTTAAAGGCACAGCACCCAAAAAACAAAATCTGTTCTTTTCTTTTCATTCTAAGTATTTATCTCTGCTGCTCCCTGGAGACCTCAGAGGGGAAGAGGCTTACACTACAGGGCGTATATTGGGTTAAGGCTATATGGGATACAACAACGGATACTGAACGTGCACATCAATATAGTGAAGATTTGTGACTGTACAACAATGGTTACATTTTTTTGTTTACTGTAAGGGGTAGTTTTAAGGCTGGAACACAAAGCCTACGGTCAGCCTTTGGTCAGCATCAGTGCTGCTAGTTCCACATGTCGCCTCTTGTCGGGTTAATGTCTGAGCTCATTGGCCCAATTCAGCATGTAGAATCAGCATCGGACTGTTGGCTGAATAGAGCACTCTAACTGGTTATTCAGCAATGATTCAGAGTTTGAGTGTTTGAATGTTTGTTACAGTGATTATTATGTTTAACAGTGTGTAGCTTCTTATTTCTTAAAAAAATCTTGTCTAAAGTCATATCCTGGATATATCCATATCCAAATGGTAAAAGAAAGCTTCTACTTTAATTTTAAATGTATTTAGGATTTAAATTTATAATAAATGATGTACAGTGTCAGAATTATTAGCCCCCCTGAATTATTCGCCCCCTGTTTATTTTTTTTCCCCAAATTCTGTTTAACCGAGAGATTTTTTCAACACATTTCTGAACATAATAGTTTTAATAACTTATTTCTAATAACTGATTTATTTTATCTTTGTCATGATGACAGTAAATAATATTTGACTAGATCTTTTTCAAGGCACTTCTATACAGCTTAAAGTGACATTTAACTTAATTAACTAGGTTAATTAGGTTAACTAGGCAGGTTAGGGTAATTAGGAAAGTTATTAGTTGTTTTGTAGACTATCGGAAAAAAAATTAGCTTAAAGGGGCTAATAATTTTGTCCTAAAAATTTTTTTTTTAAATTAAAAACTGCTTTTATTCTAGCCGAAATAAAACAAATAACACTTTCTCCAGAAGAAAAAATATTATCAGACATACTTTGAAAATTTCCTTGCTCTGTTAAAAATCATTTAGGAAATATTTAAAAAAGAAAAAAAAATTTATATTGTGAATGTCAATCTACTTCTGATTATTTTAACATAAAAAGCAAATGTGAAGCAGCAGGGACACAATGCAATAACAATTACACAAATGCAAATAATAACTTATAAAACTAAGAAAAAACTGCACAGTGATCTTGTACTATTACCTGGATTGAATTTTTAAAGGATTATAGTGGAATGAAAGTGTTGAGCTTTAAGGTCTGAAAAAAACTGAAAAGAGTAGCAACCAAATGAAGTGCGAACTTTGAGTATGCAAAGGTTAATAAAAGTACTAGAGCGCAGATTTCAACATGTTTCCTGAATGCTAAAAAGTGAATATAGTGCAGTTTTCCCAATAAGAGTTCTGTAAATGAACAGAAACAAATGAATTTGATGATGTGATTGAAGAGAAGGGCAATTCAGTGAAGAACACAGTTGACAGTGATGAGTATTAAATGGCGCACCAGTAACAAAATGAATTGCTGCATGGTAAATAACATCCAGTTTGTGAAGGAGACTTTCTGAAGCTGATCTGTAAATTAAATTCCCATAATCCAAAATTGGTAATGCTGTTATTTTGATCAAATGCTGCTTTGAAGAGTGCGTAAAAGAAGATTTGTTTCTGTAAAGAAAAACAATACAAACTTTTTGAGCAATTCATTTATGCGAGTTTCAAGTGATAGTTTACCATCTAACCAGATTCCAAGATATTTGTAGCAGTCAACATAATCTCTCTCAGTACCATCCAATGAGGACATTTTAGAAGGAAACTCAACATGTGGTAAATTTCTATTAAAAACCATACAGTTTGTTTTATTAGTATTTAAAACTAAATGAAGATTGGTAAAAGTGCGTTGAATGCTAAAAAACTGGCTTGCATTGAAAAAAGGGCTGTAGTCACAGAAGAACTAGATGTATCATCAGCGTATACTGTAGATGTGTGTAAGAATCACCTGCAGGAGAAGCAGTATTGTTAACATACAGTAAATGTTAAAAAGTGTAGACCCCAATATGCTTCCTTGTGGAACCCCCTTCTGACGTGGCAGGGGATCTGACAGAAGCCCCTCCACCCTTACTGATTGTAGACGACCAGAACAGTGGTTCCTGAACCAGACCAGACAGCTCTCAGATAGTCCAATATATCTTAACCTATCCAGTGGAATTTCATGGTCCACAGAGTCAAAAGCTTTACGATAAAATAGCAATACGATACAATATTTCCCTGAAGTATGTTGGCGGCGTCTTGTCAAGAAGCTACTATACTTCGATCACACATGGTCCACTGGTCACATTAACCAAAATGAGACTCCTGAACAGAAAATACACACACATGTATATCTTGAGTAAAAAAATCAATGTCAACCAAGTCCCCCTCATTGGTGGTGGTTTGTCTTGAATCATATGACTGATAGTTTTACAGTTTTAAGCACTTTTTGAGTTTGTATTGATTCTTTAATCACTGGATACATGATCTTTGATCTGAGCGTCATTAGTCTACACTTTTTGGAGCATTCAAATCGTATACATACTCTTTTAAGTTCTTCTGAGACTGTTATACATGGTTTTACATAACAATAGATAATAATCACAAAAGATTTATCATTTAAATTATTGACTTAAGGCTTTTTTAAATAACCGAGTGCCAGTCAGCAGAAATCAAATAGAAATACAGAGACGCCAACTCAAGCGGAGAGGGAAATGAAAGGTAATTGTTCCCTTTGGTTGATGTTTACTGATTAATTGCTTAAAATGGCCTTGACATTCTGGTTGTAATGCCAAAAGAAAACCAAATGCTAGCAGTCAGATATGTCTGAAAATTAAGTAGGTGTACAACTCTACACTCTAAAAAGGCAACATGTTGTAACCCAACATTGTGTCATGGATGACCACATTTGTTGAGTTAAAAATTATCATTTAATTGAAACCTGGATAATTGAATACTTAATTGAAATAAATTAACCCAATGTTGGGTTTGACCAGGCTCAGTGGTTAGCTCAGTGGTTAGCACTGTCGCCTCACAGCAAGAAGGTCGCTGGTTCGAGCCTCAGCTGGGTCTGTTGGCATTTCTGTGTTGAGTTTGCATGATCTCCCTGTGTTGTGGTGGGTTTCCACTGGGTGCTCCGGTTTCCCCCCGCAGTCCAAAGACATGCGCTATAGGTGAACTGAATAAACTAAATTGTCTGTAGTGTATGTGTGTGATTGAGTGTGTATGGATGTTTACCAGTACTGCGTTGCAGCTGGAAGAGCATACGCTATTGTAAACATATGCTGGATAAGTTGACGTTTCATTCCGCTGTGGCGTCCCCTGATAAATAAAGGGACTAAGTCGAAGGAAAATGAATGAATGAATGAATGGGTTCGACCATGTTTGATCCACTATTGGGTTATATCAACCTAGCATTTTGTAGAGTGTTGGAATGTGTGAGTATCTGAATTACGTGTTTTCCCCAAGCATCTTTTGTTCCTGCTGATTTACGCAGTTGTTTTCCAAGCACGCTTTTCTTTCTTTTACACTTTTTTTTTCTGTCATTAATTTTTCAGTAAGGGCATCTGTATGTGTGTGTGGGTTGAGGAAAGCCAGCAGCAAACACACCCCTCCATTGATTGATAGTCACCCTGACTCAGAGTCTCCGAGGCTCTGACTGATGAAGAGATGATGGAGTGAGATGAGAAAAGGAGAAATCAGAGCAAACTCTAGAGAGAAACAAAGCAATAAATACGGTCTGGATGTTTTGATGGATTCTTTCACATTCTAATGTTGGCTAAATAGTGCATGACAGATTCTGTTTGTACACTAAAAAATGCTGGGTTGTAATAGCTGAACAATGAGTAAAATATAGACAAACGCTAAGTTGGGATCAGTTTTTGATGAAATTTAAATAATATTTTTAACCCAATGGTTGGATCTGGTGGGCAACATGGTGGCGCAGTGGGTAGCGCTCTCGCCTCACAGCAAGAAGGTCACTGGTTCGAGCCACAGCTGGGTCAGTTGGCATTTCTGTGTGCATATTCTTCTTGTGTTCGTGTAGAATTCCTCCGGGTGCTCCGGTTTCCCCCACAAGCCTAAAGACATGCGGTACAGGTGAATTGGGTTAGCTAAATTGTCTGTAGTGTATGAATGTGAATGATTGTGCATGGGTGTGTATTTCCCAGTGATGGGTTGCAGCTGGAAGGGCATCCGCTACGTAAAACATGGATAAGTTGGCGGTTCATTCCGCTGTGGCGACCCCTGATTAATAAAGGGACTAAGCTGAAAAGAAAATGAATGAATGAATGGTTGGATCTGTCCATATTTGACGCAGTGTTTGTGCTAACACAACCCATCATTTGCATGTGTGTGTGTGTGTGTGAGTTTTTTTTTGAGTGACATCAAGGACAAGGTGATCTTGCGATTTGAGGGACATTTTCCCTGCATGCACAAAACTGGTCGATGTTTGCTCATTTACAATGTCACACACTCACACACACACATGCATCCAGACACTAATTAAGGATGCACAGGCTGTCTGGCCAGTTGTAGATCGTTAGCTGTGCACGTGCTGGAGTCAGAACACAATTATCTGGCTGTGTAGAGCGGTGGCCCCGTGATCTGTGGTCACCCTACTCACTTGACTCGGATCTGGGTAAAGCTGCTGTGGGAGGCCTCTGCTCAAGCTTAAGACTGTGTGTTGTTTTCTTAAAGGCACAGCACCCAAAAAACAAAAATCTGTTCTTTTCTTTTCATTCTAAGTATTTATCTCTGCTGCTCCCTGGAGACCTCAGAGGGGAAGAGGCTTACACTACAGGGCGTATATTGGGTTAAGGCTATATGGGATACAACAACGGATACTGAACGTGCACATCAATATAGTGAAGATTTTGTGACTGTACAACAATGGTTACATTTTTTTGTTTACTGTAAGGGGTAGTTTTAAGGCTGGAACACAAAGCCTACGGTCAGCCTTTGGTCAGCATCAGTGCTGCTAGTTCCACATGTCGCCTCTTGTCGGGTTAATGTCTGAGCTCATTGGCCCAATTCAGCATGTAGAATCAGCATCGGACTGTTGGCTGAATAGAGCACTCTAACTGGTTATTCAGCAATGATTCAGAGAACGAGTGTCACATTGTGAAGAGACATAGCAAATAAACAATTGTAGTCAAGAAGTAACTTAAAGAGGCTGGGTGTAATTTTACTACATTTCACATTTATTCATTCACTTTCCTTCGGCATAGTATCTGATTGATCAGAGGTCGCTACAGCGGTATGAACCGCCAACTATGTTTTATGCAGCAAATGCCCTTCCAGCTGCAACCCATTACTGAGAAACACCCATACACTCTCATTCACACACACGCACTTATACACTACGGCCAATTTAGTTCATTCAATTTACCAGCGCATGTCTTTGGACTGTATGGGAAAACCAGAGCACCTGGAGGAAACCCACCCGAACACAGGGAGAACATGCAAACTCCACACAAAAATTCCAAGTGGCCCAGCCAGGACTCGAAACAGGGACCTTCTCGCTGTGAGGCGACAGTGCTAACCACTGAGCCACGGTGCCAAGCTACATTTCACAAATATTTGCAAATGTTATGGATTATTAGATTGTCAGACGTATTTGCAGGAGCAAATCCCTCCATGGTGAATGACAATTACTGTGATAATGGTACTGAATATTGCTTTGTTTACGTTTGCAAGTGTGCGTTGGACGTTCCAATTTCCTGTTGTAAAACAGTTCCGGAAATACATGTCCTCCCATGCTGACACAGAACGTGCTCATTCGTCTTTTGGTCCAGACAGAAACAAACATGGACACAGTTGGGTTTCGTCTGTGCTAGTTGTTTGGTCTGTACCGGCTTTTAGGCATGGTGTAGTGTGCACATTAATGAAATATATGTTGGTGTCATGGACAAGACATTAAATAAATAAATCAATCAAAAACCTCTGGAAGCTTGTACAGCCTGCTTTGAGCTCAGGTTCCACCCATTTGAAGCTGACCTGCCAATTTGGAGCTGGCGCTTCACTACTCTTTTCACAAAAAAAATAAGTGTTCTGGTCTTTCCAAAACCATATTGTTTCAATGAAACATTTCTTGTATGGATTTGTTGTTTTAAATCTTTACAATAAAAGTCAGTGGACACTTTTCAAATTTCTGGGGTTCATAGAAGTCATCGACTTAAGTTTACTAAAATAAATATTTTTACTTAAATCCAACCTAACTCCTAAAAAATAATTAAACCCAACACAATTTTTAAAGTGTAGTTGTGTAAAAACTACATTGCATCTACATGCCAACTGATTCTCATTAGATTATAAGTAGACTATTAGGGTTAGTGTAAGTTGACATGTACTTGCAAAGTTTCTTACAGTCAGTTAAATGTCTGTTGAAGGAGCAGTATCAACAGATATTAAGCAGACAGTCTAATAATACTCAAATGGACCATCAAAATAAAGTGTTACCAATATTCTTTTTGGCAAACTATCTCTTTCATCCTATTGGTTTAGACTAATTGGTTTTTTAACTGGGCAAGGGAGAGCAGGAAAATGTTTAGAGAGAAAAAAATTCAAACAAAATGAATTAATTTAATAAGTAATTAATTTAATTAGATTAAATAAAATGCAAAAAGCAATCAGATCATTAAATAAATGTAAATAAAACAAATAAAAACATTTATTAAAATAATTATAAAATAATTCAATTTATATAAATTAATTGTATCCACAATTTGATTGAAATAAAAAAAGTGAAAATTCCTAAATATTTTGAGACACGTTTACAAAGTTTGCAGTAAAAATATAAGAATTATAGATCCCTTTTGCATTTTAGGATAGAAGTGTAATGTAAATATAATTGTAAATGAGTTCCTCACATGATCATGAAAAAAAAAGTAATTATCTTCTTATATCAAACAACCATTTATAGGTTACATGTTGCGTATATCTCTGTATGTGTGTTTGTATAGAGGAGCGTAGGTGGTGTTGGTGAGCTGGGAACACCATTAAATCAGTTGCCTCGTTTCACAAGACTGCTGATATTCTGCATAAACGTACACACAAATATGTTTTATGAGGACTTTCCATAGATGTATTTAATTTCAGTATAATCCATCCTTCAATTCTAAACACAAACCCCACAGAAAACATTCACGCATGATGAAAAATTTCAAGAATTACTATCCTGGCGGAAATATTTTTGTCCCCACAATGCATTGAATACCTGAACCGCACACATACACACACTATTGCTCAGTGTCACTGATTAAATAAGCAACATGCACCTTTAAGGTTGCACCAACAAACCAGACAAATGACCTTGAGATTCACAAGAGTCTACTTTCATTTAATGAAAACGTCTAAGCAAAGGGCATTTTTTCCTTTACCATAAATCAATGTGCTTGTTGCACATATCTGTTTTTAACTTGCATAACCTCTTATTGTAAGTTGATACATTCCTATATAACATACTTGCAATTTGTTTTCCCGGATGATTCATTCACTGCGCATTTCCATTAGATTGATTCATTTTTCATTGTAGCTAACAATTTTTTTTGAGATGAGATGGTGAACGTAGAAGATTTGACTCGGGCCATTTAGCTCCACCACCAGTCTCTGTGTCCTTTTAAAGGTCGCAAGAAGCACAAATTAGGTTCCAGATAGTACAAGGAAGAGATAAAGCATGGAAGTTGGGCCGGCCGATTAGATCTGGGACTGATCGATAGAGGATATACGATCTGGTTCAGTTTTCTGCAGCAGAGAGAGACTAATGTTTGCAGAGAGAGAGAGAGTGGTATAAAGAATGTATGGCACAGTGGCTGGACTGACTAATGGTTGTTCAGAGCAACTCTTCAGATGACCACAGGGAATAGATGAGTTTAGCGGGAGAGGGTGGAAATGAGATATGGATATGGATGGAAAGGGAGTGAGATAGTGTGTGAGGATATAAATTGTTCGAGGGAGCCTTTTAACACCAGAGGAAACTGAGAAAACAGTTTAAACCCCTCTGAACTTTTCTGCCTCCCCCAACTCCTCTTTATCGTCCTCTGATCTATTTTTCTTCACAGGATCATTATATTGAAGACAGTTTCTCTTCACACTCTTAGGCTCAGACATAGACTACTGGCGGATCGCAAAAGACTCACTGGTCGGTTCATGCATACTGCACACAAAATGATAGGTTTTTATTTAAATCGCTGACTGCTATGCTGCTTCAGGCATTTAGAGTGCACTGTATTCAACCCAGGCTCATTCTGAAAATGTACCCCTATATACATTTCTGTAGAGCGCCAAATACAGTATGTGCCAGGAGTTACGTTGTTTTGCAGTTTTTGTTTCTCGAATCAACCAGAGGCCACTGTGTACTCTTTGTGTCTCAAGTCGACCAACGTACATGGCGAGCTAACTCGACAATCTGGTAACAGTGGGAAAGCCATCCATTAGGGCTGTGCAATTTGGGGAAAATATCTAATTGCGATTTTTATTTTTATTTATTTATTTATTTTTATTTATTTATTATTTTTTTTGCACATTGCAATTTTAATTTGATTTGCAATTTAATTTTGTAGTCAAGCTTCAGCTCAATAGTCTGTATTGTAGCTTCTTACCGCTAAATGCAGTGAGTGTTAGTTAAAAAAAGCAACTGAAAAGATATTAACTTATTTAAACATTTATTCAAATTTACTTTTAAAAATTCAGAAATGAGTAGGGACTAAGCCAAAAAGAAAATGAATGAATGTATTCAGAAATGAAACTCAAATTTGTCTCTAAAGCAAACAGTAAACACAAATAAAATGACCTAGCCTTTCTGTAAAGTATTTGAACTCAAATTAGGGAGATAGTGTAGCTTATTATAAATAACAATAATAATAATTATAAAAATACAGAACACTCAGCAAACTAACATGGCTGGAACAACTCTGAAATTGTACTTTGCTGTTGCTTGCTACTAGATTGAGTGTCACAGGCAATACTTTCAGTTTACTTTAGCAAGACACTCATTACTCAATTAGCTAGTAAGAATATCACACACAGACAGCAGTCATGCATTTGCTCTGGGCAGGAGAAATTAAATAATACAAATATATTTCATATCGCAGCCTCTTGCGATTAGCTACGTTTCAAATCACAATTGCGATTCGATTACGAATAATCGGACAGCCCTACCATCCATAAGGAAGTAAGTGGTCAGCTGGTGAGCGTGAAAAGGAACAGTGTCACACCGCCACGTAGCGTTTGTTACAGGCTACGTTTTCAGAATGAGCCTGTGTTGACTGTATCAATGTAAAAAAATATTTTATACATAACTGCGTATGCATGCATTATAATATGGTGTAAAAAACGTTAAAGTCCACATCAACTGGAAGTTGCTGAGATTTTTATTTCAGTTTGTTGATGTACTTTCATCTGAGATGGAATATTGACAAGGAGGTGAGACTTTCTCTTTGACCATCATTCCTTCATAGCAAACTAAGGGTAAGAGAGGCATTGTGGGCTGATGATATCATCCCAAAAGGACCACCACTCCAAACGCAGAAACAAATGGTCAGATTTTGAATGAAGATTACTAAAACAAACATATTTTTAGTGGATAAACTTCCATGGATTAATTGTTCACCTTTCAATTCAATTAATCTTTATTTCTATCGCACTTTTACAATGTAGACTGTGTTAAAGCAGCTTAACATAGAAGTTCTAGTAAACTGAAACTGCTTCAGTTCAGTTTTCAGTTCAGTTTAGTTCATTCATTCATTCATTCATTTTCTTGTCGGCTTTGTCCCTTGCGGGGTCGCCACAGCGGAATGAACCGCCAACTTATCCAGCACGATTTTACGCAGCGGATGCCCTTCCAGCCGCAACCCATCTCTGGGAACCTCCACACACACATTCACACTCATACACTATGGACAATTTAGCTTACCCAATTCACCTGTACTGCATGTCTTTGGACTGTGGGGGAACCGGAGCACCCGGAGGAAACCCACGCAAACGCAGGGAGAACATGCAAACTCCACACAGAAACGCCAACTGACCCAGCCCAGCCGAGGTTCGAACCTGCGACCCAGCGACGTTCTTGCTGTGAGGCAACAGCACTACATACTGCGGATTTCTAAACTTGCCCAGTTTAGTTCAGTTCAGTGTAATTTTAATTTCAATGCTGAAAACCTAAACACTGAAGAACAAATCCAACGATTTGCAGGTCCACAAGTCCCAAACCAAGCAAGCCAGTGGCGACAGTGACAAAAAGCCAACTTCACCAATTGCTGAAATTGAAGGAAAAAATCTTGAGAAAAACCAGGCTCAGTTGCACACAGCCAGTTCTCCTCTGGCCAAACTTGTTGTGCAAAAATAACAATGCGCACAAGCAAAATAAACATTGTCAAATTTAATTTAATTCTTTAAGAATTTTCATAATATATTTCATAGGAATGATGAAGTGTGGTGGTGAGCTATGTTGGAGCAAAGATAATTAGTTCCTATTTTTTCAGTCCTTTTGAAATTGTTTTTATATTAAATTAAATGTCAACCTTGAAGAAAAAAAAAACTTTAGTGTTGGGGTAGGTGTAGATGATAATAAAACACAGTTGGTTGGACACTGTGTCATGAACAAGGCATTAAACAAGGCAGTACAGCCCACTTGGTTCTCAAATTCCATCCATTTGGATCTGGCTCGGGTGACACGGTGGCTCAGTGGGAAGCACTGTCGCCTTACAGCAAGAAGGTCGCTGGTTCGAATCCCGACTGGGTCAGTTGGCATTTCTGTGTGGAGTTTGCATGTTCTCCCCGTGTTGGCGTGGGTTTCCTCTGGGTGCTCTGGTTTCCCCCACAGTCCAAAGACAAGCACTATAGGTGTATGTGTGTGAATGAGTGTGTATGGATGTTTCCCAGTACTGGTCTGCAGCTGGAAGGGCATCCTCTGTATAAAAACATATGCTGGACAAGTTGACGCTTCATTCTGCTGTGGCGACCCCTAGGCACTAAGCTAAAGGAAAATAAATGAATGAATGGATCTGGTTCTGACCAAGTACAATGTGATATACTGACTAAACACAAATAAACGACCAAGTGCTGATTCTCAAAACCGAGACTCTCATTGCGCTACTCTTAGTGTCAGCCACTCTTACGGAACAAGAGTTTTCAGGGAAATCCCAATAATCCACTATGAAATCTTTCATCCATTAAAAGCGGTGTGTTTGGCTGTGTGTGGGTGTATTATGTCCCTTCAGTCATGCAGAAAAGGGGCATCTGCCATGACTCACACTGCTAGCTCTTCTGGGCAATGGGACAATTCTCACAGATGTATAATGTATGTGGGAATTGAGGAGATGACTTATCCAAAAATGGTTCCATTAAAAAGATACCAGAAGTAAATAACGTTCAGTTCAGTTACTGGAACAGTTCAGTTCTCACATAAGGATTCTGCCACCAATGCTGTAGTAAAATGACCTGACAGACTGCAGTTCATCTCATTGAACTGTGCCATATTACTACTACTAAGATGACAGAGAGACCTAGACCAAAGCCAAAGTGGCACCATTTTAAATATGTGAACTTGGTTGCTAAGTTTTTCCAATCCTTCCAAAAGACTTTCTGTAGACAAACACAAGAGCTTTGAATGTTGTGAGTTTTAAAAATAACGTGTGATGCTAGATATTTAAACAGCGCATGCATAAGGCTATCCCTCACAGCCTTGCTTTCATCCTCATAAAATACCATGATTAAGGCTTTTAAGCACAGAATACTACCGAATGCATGACTCATGAGAACAAAGAGAGTTTAATGAATCAAAATCAAGAACACAACCAATGTGGCCCAATTTTTCCAATCCTAATCCTACTTCAGAGAGGCTGCATCTCTTGAAGGCCACATTTGAAGGTTGATTGCGGCAATTTGACATCTCCTTCATTTGAGACTTTTAAATATATCCTTTATTTCCCAGGTAGCAAAGGACACAAACAAGGGATGATTTGCGTCTCAGAATACCCCCAGATTGCACAGTATTTGTAAGCACTTTTTTTTTTACACATCTCGAACATGTAATTTTCTTCTGGTGAATTGCCTTGTCTATATAAACTCACCACATTTGGTTTGTTTAAATCAATGACTTACACTACCTTACTCAGACACAACTATAATGTGGGTCTCACACCGTACATGAAGCACTGCATCAAATTTCATTCATTCATCTTTACAATAGTTTCCCCGAGGCCAGCCCGACGAGGGAAACTCAAGACTCAAGAAGCAAAAGCACAAGTACCACAAACAAATGTTGTCTCTTGCTGATCTGGTGCAAATTGATCTTTAAAGGGTCACGAAACAGTCATAAATGTGTCCCACGCTGGTATAAACACTATTAGGACACATATATTTCAATAAAAAGTGAAAATTGGTTGTTTTTGCGTTATTTTGAGCAAATTCGTTCTTCCGGTTTGAAATAAATTTTTGAAGCTGCGTCACGGTCATTGCGTGTAAATCCAGCGTGGAGAGTTCCCTGCGAGAACATTGTGACGTCTCTGAGGGTGCGGCATTAATTCATGAGAAAGACTTTGTTCAAACCAATCAGCGCGCTCTATTGTGTATGCAGCGCAACTTCATTAATATGCATGATAGCTTCGGAGACCTGTTACAGTGTTCAGACAACAGAGAGACGCCACGCTGTGTTGCCAAAACAAGTGAAAGAACTAGAATTTGGAGACACGGGTTGTCAGTGTTGCATTTATTAGTGTGCTGCAACAAAGGTTTTGTTTTCATTTTCCCTCTATGAGAGTGCTGCTGGACTCACTTGTGGATTACAGTTCACGCGACAGAAATGCGTTTGTAAGGAACATTTTTTACCGGAGAGCTTTTCACATCTGGGAATGGTGAAATCCATATTTGCCGCTCGTCTCCTTTTAAAAAAAACACAGTTCCAGTGTGATTGTCCTGTCTCTACAGATTTGGTAAGTGTGTGCAGTGCAGTGCAGTGCAGTGCCCTTTGTTTAACCCAGATGGCAAAGTTACTTCGTATCATCAGCAGTGCTCTTTCAGTTTTTAAAGACATACCTTAATCAAAATGATTTAGTTACTAAGTTTACAGTATGTTAATATCACTACAATATTATAGTACAATATTATAGACTGGAAGATCCGCTGTAAATGCTGCTCTCCGAATGTAAACACAGCAATCAAATATTGACCGTCGTGTAGAATTTTCGTTGCATTTTGTGACAGGATAGTCTATACACACTCGGGTTTCTGACACTACCTACCAAGTGCATCTTACCGAGAAATGCAGAGGATTTTTTTCTCCCATTCGCCGTGCGGTATCAAACATTCCATTAAAACTCCACTCTTCCAGCAGTTCCTCGCTTTCAATATCTTGTTTGTCACGGGCGACATGCATGAAATGTTCCTGAATAAAAGTTAAAGTGCCAAACTGCAGTTAAAGTCGATAAATTAATAATTTGGCAAGTAATTCGATTACTGATATCCATGTAAACACAGTCACTCTCTTTCTCCCCAGCGTCTGCGTGCCCAAACGGAAACTCCCATATTTGCAAATCCTTCCCTCTTTCCCTCCCCTGTTACTCCCACCTAAACAGAGCTGGATACGCCCACTTTCCTGACTTTTTCCAAACTAGAGGTGTGAAATGAGACAGGGGGGTTTCATGGCCCTTTAAGCAGTTAAAGATAAGCCAAATCTCTGCTTTTGTGGTTTCTCAGGTGTGATACTAAGATCTTGTATTAAGTAGTGGAATTAATTTGGGACGGTTGTCAACTCATTTCGCATCCTCTGAACTGCCTCTGTGTGTATGTGTGAATGTATGTGTGCGTTTGTTTGCTGTTTATTATGTAGTTAGTTTCATGTATCGTAGTGTAGCTCCATAAATATTTGTTTCCATTTTGGTAAGAACTGTGTTCATGTTTGTGTGCTTCTAAGTCATTGCCTCAAGCTGTAGATGTTTTACCTTGCTAAAATTTATCCCAATATGGTGTTACGTTATTATCGTTGGCCACGGAAATAACATAAACAAGATTGGTAAAATATGATGTCTTCTATTTGCTGGACAAATGCTTTTTAATCTGATTTAGTCTGGCTCATTTGAGTCTAATCAAGTGATTCAATTTCTTGATATGAGCTAATCCCTGATCAATCTTTTAACATAGATTAATCCCCTACAATATTTTACTACAGTATTTTTTGTGGTTGTTCATGTGCTCAGCTGTTGCTCCTCATGTCGCTTATAATTAAACGTATTTTCATTTAGTTTTACACTTCAACAACTAAAAGTTTGCTTAAGTCTATTTTAACTGGCTATGTTTTTTATATTACACTATTAAGGTGGTGGCACAGTGGCTCAGTAGTTAGCACTGTCACCTCACAGCAAGAAGATTGCTGGTTTGAGTCCAGGCTGGGACATTTGGCATTTCTGTGTGAAGTTTGTATGTTGTCCCCATGTTCACGTTGGTTTCCTCTGGGTGCTCCGGTTTCCCCTGTTGGAAAAAAATTAATGAGATCCCAGTCCAAGAAACTTGAACAATCTGAATTTCTTTATTGAGACGTGCTGGTATGTCTGCAGTCATACAGCGTCTTCAAGAAGTCCTACAGGAGTCTCTTACAGTGACAAGAGTAGTCTTTAGCAAGTCTGATTCAAGTCTGATTTTTGTGTTCAGGTATATTCAACATCCACAAGGGCTGCAGTCAGCAAATAGTTGAGAATTTGTGACATTCGCTAAGGTGACTTTCAATTGCTGTTGATCTGAAAAGATTTAATGATTTCAATCTCTATCTGGGTCATGGCACCAAGTTGTTGTTAAAAAATAAATAAAGAATGAGAACCCAGTCCAGGATACTCATTTCAAGCAGAATTTCTTTATTTAGATGTGTTGGTTGTTCTGCAATCAAAAAGCGTCTTAAAGTCTGCAACAAGTCTAAAAAAAAGTCTAATTGAGACAAAGATGTCCTTTCTATAATATGTTTTTTTAGGAGGAGGGGAGTGGCTAGGTGGAGATGGCTGAACAATGCATGTAAATGAAGTATTGAAGTCTAAAAATAAACTGCATTTTCCAGCCCTGATCTCATTGTCATAATTGTGCCCGTTCACATGTATAGGTGTTAGAAACATGCCCAGCTACTGACCACAAGTGTTTATCAACAAAAGACTTTCTTTAAAGAAACAAGATAAACTCATAGTTATTGAGACCCTGCCCAGTAGTCAGGACCTGCATAAAGACAATAGGATAAAATCTCTCCAACACTTGGCCTGCCATATTTTTGAATGAAATTATATAATAAAAAAAACCTTTTCAGTTATATAAATACCACTGTTAATTTGGAACTAGATTATATAAACTTGTATTTCCACACCCCACAGTTCAAAGACATGCGCTATAGGTGAATTTAATAAACTAACTTGGCTGTACTGTATGTGTGTGTGTGAATGAGTGTGTATGGGTGTTTTCCAGTACTGGGTTGTGACTGGAAGGGCATCTGCAGTGTAAAGTATATTCTGGAATAGTTCATTCCTCTGTGGTGACCTCTGAAATAGAGACTAAGACGAAGGAACATGAATGAATGACTATTAAGGCAGATAAAACAACCTCATGAAATTGAAGATAATGTTACACCAACCATTAACCGGGAGTTTTTCAACATTAAATAATCTTTGGAAGCAACGGGAGCCCCTGGTACTTTGGGTGGTTTTTATAATCTGACACAATCACTGTCATAACAGGCACAAATATTATATAGTTTTTCGAATATTTTTTTTATTATAGGTTTTGCGGACATAGAAAAACAAGGACAGACGGACAAACCCATCATGAAACAATAATCTGTGCAAGATGTAAAATAAAGCATGAGACAAGGGAAAATGACGACATACAAGATATATATGACCTACAAAAAGACACCGCAAGGGATGTAAAGAGAGAGAGAAAAAACTTACAAATCTTCAGAAATTAAACAACACTATTAGTCTTTATGGCATTTTATATAAAAAAGACTGGATCCCACATTTCATCAAATTCCCAGAGGTGGTATATCTAATTCTTTCCAAATGTAAAGTGGAGGTGAGTTCCAGAAACTAATGATAACTTTCTTAGTTATAATCATGCCATACTGAACAGGTAACCGTACATTTCGGTTGAGAGTCTCCAGAAAATTTGACCAGCCAAAAATTGCTATCATTAGGGAATAAAACACAATCATAAACCTTAGCAAAGAACTCAAATATTTTTAACCAAAGTCTAAAAAATATGTGCTAAGGAACGCTCAGCAGCTTTACATTTACATGTGGGGGAAACAGAGGGATAGAATTTACTACGCTTTGTTTTAGAATAGTGAAGTCTGTGTAATTCTTTGTACTGAATACTATATAGTTTGAACCTGGACTTGAACTAGACCAATGCTAATCTTAATGAGTTGAATGCAGAAAATTAATTTATCTCAAATATGATGAAGTGGCAGTTTTTAATGCCTCATAAAAAGGCTTTTGCAACTCTGAAAAAAATACATTTGCAAGAGCAGTTTAAATGGAATTGCATATATTTCCCCCCTAAATGTACTGAAGTAATCAGTAATAAATCATGCCAGGGTCTGGAACCATTCTTTATGATCCCACCTCACTGATCCATTTTACAACACATGGCAGATCAGCTTTGGAGGGCAGACTGAGGTCCAGAGTTTTTATGTAACTGGAAAAAGGCAAATAATCCCTTGTTTGTTTGCTTTCTAATGCACTTTCTTTCAGAAGTATATGATATTCAAATCACACACTTGCAACCCAGGCTCATTCTGAAAAGTACGTCTATATTCATTTCTGGAGAGCACCAAATACGTCCCAGGAGCTACGTTTTTTTTTTTGCAGTTTTTGTTTTCACTAATTTTTTCAGGAAGTAAAACTGTACACAGTTTCCTGTGAGGGTTGGATTTAGGGGTAGGGTGAGGTTAGGACATTAGAAAATACAGTTTGTACTGTAAAAAAACATTGGAAACCTATGTAATGTCCCCACAATTTACAAAAACAAACGTGTGTGTATGTGTGTGTGTGTGTGTGTGTGTGTGTGGTGTGTGTGTGCATTCAGCTTCTAGTGTGCTTGTATGCATCCATAATGTCTCCCAGCGTTTTGTGGGCGCTGCAACAATTTGTCATGTCACACTCCTGCCAGTATGATTTCAGTCCACTGGCCGTCCTTTCTCCCAGTCACGACTGCTCCCTCTATTTCTCACTCCCTCCATCCTTCCCTCGTTCGCCCTCTTCGTCTCCATAACAACCGCAGGAGTTTAGCCTTGACAGTTTGGCGGATTGGTGTTCAGTAATTCATACTCTCTCAGGTGCAGCTGCCTTGTCTTCAATTCACTGAGACTCTCCAGGCAAAAGCCCTTGTAATTCATCAGCACTCGTCTGCTACCTAAAGATCTCTTCTGTGATACTGCATCCGACATGCATTAACAAACATGCAGTTTACGGTGAAGGATTTTCTTAGATCTGCTCTGATATGCACTCAACTGTTTGATTGGTGAGTGGGAAGAGTTTAACGCTGAAAACTGGGTCAGCACAATTCATACTCCTCCCACTGTGTGTGTGTGTGCGTGTGTGTGTGTGTGTGTGGTCATGTTCTGTCAATACTGTGAGATTCAAAAGTCCCTAGAAGAATGATAAAACCAAGGAAGATGTCTTGACAAAGATAAGATAAATGTCATCCCCAAAAAAAAAAAAAAAATTTATTAGGTGGCTCAGTGGTTAGCACTGTCGCCTCACAGCAAGAAGGTCGCTGGTTCAAGTCCTAGCTGGGCCAAATGGGATTTCTGTGTGGAGTTTGCATGTTCTCCCTGTGTCGGTGTGGGTTTCCTCTGAGTGCTCTGGTTTCCCTCACTATGCGCTATATAGGTGAATTGGGTACTTCAGCTAGGACATACGCTGCATAAAACATATGCTGGAATAGCTGGTGGTTCATTCCGCTGTGGCAACCCCTGATAAATAAGGGACTAAGCTGAAAAAAAATTAAATGAAATATTCCTTATATTATTCCTAATATCCTTCTTATAAGGACTTATATCATTTCACTCACTTTACTCTCAGAATCTAATGCTGTCCCAGTGACAGGTTACAGGGAACTATCACCGGGACGGTACGATTTGTACTTTATAGGAACAGATATGTACACTTTAGGTACCATTATGGATTTCTGGGTCACATTGTTCTTCAAAAATCATCCTGATTTTGGTCCTTATAAGAAACCATTTTAAAGAGTAATGCTGCTTCTTAGTTTTATAGTTAAAGTGATACACTACCATTCACTAAACATGGCTGCATTTTAACAGTCAAAAAAATGCTAGAGTAAATATCGGTTTCCTGTTTAACAGTAAGTTTCCTTAATAAATATGGTGAATTACAGTTGATTGACTTTTTCAGAATTCCCTGACAACACTTTTTATGTTCCTTTTTGTTTGTTTGCTTTTTTTCTCATCGGTTCTGTATGTTACATTTTAATTGCTCATCTAATGTTGATTAATAGTTATTATTGCACTGCTTTATCTTTATTTATAGCTTTATTTTATTTAAGTTCTGCCAACCACAGATGCCAGCTTTTTAACGTAAAAGTTTACAGAGTTTTTTTTACAATGTTTAAATGTTTGGGTGAGATTTCTTCAACCCAGGCTCATTCTGATTACATACCCCTATATACATTTATGGAGAGCGCCAAATACATTCCAGGAGCTACTTTTTTTGCAGGTTTTGTTTTCGCAAATCCATCAGAGGCCGCTGTGTACGCTTTTTGAGATGTCAAATTTCTCTTGCGTGTGCCGTTTGCGCCTGCTCTTCTCGCGTAAATCCACCAGAGGCTGCTGTCGACCGACTGGCTGACTGACTGGCTGAAGGCCGGCTCACACTGTGCGATTTTTTTTTCATAATCCTGAATAATTGTAGCATGTCAGACTGCACGAACATGGCTCCGATGTCACACTGTAAGATCTCAGCTGTCATAAAGTCAGACTGAACGAAAATAAAGACGCACCAAACACAAAAGAAACCGCCTCCGCGTTCTGAAATGACTCCTCATAGCAAATGTAAACTATCTGTAGCGGCCATTTTGCACACAGCACGACTCAATAATAAAACCAGGAAGAAAAAAAAACTGTTTTGACATTTCCCCGTGTCATTTGAATTGTCGCATTAATCGCGTCATCAAATTTGGAGCTCCTATTGGTTCTTGGATTGACGCTCATCGCAGCTGTTGTCACACTGCAGAAAAGTGTCTAAACAGACATCACAGATTTTAGCCAAGGATTTCAGGAATCTTTTAGGATTTCTCAAATTTGTCTCAGATGACAGAATCGTGGCTGAAATCTGACAGTGTGAGCAGGGCTTGACTGACTGATTGACCAACCCTTCTCCTTCCCTAAACCCAACCGATAGTGTTTTCAAAAGCACCGATTGACCAGCGTCCACCCACTTAACTAAACCTAACAGACAGTGTTTTGAAAAGCAATCCAGAAAAAGAAAAGCCCTCACGGCAGTCTGATTTTTACCACATTTTCAGATTTTACCACGTTCTCACCCTGTTATTTACCTAATTGTTTTATTTTTTGGCTTTTGTTTTTGTTTACCTGCTTTTTGGAATCGTTCTTCGCCAGACCTAAATCCCGTCGTCATTGTCATCTCCGCTCTGCTTCTCAGATCCTCCGACGTACACGGCAAGCCACTGGGCAAACTGGTAACAGCGGAAAAGCCATCCACACGGAGGTAAGCGATCAGCCACGTTTTCAGAATTAGCCTATGTTGGATTTCTTAATTATTTAAAACTTTTTTTTTATTGAAAAGTAACTCTTTCTTGTTGACCTGCCATGTTAGATGTTGCCAAAATGATCACAGCTTATTTTTTCCTACCAACATTTTGGAACAGTGTCTATAGTCGAGTAATTTAAAGGGATATTTCACAAAAAAAGAAAAGAAAATTCTGTCATCATTTACTCACCCTTTAGTTCCAAACCTGTTTTTGTTTTTTTTGTTTTTGTTATTGCGAAGCAAGCTGGTAACCTGTAACTATCGACTTTTATCAAATTACTTTTTCCTACTAAGGATGTCGATGGCTACAATGTTTCAGCTTTCTTCAAAATATCTTCTTTTGTGTTCAACAGAATAAAGAAACTCTTAAAGGTCAGGAAGCAATTGAGGACAATTAGTAAGCCATCCAACCATCAGTCAATTTGCAGTTCTATAAATAGTCTGGACCCCATAGTCAAAAGTTAAAGTATTCATTCGTTCAGTAGCAGACAAAGGACCTTACAAACTAAATTCATATCCAGCCACTTCTGTAAAAGGTCTCTAATTAAAGCTGTTATTTATATATTTCTTTGGTCAAGTGTGTGTGTGTGTTTGGAGAGAAGAATGAGAGCCCTTTACGCTCTTGTTTAATTGTCGTTGCAGTTGAAGGTCATGTAGTTTCATGGTGTGAGTCAGCATTCTGCTCCTTCAGTGGCCCATCATGCACCTGGACACATTCACCCATAATTAAAGACATTTAGACCAGAAATTGGCATGAAGGTTTTGTTCCATTGTTCCAAAAATGTTCCATTAATCCAGTCTCTCACTCTTGCTTTTCCATACAACCATTTTAAAAGCATTCAGTAGTTTATCTGAAAACAGGAATTCATTCATTCATTTTCTTTTCGGCTTAGTCACTTTATTAATCTGGGGTCACCACAGCGGAATGAACCGCCAACTTATACAGCATATGTTTTACGCAGCGGATGCCCTTCCAGCTGCAACCCATCACTGGGAAACATCCATACACTCTCATTCACACACACACACTCATACCCTTTGGACAATTTTAGCTTACCCAATTCACCTGTACCACATGTCTTTGGACTTGTGGGGGAAATTGGAGCACCCGGAGGAAACCCACGCGAACACGGGGAGAACATGCAAACTTCACACAGAAACACCAACTGACCCAGCCGAGGCTCGAACCAGTGACCTTCTTGCTGTGAGGCGACAGCGCTACCCATTGCGCCACCACTAAAAATAGGTATAATCACAAATTAATTAACCCTAAGTAATATGTTCTATAAATGTACAATATATTGAGATTTTGAGATGTGTGGTCATAATTATTGATATTACAATAATGCATTCTTATAAACATGAAGTAATAATAAATAATACAGCATTTATTAATCATTGTTGGACATTTATTAATGCATTAATAAAATCCAAAGTTAGCATTAGGTAATGCACTGTGAATTAACATAAACAAACGATCAACAACTTTACATTTAATTGTGATCATTATTTGGTCTTATTGCTCAATGCTGATGTCACGATCAGCTGCGATCTAGCAATTGCTGGAGAACTACAAATCCCTTAATGCATGCACACACACACCAGTTCCACTTCTCTCACTGATTGCACACAGGCAGCTGGAAGCTCATCATAGACTGATTACCAGGACTACAAATACACCTCAAATTCACACACACAGTGCTGAGTCTTGTTTACCTATAACTTTACAAAGCGTTTTCTAGTCTACTCTTGTCGTGTTTCCTGACCCTTGTTTGTTCTTTGTTTATCCTGTTTGCCACCTGCACCAACCTCTGCCTGTGACCAAAACTAAGCTTTTGGAGTACCCTCATGATACTGTTTGTTCCTGTTGACCATTGCCTGCCTGACCAAGCTGTAAACATGAATTTGGACCCCAACTCTGTTGTACCACAACTCCCTTGTTACAGTTAATTTCAATGCTTTCATGTTTATTTATATTAAGCAATTTTATTTTAGCCACTACATTAAAAAAATCTGCATCTTTGCATACCTATTTTACATTTTCTGATGACATTTTTCAGTACTGACGAATATTAAAAGTTAGTCCAATGTTAGGTTTCTTCAACAGATGGCGTATTTCAACAGGAAGCTACAACTCCACCTCTGCATCGGCTTTTTTCTGTCACACATTCACTAAATAAATCCTCAGCTCTACTCATAATCTGTCACTCCATTCAGGTTCACACCAGGTGATGGCACACACAGTAAGAATTCCGCTGATCTGAGACCAGTTTTCCGTATTCATTTGAACAGATCTAAATGGATGATGCAGAGCCTTAATTAGCATTTTAGGTCCCGCTCAAATGAATCCCCCTGAGCTGGTCTCTGGGGAGATTCATCAGTGAAAGAGAGTCTCTCTCTCTTGTATGTGGAGGCGTTTGGGTGTCAAGAATGACGAGGCAAAAATAGAAAAACGGAAAGCCCTTTTTAGATTTTGTGCAAAGCCACAGACGCAACACGCACATATGTGTTGTCTGAATTTTATTCATAATACCTCAAGGCACTCCTATACCATATGGAAATCTGTTATATGGAAATATATGCAAATTACATATAAGTTACAAGTATATGTAATATACAGTGGAGGAAAATAAGTACTAACCACGTCATGTTTTTTCCTGGGAATAATATTTCTAAAGGAGCTGTTGACATGGAATTGAACCAGATTTTGGTAAAAACCAAACAGAAATAAAACAAAACAAATCTGAACAATTTTTCATTCATTCATTTATTTTATTTTCGGCTTAGTCCCTTTATTAGTCAGGGGTATGATGGGGGAATGAACCGCCAACTTATCCAGCATATGTTTTACGCAGTGGATGCCCTTCCAGCTGCAACCCAGCACTGGGAAACACCCATACACTCTCATACACACGCATACACTACGTGTTAAGTCACATAAATTGCTCAGGTGTGATTTTTTCAACAGTATTCAACAGAGTGTAAAAATCTTGATGGTTCTGTGGGTCTCGTCTATCAAATCGGATCTTTATTTTGTATTTTCTATTAGATTCAAGTCAGGTGATTGGCTGGGCCATTCTACAGCTTAATTTTCTTTCTCTGAAAGCATTTGAGAGTTTCCTTGGCTGTGTTTTGGATTATTGTCTTGCTGAAATCTCCACTCTGGTTTCATCTTCATCATCCTGATAATGTAGATGTTGGACTGAAGCAGCTAATGATAATTGCTTTCTGACTAATGAGAGATTTCAGCTGCTGTCTGGGCTTTCACCTCCCTTTCTTTGTGTGTTTAATAATTTACCCTGTGTCATTTCATATTATCACACGAAACTTCATTTGTAAACTAATTAGATTTGTTTTCTTTGCATATTTGAATTTCTTTGGTTGTTACCAACATCCGGTGAAAAGTCAACAGCACCTTTAAAAAAATATGTTTTCTGAGAAAAATGGTGATGTGTTCAATACTTATTCCCCCACTGTCTTTTTTAAGTATTGCAGAATTTAAATATATACAGCCATATTTGAACATATATAAAATGATATTGAACATATATGTATATACACAGTGCTCAGCATAATTGAGTACACCCCATTTTGAAAATGAATATTTTTTATCCATTTCTCAGTGAATATAGGCAAAGTATTTTCAGTACTGACTAATCTATAGTATATACACAAATATAATATTGTATAGCTTCCTATTAAAATATCAATTTAAAAGATAGATTTGTGAGGGGTGTACTTATAAATGCTGAGCACTGTATTCATATGTACAGTATGACGTATTTTATATATGTGAAATCTAAATGTGAACTTGTATGTCATATATGTAATCTGCATAGATTATATCAGATTTCTATATGGAGATATGTGATATATGTGAGTGTGTGTTCTTCAGGCTGAATCATATTTTCATCCATTTAATAATTTATTTTATGACCAGACAGTCGCCGGCTGCTCTGAATACCAAAAAGTCAGGCTGACCTCATATTCCTCATATCCTTTGTCTCTCTCATATCACGCTAATGTTTCATCTGCTTCTCCATCAAACACTCAGCTTGAAGACTCTGTGTTCTCTCCTTTTTAATCTCTTTTTAATTCTCTGTGTTTGACATTGTTCCTTCTTCTTCTTATTTCTACCTTTCACAAAGGAGAAGGCAGGCAAATCAGAATTCATTTAATAAACAAAACAAAGATACAAAGAGGGCTAAAACTTGCAACCACTGGTGGGTATAGATTATAGTGCCAATAACTAATTACATAAAGAAAATCTTTCTTCTGTTAAACATGAAATAAGATATTTTGAAAAATGCTGTAAACCTGTAACCGTTGACTTCCATGGTATTTCTTTTTTCTACTATGGGTGTCAGTGGTTACCAGTTTACAACATTCTTCAGAGAGTCTGAGAGCAGTTTTAGCTGAAAGAAACTTGCACTGGTTGATTTTAAAATATATCACTGCCTTTATTTCGTCTCAATATAGACATCAGTGATGATTTTTTTATAAAACACATTTAAAAAAATTACTTAAATTATATAAACAATGACCTAATCCTGGCTAAGACATAACCCAGTCTAAGACAGGGGTGTTCAAACTTGTCCCTGAAGGGCTAGTGTCCTGCTGAGTTTAGCTCCAACTTACCTCAACACACTTCCAAGGGTGTTTCTAGAATGTCTAAGAGCTTGATTTACTAGCCCAGGTGTGTAATTGGGGTTGGAACTAAAATTTGCAGGACACCGGCCCTCCAAGATTTTGGGCACCCCTGGTCTATAAGACCCTTCTTTGTTACAGTAACACCAGGCCAGAGTTTATAAAACATTACATTACGAGATTGCCAAAACTGTTCATAAAAAAAAAGCAGATTGCTTAAAGAGGGTTATGTTACCGTCGGAACAGTGAACATGCAAATAAATTGTTAAATGATTGACGTTACTTTACCAACGGGATGTCAAAATGGCAACAACAACAAAAAAACATGTAAAATATGCAAATATATTTGATGCCAATAGACTCCCTTTTTGTCAAAAAGATGATCGATATCTAAACAACACGGGAGATGTAAATTTGATGTTGTTTTTGACAACAAGGTAGTTGCATGCATTGTAAATGATTACATTTTGATTCTACTTTAAGAATTAGGTAAATATTACTAAAAAGTAAGTATAATCAAATAACATAATTATAACATTAATATATTTACTCAATTTTATTTATGCAGTTACCTACTCGTTTGAATCTACTTCATTTTTTAGTAACATTTATTTAATTCTTAACTATTTTTCTGTAATTTCACAACTTTAAAATGTATTTAATATTTTAAGTGTAAAATTGTTTCAACAAAAAAATTGAGTAGACTATAGTAAGACTTCCAGTGTAAATGTGTCATTTGTAATTGAAGCTTTCAGAGGAATGGAACTTTACTTAATATAATACTTTTTCTGTCATTATTTCATCCGCTTCGGATGTTGTCACTCGATCAAATGGGCTTCATCAGTGGTTATCAGCTGATAGATATGGGCCAGTAGGGGGCTGTTATCATCCATCCACATGGTTATTCAGCTATACTAATAGAGAAGACTCCAGATCCAGATCTGTTTTTACATTACTGTGAAGGTTGGGATAGGGATAGACGTTAATAAAATACAATTAATGGGAAATTTAATAAATGATATAAATAATACTCGTTAACTTCTGGCCGCATCCGTGTGTGATCTACAGTATAGATGATTAACCATGTGGATGTATGATAGCAGCATTCCGAGCCTACTAGTAGGCGCAGAAGGCCCCTACTGGCCCATATTTATCAGCTGATAACCACTGATGACGCCCATTCGATCAAGTGACAACATTGGAAGCGGCTGATTATTTTGGTGGTCAAAAGGGCAACAATGTGTCGATGTCAAGGCTTTGACATCAAATCGATGTGCATTTTTGACCTCTTTTTTGATTTTGATGTTTTGACATCAGATGCCTGCTGGAATGAAAGGAAATACTTCACTCGTGAAATAAGGGTTTAGCCTTGCCAACATGTTTGGGATTTTATTGTATACATGGAAAGACTTTAATTAAACTGAAAACAGCATTACTTGCCAAATAACTTTTATTTTTACATTTTTATTAATGTTTTTGTAAAGATTTTAAAACTCCTAATTAATGAATGCAGCTATGTTATACAGTTGAAGTCAGAATTATTAACCCTCCTGAATTATTAGCCCCCCTGTTTATTTTTTCCCCAATTTCTGTTTAACAGAGAGAAGATTTTCTCAACACATTTCTAAACATAACAGTTTTAATAACTAATTTGCATTAATTAATTAATTTTATCTTTGCCATAGGCAGGTTAGGGTAATTAGGCAAGTTATTGTATAATGATGGTTTGTTCTGTAGACTATCGAACAAAAATAGCTTAAAGGGGCTAATAATTTTGACCCTAAAATGTTTTTTAAAAATTTCAAACTGCTTTTATTCTAGCCGAAATAAAACAAATAAGACTTTCTCCAGAAGAACAAATATTATCAGACATACTGTGAAAATTTCCTTGCTCTGTTAAGCATCATTTGGGAAATAAAAATTCAAAGGGGGTTTAATAATTTTTACTTCACAGCTACATACAGTATATACACCTTTTCTATAGATTATTTTCATATATTTCAGTTCAAACCATTCTATCATCAGAAAACCCTTTACTTGCACTTTATTTCCCTCCATCTATTGGTTGTTTATTACTCCCCAGTTTCATGTTGAGCTTTATTGGCAAGACAAATGACAGCACTTGTGTATTGCCAAAGATGGAGCTGTTTACACAATAACCTCCTTGCCTTGTTCATTCGCTCTCTCTGTTTCAGCCAGAAGACAGCAATCACTCATTTGTCATTTCATGAAATATACTGCTGCATTTAAAATGCATTTCCATTACATCTGAGCGCTATAAAAAATCACAGAACACTCACAAACACACACACACACACACACACACGCACGCACGCACGCACACACACACACACGCAGTCTGAGTTGATTCACAGCTTGATCTTGCAGGCCCTGCAGAGCTAGACTGGACGGGCTGTGTATGTGTGTCTGACTGCAGGAGGTGGTCTCTAATGTGGACGTGGCTGGTCTTTTCAGATAAAGATAGCTAGCGAGGTGCCAACATAGCATTTGAAAAGATAAATTTCCTTCAGAATTAATAGTGTATCAATTTTTTTCTAATGCTCAGGTCATTCCAAATTTCAAAGTGTCCAACATTACACACTTTGTTAAGTGTATCTGGACATTTTAGGTGCACTTTCAGTGCTGACTACTTACATTATTCGTAAAATGACATAGAATAATAATAAAAAGTCAAAATGGAATAAAACAAATAATTTCAAATAATAATGCTAACTTAAACTGCGTATGATCCTTCGCTGTCAGTCTGAACAAGCTGTAAATTTCCCTTAATGTTCTGTTTTCAGATGTTTGAAGAAAAACATATTGCCTGATATTTTAATGTGACATTGTAGAACAAGAATGATTGTGACTAGCGAGAGCTCTTTTCTTTCCGCTGCATTCTTTTCTTATTGTTTTCTTGTTTTCTTTGTATTCCGCTGTAACAGAATAAAAATATATATACTGCACATTTTTCATAGGATATATCTCATGAATAATTCACTTGGGAGAGCTAACACTCTCTACCTAAATCCTCATTTTTCTTTCCAGTTTTGTTTTCACACAGTTGCTTTAGAATATTGTTTTTTCCCCTCCTTTCACTTATAATGTTTGGTGTTTACTGGAGCATATATAGAGTAACATTTATCAGTTGGGCCAGACTGAATCTGTGGACATTTTTTGCTATTTCTGCGCAGAATTTTGGTAAAAATCTGCTGATTTATGCGAATGATTTTGGGAGTATCATAACTAAAACCTTAATATATGAAATAAAAAGTAATAACTTTTAAACTTGTATTTAATGTTTACAATGCAAATCCAATTAGATCCACTTTATTTGTTAAACAAAGCAAATCTCTCATATAATATATCTACTAAAAGACTGAAAATATTACTTTACAAACTGTATTGTAAATTAATCATATAAATATTTTCATATTAGTCAATAACATTACTGAAATTAATTTAAAAACTGAAGAAATATAAATTTACACACATTTACACAATTAAATAAACAGAATCAATGATGAGCTAAAAATTTGAATTTTAAAATAAGAATTTGCGGAATTCTGTGCGTGCAGATTCCATGTGGGCCTATTTATCAGTCACAATGACAGAAATAATCATTCAATGTTGCAATAAATAAACACTTAAATTAAACATAATGTATGTGGTGTATGGGAGTTGTTGGGGGTTATTCTTGTACTGTTATCCATCCATCCATATAGTTTAATCTGCATTTAAACCTGTAAAACGGTCAAGTCTGTTGTTTATGAATGTTTATTTTGCTAGTGCTCACTTACATTCTTCAGGTGCACAGTTAATCCATGCAAGTAAAATCCACTTTTTTTTGGTAATCTTCAAACGAAGTCTGACCATGTGTTTCAGCGTTTAGAGTTGTGGTCTTTCTCTGATAATGTCAGTTTGACGTCTTCAGTCCCAATATTCCAACAGAGGCTCATTTGGAAAATGTGCCCTGGGTTACATTTTTGAGAACCGAGAAATATGTGCAGGCTGGTACATATAGCTGCATTTTGTGTGTAAAATAAATGCTACGGGGTGGTACCACTGACTGCCTACCTCCGTATGGATGGCTTTTCTGGCATGACTGGTTTGCTTGGTAGCTCACTGCGAACGGCGGCAGACTTGGTTCGAGTCTGGCGAAAGACGTTTCTAGAAACCATTCATTAATTTTTCTTCAGCTTAGTCCCTTTATTTAAAAGGGGTCGCCACAGAGGAATGAACCGCCAACTTATCCAGCATATGTTTTACACAGCGGATGCCCTTCCACACGGAACACCCATACACACTCATTCCCACACATACACTATGGCCAATTTGATTATTCAATTCACACAGAACATGCAAACTTCACACAGAAATGCCAACTGACCCAGCGGGGACTCAAACCAGTGAACTTGCTGTGAGAAGTGCTAACCACTGAGCCACCGTGTCGGCCGGTTCTAGAAACCAAGCAAAACAAAACCCAAAAAAGCAATATGAGGTAGCAGTAAAAGCATGCAGCTTTTGTGTTGATGCACTATTAATTCTGAGGGAAATTTATACTTTGGCACCTCACTAGTTATCTTAATCTGTTGATGGCTTTTCCCTTCTAGTTTGCTTTTGAAAACACTGGTGGGTTTAGGGAAGGGGGTGGGTGGGTCAGTCAGTATTATGCACAACGACAAGCTAACCAGCTTCTCTCATGGACACTGTTATGTATTTTTCTTTTATTTATTAAAACAATAATACAAAGAAAAGTTATTTTTTTTAAAGTAGTGAGTTTTTCTTTGTGTTGTTGTATATGTCTCTATTTCTTGTGGTTCTCTTCTCTCCGCCTCTATCTGTTGTCTTTCTGACAGGTTTGATTATGAGCGCATAGGTGCGGTGAATCAGGTGTCGACACGTGGAAAGCCGCGGTCACACTAGAGTTTGAGCTTGCGAAATTCTGTCGTACGGCGCTGCGAAAAGGGGCGGGATTAAACAAGGTGATTAGACATTTAAAAAAGTGAGCGATTGCTCCATGTTTTAAATCCCTGTACAGAGAGGTCATGTTTTGATCCTGGATTGGTCTCACGCACTCAAGTTATGCGATTTCGCAGGTCAGAGTTCACCAAGCTTGAACTTTGCACCGCAGCAACATGCGAAACTCGACGCATGACCCTGCCGTTCCAGTCTGACGCATTCAAATGCGTATGAATGGAATTCTATGGGGAGGAAAGTCCCGTGTGACCGCGGCTGAAGCTTGCCGACATGGTGAAGTCAATTTAAAACAGACTGGAAGATCGTTCGATGAGTCTCCTCTCCCCTGGCTTGGTTTGTTAATTTGTAAAAACTTGTTGCTCAGCGATGTTGTCGAATTTTAACGCTAAGTGTTGACTATTATTAAGATCAATGTACGGAGACGCATGTGATGAGGAGGGTGCCTTTTGTTTTATTAAGTTTCCTCATGTTTTGTGGTTAGTAGGGAGGTAAGTGAATGTTGTATAATTTGTTTTATTTCATGTGCAGGTAAGAGGGTTTAAAACTTAATTAGTTGTTGAGTTTTTTTTTGTTTGTTATTTTCGCTTTACCTTCGCAAGATTTTTTCATGTCTTCTTTAAAGATTAAACGTCAAATATATTTGACTTTACGTAATTTCTTTGTTGTTGTTTTCTTTTGAAGGGGAGATGAGACATGGGCTCCTCAATTTTAGAGGTGTCCTTTTTTTATTTTATTTAATTTATTGTTACGGGTCTGGCTTGCTTTGTGGAGTCGTGCAAAGTTTAGAAAACGTAACAGACATGCACAAGAACGCACTATGGTGGATTTACGAGAAATGGCACGTATGAGAAGATGTGTCCCAGTACCGTATTTGAGATTGTCAAAAATGTAGACAGCGGCCTCTTGTATATGTGTAAAAATAAACCCTGCAAGAAGACGTAGTACATATTTCTTGATTCCCACAAATGTCCTAAAAAGTCCTGGGCACATATTTCCAATGAGCCCTTGTTGCAATATTTTTAACCATGTCCCTCTTACTTTTAGTTTCTATGAGGGAATAATGGTTAAAAAGAAAGCCCTGCCCCCTCTCAATATTCAATTTCAGTTGGAATTAGATCAACATACTGTATTAAAAGTCTCAGCAAATTCCAGTTTTCATTCATTTTCTTTTTGGCTTAGTCCCTTTATTAATCTGGGGTCGCCACAGCGGAATGAACTGCCAACTTAACACGGGGAGAACATGCAAACTCCTCACAGAAATGTCAACTGACCCAGCCAAGGCTCGAACCAGCGACCTTCTTGCTGTGGGGCGACCCACTGCGTCACTCTGACGCCTTACATGTTTTCATTAATTTTGTATTTATTATTTTCTTAAAGAATTAAATATAAAGAATTAGAGTTTTCTGTTTAAATTCCACAGGCTAATCACAATCTGTTGGATTTTAGATTCACCTATAGCTCTATAGACCGCAGTAAAGCTGATCAGTGGCTGACAGGATCAGCTCCTCACATGTGCAGAAACTCATAACAGACTCTGAGCTCTTTCACTTTCTCTCCATTCCTTTGTTCAGACAGGCGTGAAGGTAGATCTGTCATATGTGTGTACGTGTGTGTATGTCTTGTTTATGTGGATTATGAGGACACAAAAAGTGTATATTGACATGGGTATGACCCATTGTACTCTAATAAGGTGGTTTACAAGGACAAGGCTTTAAAATCAAATGTAGACCTTTTGACATTCAAATTTTGCCACAGGTTTCTTGTGAGGGATAGGTTTAGGCAATGCCGACGGAAAGTCCTTGTAAAACATATACAAGTGTGTGTGTGTGTGTGTGTGTGTGTGTGTGTGGTTTGACCGTTGCCCAATGCTCTTTCTGCTGACCTCTTCCTTGATGTACACCTGGAGAGATGCCAGCTGATGCATCATCGTATATGACCTTACGTCAGAACCCCAGTCTCTGACGTTTCTCCTACATTTATAGCTCCTGCATGCACAGCACACAGACATACCTTTCACAGCTCCTGTCAGCTGATGATTTCCCTCTCTCCACCTTTCCTCTCACTCTTTTGACATTTCTGTCCTCACATCTTTATGTATGTGCAATTTCTTTTTTTTCCCCTTTGCTCTCCAATGTTCAGTTAATACATTTTTAATCTTCAAGAACGTTTGACTGTTGCATTTTAATCTCAGCATACGTGTCATTTTTTGAGTTACTGACGACATTTGTTGTCGTGTTAAGAGAGTTCGAGTCACACGAGGGTGTGTGAAGCTCTTATGAGGTAATTGGGTATTTATGGCTAGGATAGGAGCTTGCGCATTTGCTAACACGTGTTTTTAGCAACCTGCAGCACTGATGCAACACCACAGTACTCAGTGGACTGATGCTGATGGCTAGGAATAGAGCTTTAGCTCATTTTGTCACAGATCCAAGAGAAACAGAACATTCTGGCCCTTCCTGATGTTTTCAAGCCTTGGCAACCAGCTTACAGCTTTTGTGAGGATAAGAGGTGTTCCTGATGTTATTTGTTAATGAGTTTAACTCCTGCTGACTGCCTTGACTGCAAAAAAAAAAGGAAAAATAAGGGAGGGGGAAACAGAACAGAAGCTCACCAAGGCTACATTTCTGTCATCAAAAATGCTGTGATGTTGTGAAATGTTGATTTTAAAATGAGATTTATTTTGATTGAATATTTAACAGCAGTTTCTCCAGTATTCTGTATCATACAATCTTTCAGAAATCTTTCTAAAATGTAGATTTGGTGCTCAAGAAACATTCCTGACATAATATTTAAAAGTGTTGCTTAATATTTTTATGGAAACTGCTTTTTTAAAAAAAAGCCTTTGTTTGAAACAGAATGTTTCTATTGGTCAGTTTAATGCATCCTTTACTAAAGAAAAATTATAAAAAGGGTAAATTTGCAGCTTTGTTTTTCAGAACATTTAATGCACATTAAATATACTGCTCAAAAATATACAGGGAACACTTAAAAAGCACATTGTTACTCCAAGTATTTTTGAGCAGTATACAGTTGAAGTCAGAATTATTAGCCCCCCAGAATTTTTGGCCCCTTGTTTATTTTTTTCCACCAATTTCTGTTTAACAGAGAGAAGATTTCTTCAACACATTTCTAAACATAATAGTTTAATAACTCATTTCTAATAACTGATTTCTTTTATCTTTGCCATGATGACAGTAAATAATATTTGACTAGATATTTTTCAAGACACTTCTATACAGCTTAAAGTGACATTTAAAGGCTTAACTAGGGTAATTAGGTTAACTAGGCAGGTTAGAGTAATTAGGCAAGTTACTGTATAATGATGGTTTGTTCTGTAGACTATCGAAAAAAGAATTAGCTTAAAGGGGCTAATATTTTTGACCCTAAAATGGTTTTTAAAAAATTGAAAACTGCTTTTATTCTAGCCGAAATAAAACAAACAAGACTTTCTTCAGAAGAATAAATATTATCAGACATACTGTGGAAATTTCCTTGCTCTGTTAATCATCATTTGGGAAATATTTAAAAAAGAAAAAAAATTAAAGGGGGGCTAATAATTCTGACTTTAACTGTATATTATAAATATTGCATCTTACCCATAAAGCTTTAAATAATCTAGCTCCTGTTTATCTACAATCCAACCCACTCTTTAAGATCTCAAAACTCAGGGCTTCTGGTAGTACCTAGAATAGCAAAGTCTACTAAAGGACGTTGATCCTTCTCATTTATGGTTCCTAAACTCTGGAATAGTCTTCCTGATGGGCTCAAACACACTCTCTCAGTTCATTAAAGACCTATCTTTTTAGTAAAGCATACACACAATGCTTCACATAACAGTATGATGCATGAATGTGCTCCACACAGGTGAGCAGGCTTGACAACCACCTGTTGGACACACTCCCCCTGACTGCACCAGACATTTTGTTAGAAACTCTCATATGCTTTACATGTTTGTTTATATAACTGCTATTTTCATTTATAGCACTTTATTTTTGCATCTCGTTTAAATACACTATGAACAGCAGCTACGCTAATTATTTTCCACCTGGGGATACTCATCCCGAGGCCCCTAGAGATTATGCAGCGCCATTGATGCAATTCAAGACCTGTGAAGAAATGATGCCAAGGTATCCATAATCCTGGACCAGGCCGTATCCTGAGCTGATGCTGTGGTGATCATGGAGGAGCGGAGAGCATGATTCCTGAAAGACCCCAGTGAGAGACGAATCTTCGCATTGATCCCGTGGGCCAGCTTGATCACCCGCCGGTGACCTACTCACACCTGCAGTTCTCCACGATGGACGTCCAGTGTTCCCCAGCTTCCGGTGCCTAGACTGCAGCTCTACACAACAAGTTTGGCCAGAGGAGAAATGGTTGTGCCCAACTGAGCCTGGTTTCTCTCTAGGTTTTTTTGTTCACTTTCGTCAATTGGTTACGTCTGTTTCTCGCCCCTGTCGCCACTGGCTTGCTTGGTTTGGGACTTGTGGAGCTTCGCATCGATGAATTTGCTCTTCAGTGTTTGGACTTTCAGCAGTGAAAATTAAACCACACTGAACTAAAACAAACTAAACTTCAACTCTGAAAACTGAACTGACACAGTTTCAATTTACTAGAACTTCTATGTTAAGCTGCTTTGACACCGTCTACATTGTAAAAGTGCTATAAAAATAAACATGAATTGAATGGAGCATATGCACATTACGCCCTCTCCTTTCTCTCTACTCCTTCCTCACTAATGTTAATCAGCCTAATTGATTTGCTTGTGACGCAAAAGCACTGACTCAGACTTCCCAGTCATCGCAGTAAATAACATTCAAATGAAAATTGCTCCATCAGGAGGAAGGAGAGCAGATTAGCTAAATAAAATAGGAGACGTGATGATCTTTCTCAGAACTGGATGTTTTATAGTAATACACAAATATACATCACTTCCACCGTTGTGCTCACAGTGAAGAGAACGACACTCTGTCTCACTGGAACCGAACTAACACACACGTTTATACACACACACACACTCGCATTCATACAAGTACACGCTCACCGCATGCAGTCCTGTTCAGTTTGTGCAGTCGTCCTGCTCCATCAGTCTCTGCTTGTTGTGCCTAATTTAGGCTGCTTCCACACTGTGTTCACTTACAAAAAACGTCAGGCAGAAACACAAACCAAACCGAGAAATCAAGTATAAAAAGAAGAGAGTAAATGAATTTTGACATCTGAATAAACAAAGATAAAAGCATCTCTTAAAAAATAAACAGATCATTCAGTTAATTTACATCATCATCATCATCATCATCACATTACCAGGATTTTCTTTAATTGTATCGCATGATGGAGTATTGTACTGTATACTAACAGTGAGTAGAGAAGAACAGCAATAGCAACATGACATTCGGTACTGCACAAGGTGGTGATCGATCGGGATTTCGAATGAAGCATGAAGAAAAAAAGCGGCATCGGGCATCTGAGAGCGTCTTTGGAATCATTAATTGGTCGGGTTTGGCTGGCGCCTCCCCCTTTAGAAGAAGCCCCGCCCCAATGATATGACTGAGATCAGTTGATTGACAAGAGGACATTACTCGCGACATAAGTCCACAGTTCAAATCCTGCCCACTCAACCATGATTTCCAACGACAGTTATTGGTCGGCTAGTCTTCGGAAAGCGCGTGCCACTTTGCGATTTGTCGCCGCGGGTGGTCGCAGATCTCACGCCAGTGCTCGCCAGCGGTGCCAGGAGAGGAGGTGCCCAGAACAAGCCGGCCGATGACAGGCGTACGAGACGTCCTGTCGGAGTCCAGCAGGAGGAGCTCCACGCTGGTGTCTCGCAGGCCGTCTTCTGAGGGCAGGTCAAAGACGAAGAGCTCGTTGAAGACTGGGTTGGGGGCGCACTTTTTCACATGCGTCTTTTTCTTGCACACTCGCTTCTTGCCCTGGAACAGGTTCACCTTCACGTAAGGGTCTGCAAAAGACGGGGGAAAAAGAAATAAATGGAGTGAGACAGAAATCAATACCTCAGTCAATACGTGGGAAATGATAGTTTGTGCACTGGGAGATCACATCACTGCTGTACAACGAGTTTTATAAGTGGCTGACGCAGCTTGAGAGGTGCTGTGATGTACTAATAAACCATAGAAACTCATTAATAAATGATGTCAAAATTCAATTAAGTACAAAACAACTAATCTTTCAGCTAGTTGGCAAGGGAAATTTGTATTTAGTTTGTTGTATTTACATTTGTTGTACTAATGTAGTTTAGTTTTCTCAAGAATACAGCTGAAGGTTTGTCATTTTTGTCAACTCTGTTGCTCTATATTTACTCTATCTATACTACTATGCTCTATATTTACTATATCTACCAAAGTCAAATCACACTGCCTTTCTAAAACTAACATTATCTATTCTATTTTCAGCCGATTCGAATGTTATCATTTGAATGAATGGACATTATCAGTGGTTATCAGCTGATAGATATGGGCCAGTAGGGGTCTTCTGCGCCTACTGGTAGGCTCAGAAGGCTGTTATCATCCATCCACATGGTTAATCAGCTAAAGATCACATACGGCAGGAAGTTAACGAGAATTATTTTTATTATTTATTAAATTTCCCATTAATTGTATTTTATTATACTAGTAGGCTCAGAAAGCCCCCACTGGCCCATATCTATCAGCTGATAACCACTGATAACGCCCATTCAATCGAATGATAACATTCGAAGCGGGTGCTATTTTCTATTTTATCTAACGTAGATATTTATCGAAAATTGTTTTGCTTTTCTAGCAATACTAATCCATTTTCCCATTCTATCCACCTTCTCACACTAACATTTGCTATTCTGTTTTCTATCTACTTTGCATTTGGTCTTTGTGGGCTAAATCTGCTATGCTGCTGCTGTTGATTATTTCTTGTTGAAGCATTGACTTGGTAAGAAATTCACTGAAATGCTTGTGTGAGCATGTATGGTATACTGCTGCTGCATAAACAGCCACACATAAATGCAGATCTAGACAGGTGGTGCTTGGGGAGGTGGAGGGCAGAGAGCCAGATTATGTTGACGATAAGATTTTTTTTTCAAAACTCAACCTTCTGTAACTAACACAATCTATTTTATTTTCTAATGTATCAGTGCTCAGCATAATTGAGTACACCCCATTTTGAAAATGAATATTTGTATCCATTTCTCAGTGAATATAGTATTTTGGTGCATTTAAACAAAACAGATTTATTAAACAGATATATTTATTAAAATAATATTTTAGTCACCAAACATCTTTAGAAATTGAAAGATAATACAAATAAATTCAAGAAAAATATTGCAAAAATAAATTACAACCTACAAAGTTTCTCTTGATTTTTCCTCTTTTTAAAAAAGTTTGTATTTAATATTTTTCTATAACATAAATTTGGGTGTTCTAGTGTTTAGACCATTATTGTAAGTTATTTTGTTAGATAAGCTCCAGATTTGGCTTCAGTACTGACTAATCTAATGTAAATGCACAATATAATATTGTATAGCTTCCTATTAAAAATATCAATTTAAAAGAGAGATTTGTGAGGCGTGTATATTTATGTATATGCTGAGCACTGTATATGTTATTAAAAATATATACCTTGCTCTAACTTTCTAATACTTACACTCTTGTGTAACAGATTGCTTTGATCTTCTAGCATTACAAATCTGTTTTTTATTTTCTATTCATTTTTTTCTCTCCTTAAAAAGATTTATCTGACTTTCTAAGTATAAAACTAAAATCTATTTTCTATGCACTATTTGGAAACTTTCTTGAAATTTAGAGTTCACAAAAAGATGTTTTAATTGACCTACTATATCAAGATTACAATTTCTATAATATTATAATATAAACTAAATAATTTAACATTAAATTATGCATAATTACTAAATTCTTATTCTAAAGTCCTTGCATTAAGCTTATACAGTGCTCAGCATAATTGAGTACACCCCATTTTGAAAATGAATATTTGTATCCATTTCTCAGTGAATATAGGCAATGTATTTTGGTGCATTTAAACAAAACAGATTTATTAAACAGATATATTTAATAAAATAATATTTTAGTCACCAAACATATTTAGAAATTGAAAAATAATACAATTAAATTAAAAAAAAATATTGTAAAAAAAAAAAAAAAATAAATAAAAATTACAACCTACAAAATTTTAACTAAATTTTTCAATTTTTTTGCTTCTCTTGATTTTTCCTCTTTTAAATTTGTATTTAATATTTATCTCTAACATATAAATTTGGCTGTACTAGTTTTTGGACTGTTATCGTAAGTTATTTTGTTAGATAGGCTCCACATTTGGCTTCAGTACTGACTAATGTAACGTATATGCACAAATATAATATTGTATAGCTTCCTATTAAAAATATATATTTAAAAGAGAGATTTTGTGTACTTATATATGCTGAGCACTGTAAAAGGCATATATTAGGTATTCCACTAATTAGATATATTAAGTATAGCATTAATTAGCTCTGATAATCAAGCCCTGTCCTCACCTGAGGTTCCACTGGAGTCAGCTTTGGGCAGGTGACGGGCTTTCAGCACCACTACAGTCAGAGTGCTGGTGGTCGACTGATAACACAGGGACAGAAGCAGCTCTCCTCGTCCAGCACTCCTCTACAGATAAAGAGAAAGAGGATTGATGTTTATTAACACATTACATTGCGGTGTGGACACAATCGGCATCACAAACCCTAAAAGATATCTTATAACATCACGTTTGGGCAGTTAACCATGGGCTGGTTAGAGAGATGACTTCCAAAACATCGCGTTGATGTTACGAGAAACTGAGTGTGAATCATTTGCTTGGCACAACACCAATGCATGACTCCAATTATGTGTGAACACGGCACCATGTTGCCTTGGCAACACATCAGCAGGGCTCTGCCACGCCGATGACTTGGAATGTCTCTCAGCCAATGAAACATAATTATATGTGTTTAACTGTATGCGGCCACAGTCACCAGTGGAAGATAATAGCTTTCCTTTCAGCTCAAATGGAGTGAATTCACACGTGCATAACAGTAAAATTGTGTTGCCAAAACAAGATTTTGTCAAAGATGTTGACTTCTACCCTGTTCACTATTGTTTCAGTCATGTATGTGGGCTTTTAGTGCCCAAGTAAGACTTTTAGGAATTCAAGAGTGCATTAAAGCATGAGGACAATTGCTGTGGCACTTGGTGAATAGTGCATTTATTAACCACCTACATACATTCATCTCTCTGTAAAGGCAGAGGAAATGGAGTGGTCAATTTATTAGGCAATTAGAAATGTACAATGTGTGCGCATTAAGATTGATGGCAAAGACTATTTATTGATCCGAATAGACAAACAGACATTATTTTTTCCAGGCTTGGGTGTGTCATTGACTGTTCACATTAGGCAAGACTAATTATTAACTGTCTTTAAATGTCAACTGATCTCGAACTGGTGTGTTGAGATCTTTAAAACAACCAAATTTGGATTCATCTTCCTGAAAAACAACATTTTAGAGCATTAATTTGCAGAAAAGTTGGAATATCTGTTTGTCTGTGTGTGTGTGTGTGTGTGTGTGCGTGTGTGCGTGTGTGCGTGTGTGCGTGTGTGCGTGCGTGCGTGCGTGCGTGCGTGCGTGCGTGTGTGTGTGAATGTGGTGTGTGCCGGCAAAGACAATAGAATACACAAGAAATGTCACTCTTATCATTTTAAATGGGGAAAAATGTAACGGTCAATATGGTGACTAAAGCCCGCCTTCTAGTACAGGAGCCAATCATAGATTGCTATAGACTGATGATACTCCGGGGGAGGGGCTCAGACCAGATGTGAGTTTCTGCAGATTTTGTGTGATTTGGACATTTAGAAATGAAACTAACGAGACAGTTGTTGTTTAATTTTATTGTTGATTCCTATTATGAAATTCAATCATAAGCTTGGCAAGCAATTTTGGAGAATTTGATGTTTACCCAATCAAACAGAATGCCCGAGCATACTGCCAGAGAGGCGTTTCAAAGATGGCCGCCAAGTAAAATGACTTGCCTTAAAGGGACTTTAAGTGTCGGTGTGTGTGTGTGTGTGTGTGTGTGTGTGTGTGTGCAAACTAATGATTTTATAACTCTTTTGAAGATGTTTGGCATTGTTTTATCTAAGCTTTAATGTAAACATCTGAAATTTTGTATCTTTTTGTTATTTTACGTAACAAAAATGCACTAAATGGTAACATTTTTATTTTAAAACTGGAAGAAATGCCACCAGTAGGTTATAGAATAAAATAAAAATGATTAATTGTGCACTCTACAAAATGCTGGGTTGTATTTACCTAACCGTAGGTCAAATATGACCAAACTCAATGTTGTGGTATGTTTTTCTTAATAAATCTAAATGTTTTTTTTAAACCCAACTGTTGGGTTTGTGCATATCTGACTCAACATTGGGTTTTTAGAGTGTACATCCATAAAAACTGATATACAGTGCTCAGCATATATAAGTGCATCTTTTAAATTAATATTTTAATAGGAAGCTATACAATATTATATTTGTGCATTTACATTAGATTAGTCAGTACTGAAGCCAAATCTGGAGCTTATCTAACAAAATAACTTACGATAACGGTCCAAACACTAGTACAGCCAAATTTATATGTTAAAGAAAAATATTAAATACAAATTTAATAAAGAGGAAAAATCAAGAGAAGCAAAAAAATTGGAAAATTTAATTGAAATTTTGTAGGTTGTGATTTATTTTTGCAATATTTTGCTTGAATTTAATTGTATTATCTTTCAATTTCTAAATATGTTTAGTGACTAAAATATTATTTTAATAAATATATCTGTTTAATAAATCTGTTTTGTTTAAATGCACTAAAATACATTGCCTATATTCACTGAGAAATGGAGAAAAATATTCATTTTCAAAATGGGGTATAGTCAATTATGCTAAGTACTGTATATACATACACAAACACACACACAACATGAAAGTATAATTAAAGCTTTTCTTACCCTGATATTTTTCTTAATAATGTCCCGGCTCATGAGGACGCGCCCCTCAGACAGGTCAATATCAGCCAGAGGAACAAGGGTCTCTCCGATGACCTCATCACGTGAAAATCGGTCGAAACTCAGCACCATGAAGTGCAGAGCCAGCTGGGAAACTCGTGCAAATGGGATTCCATAGAAGCTGAATGTCTCGTCGAAGGCCGGGTCCAGAGTCTTCCTCAAAACACGTGTCTTCACCTTGTGCTTCTTCTCAGGCAGCAGGGTCAGCTTAATATAGGGGTCAGAGGTCAGCGACTGTTCATCTGTGGGCGACAGACCATGTGCCTCCTTGATGTGAACCATGAAAGCCTTCTTCTCAAAGTTGTACTCAACCGAAAAGAAGAGCGTTCCCAGACCCCCTTCCTTGTCCTGGGATTTCTCCACGGCTGGTGTTGGTGTCTGACTGGACACAACGCTTTCTGGAGTACCAGCCTCCTGGTTAGCAAATCCTCCCTGAAGAGCTGGGATGTCAATATCTGGAGAACTACGCACCTTCAGTTGGAGAGTCGGTGGCTTTGTGGTAAAGTTTCCATTTAGGTCTCGTTTCTCCAGGTCTAGATGGAGGTCTGGTCGTCCACCAGTAGGACTGAGGGTTTGCTTTCCATGGGCTTCTGGTGTCTTTTCACCTCCAAACTTCTTCTTCCCACTCAGGCTTTCAGGGTAGATGTCAACCCCCTTCAGCATGTGGACGAACTTGTAGGGTGGGGTCTTGTTGCTGCTCTTGTTGGCTTTGCGTTGACAGCAAATCCATGCAAAGATGGAAACGCTGAAGACCAGGCCAAACACACTGACCACTGCCACGCTCACAGGTATCTCCGCTATGTATGTAGAATTGAAAAGATAAAAATAAAACACTTATTTGTTATTTTATAGATATATGGCTATGGAAAATGTTAACAATGTTAATATTTTTTATTCCATAAAGACCTTTTTAAATAAAAATGGTCATCTGGGGCCTTTTTGCACAATTGGTTAGTAAAATATGTTTTTATTTGTTGTAATTGATAATTATTCTGTTATTCGGTTATTCTGTACACTCAAAAAAGATTTTCGCAGTTTGTCTTGTTTAAAATGAGCTGAATCAACACAATTCTTGACATTTTTTTAACAACTTAATTGTTTTTTTGTTCAGTCCACTTAAATTTGTAAAATCAATTTAGTTAACTTAATCGGTTTGAGTTGGGACAATATGAAGGAATCGTGTGGAACCCAGCATTTTTTACAGTGTATATTGGTTTTTTAGTACGTTGTTTAAAAATGAAAATATACGTGACATTTATTGGTTAATTTAAGCCAAATAATGCTCTAAATGAAAAAAATGATTTGATTTAAACTTGAAGAAAATGCCATTGACAGTAAAGTAAAACTCGTTTTACCCAAACACATAACTATAAATCAGATAAAATTGAGATTTCTAGGTGTTTTTTTTACATCTGTATGTAGTTATATTGTCTCTCTGCAATGTTAAAACACCTTTAACAAGTAAATCAGAATCAGAATGACTGACACACTGGCATTTGTTACTAACACTGCACCGTAAAACCCAAAAAGTTAAGGTAACTCAAACCATTTGATGAAACCGATTGCAACAAATCATTTAAGTTCAAAAACTAATCCTAATGAGTACTGTGAACTTAATCCATTTGAGTAAACGAGTCAATTTGAGCACAGTAAAACCCGATAAATGAAGAGAACTCAAACCAACTGAGTACTGTACAACCCAATAAGTTAAGGCAACTCAAACCATTTGAGGAAAATGATTGCAAAAAAACAATTTGAGTTAAAAATCTAATCTATATGAGTACTGTGAACTTACTCCATTTAAGTTCAAGTAATGAGGTATTTAATTAACTCATTACCTTCAAAACTCTTTTCAAATGAGTAGAATTAACTTTCAGTCAATTTTGAGTTAACTACACTCATTTCATTTGGTAAAGTTGACTGTTGGGTTTTACCGTGTGGCATTTCTAACAAATTAGAAAATAATAATAATAAAAAAAAACACGTTTTCTAACCAATTTATGCATCATATAAATTGAGTGTTTTTTTTACAGCTGTAATATTAAAACACCTTTAACACGTAAATAAGAGTCAGGATGATTGACACAAACACTGGCATTTGTTTCTAACACTGCCATTTCTAACACTTCGAACCTATTTCTACCTAAACATCTCTTAAATCACATTTCAACCGTTTATAAAGAACTGATCATTTAATTTGGGCTACGAAAGATTACCAGGCTAATCATGTGGTAGTGCAGTAGTGTCTGGGAATCTGGAAATTTCCGTTTTCACGGTGGGTGCAACACCTCGAATTAGCGAAAGTGCTCAGTCAGTCACCCTTTCCCCCCAGAAAACCACTTCGCATGACTATTAAGTGATAATTGAAAGCTGCGGACAAACATTTCAGCGCGTTTTAAATACATTTTCACATTTTACATTAGTGATGTCATAGATTACTAATAGAGCACGCGCCTGTTTATGACTGTGCCCGCGCATCAGGGAGAAGCTGCGTTACAGTAGCCTAATTATTAAACCTCGTTTCTAAAAATAATATGCATCAATTCTATAAACATGCACAAATACGATTTTTTCAGTGATAAATAACAAGGATTTACACACCAAAATGTGCTTCTTCTGTTGTCACTGGTGCCATTGTGTACGCGCGCTCTGTCCAAGGTCCTGAAAAGATGCTGCCGCTCACGATTCCTCACCGCACGTACAGGCGCCCGTCGCGGGAGACACAAGACTGAATAATTGAACTGTTGTAGTAGATTAAAAATGTACGCCTGTTTATTGTCGCTCCAAAACAAAATAAAGCAAGACGTTCCCTCTTTCCCAAAGGTTTCCTCACACCCGCCCAGTGCTGATACTCGCTGCGCTATGAGTGTGTCTGACAAGCGACGCCTCAGCAGACCACGCCCTCCTGTGAGCTCATCTCTTCTGACGCAGATCTGACGAACGCACTGCCTGACATCCCTACCCTTCAGATTATATAGCCAATGTATTATTTTATTGGGTAAATATCATATTCATAAATGTACGTTGTCTTTAACATTGCGCTTTGTGATTTTTATTATTTAATTACAACATTACAAAATGCTTACAACAAAAAGTGTAAAAGCTGAAACTTTACAACGACCTCTTTATGTATATAATTTTGCTTCTGTAATTATTTTAATTTCATATTTTTTCTGTATTTCTTACAACCCAAAATAATTTTGCTGCTTGTTTGGACTACTTATTTAAAATTAGTTGAATATTACAAATTGAATGGTTTGCTTTTTATGTGTGCCGTATATTTTTTCATATTTTCCTTTTTACATTGTTATTAATGTATTTGTTATTACTGCATTGGTGTTGTGTATGCACCCTATACATACACTTGCTGTGCATTTGTATGGCACTTAAGGACCTTAATGTTTGCAGACTGTTAGCTACATGTCTCTTCTGTTAAAGCCACAAAAGGGAAACTGGTGTTGGGGATGTTTGTTTCTATTTTTTTGACTGTTTTTCTGTTTTGTGCAAATATATTAAACAATTCTTATAAATAAAATATTAAAAAATAAATAAAATGAGTCTAAACAACACAATTCTTTATTTTTTTGACAACTTAGTTGTTTTATGTTCAATCCACTTAAATTTGTAAAAACTATCAAGTTAACTTAATCGATTTGTGTTGTAACACCATGGAGGAATTGTGCAGAACCCAGCATCTTTTTTAACAGTGTTTTGTCTTTCTTTTTATCTTTGTACTCACAATGTCATCCAATGTTATTCTTAGCTGTTGAAATGCATTGCTTCTATACACTCACCGGCCACTTTATTAGGTACACCTTACTAGTGGACCCACTTTTGCCTTCAGAACTGCTTTAATCCTTTGTGGCATAGATTCACCAAGGTACTGGAAATATTCCTCAGAGATTTTGGTCCATATTGACATGATAGCATCACGCAGTTGCTGCACATTTGTCGGCTGCACATCCATGATGCGAATCTCCCGCTCCACCACATCCCAAAGGTGCTCTATTGGATTGAGTCCTGGTGACTGTGGAGGCCATTTGATACAGTGAACTCATTGTCATGTTCAAGAAACCAGTCTGAGATGCATTTTATGACATTGTGCGTTATCCTGCTGGAAGTAGCCATCAGAAGATGAGTACACTGTGGTTATAAAGGGATGGACATGGTAAGAAACAATCAGGTAGGCTGTGGCGTTAACACGATCATCAATTAGTACCAATGGGCCCAAAGTGTGTCAAGAAAATATCCCTCACACCATTACAACACCATCACCAGCCTGAACCTTTGATACAAGGCAGGATGGATCTATGCTTTCATGTTGTTGACGCCAAATTTTGACCCTACCATCCGAATGTCGCAGCAGAAATCGAGACTCATCAGACCAGGCAAGATTTTTCCAATCTTCTATTGTCCAATTTTGGTGAGCCTGTGTGAATCGTAGCCTCAGTTTGCTGTTCTTAGCTGACAGGAGTGGCACCCGGTGTGGTCTTCTGCTGCTGTAGCGCATCCGCCTCAAGGTTGTACGTGTTGTGCGTTGAGAGATGCTCTTCTGCATACCTCGGTTGTAACGAGTGGTTATTTGAGTTTCTGTTGCCTTTCTATCAGGTTGACCCTGGCCATTCTCCTCTGACCTCTGGCATCAATAAGGCATTTGTGCCCACAGAACAGCTGCTCACTGGATATTTTCTCTTTTTCTGACCATTCTCTGTAAACCATAGAGATGGTTGTATGTGAAAGTCCCAGCAGTTTCTGAAGTACTCAGACCAGCCCGTCTGGCACCAACAACTATGACACAATCAAAGTCACTTAAATCACCTTTCTTCCCCATTCTGATGCTCGGAACTGCAGCAGATCGTCTTGATCATGTCTACATGCCTAAATGCATTGAGTTGCTGCCATGTGATTGGCTGATTAAATTTGGGTTAACGAGCAGTTGGACAGGTGTATCTATTAAAGTGGCCGGTGAGTGTATGTAATAATTGTTTTTTTTTAAGTCACAATATCCTGCACACTGATGCCAAACACAACATACCGGTTCATCATGTGATGAGCAAGGGTTTATGACTATGTATTTTCAAAAGTGTCTGAAGAAGTCCTGGTGAAATGTGCTCTTTCTGTGAGTCTTTTAACGGGAGGTACTGAGCTTCATTGGCACTTCATTTAATTTGCTAAAGTACAGAGTAATTTACTGAGAACAGACCCATAATACTGGTTGCAGTGAGTAATAAATGAACTAATGTCTGTTGTGACATTTGATCATAATGACATGGATAATAGAGCAGTCTGCCTGAATGAATATTATTAATATACACTAAATATTTCTTATCGTATCATGCCTCACTCTGTTTAACATCTGTTGAGTAGGCTATTCATGTTCATCAATGTAAATGTGCTTTTGGTGTCATTCTCATTGCTTTATTCATTACTTTGACTTTGTATTTCAACATAGTGTGACTGTTTAATGTACACAAATGAATCTTCACAAATGTATTTCATTAGGTATCACCCTAACATACCTCATTACCTTTGTTACCAGTATAAGATGACATGAAGGAATATAGTTGAACACGATAGAAGATATTCTAAAGAATGTTGACTTCTATATTATTTTTTGATCCTACTATGGATGTCAATGGCTGCTTTTTTTCAACACTCTTTACAATATCTTGTTTTGTGAAACTTCGTAAACGTTTGGAATCACTTGAGTGAGTAAATGGAGAGGATTTTTTCAATATTGGTTGAACTGTCTCTTTAAATGAGATACAACTTTTCATTTTAAATGTAAGCACATGTTGACATGGAAAGTTTATTAATTGCTTTAGTGTGTTTTTTTAAAACTCATGCTAACTAATCTAAAACAAACATAGCTTTAAAGCATAGGTCTCAAACTCAATTCCTGGAGGGCCGCAGCTCTGCACAGTTTTGCTCCAACCCTAATCAAACGCAGCTGATCCAACTAATGAAGGTGTTCAAGACTACTAGAAACGATTAAGCAGGTGTGATTTGGAGGTGGTTGGAACTAACCTGTGCAGAGCTGCAGGCTGCAGCCCTCCGGAAATTGAGTTTGGGACTATTGCTTTAAAGTGTTACCAAAATATTAAACCATAAAAATCTAACTGAATTGAAATAATATGCTATGCAACACAATGTAACATTCAACAAGGTTTAAAAACATCTGGAATTTGAATTCCTTTTTTCTTTTCATACTAAATATATTAAAAGCAAATTACAATTTCTTTTTTTATCACAGAGTTAACATTTAGCTCCTGGGTCACTTCATTTACAGAATAACCTCCAGCCACTGCATAGTAGCCAATTACATTTGGGGCAGACATGGTGTGGTCTAACACACTTGTTCCTGGTACATAGTTTGTCACTTTAGCTTATTCTGTTATCCAAAGTGAAAACAAAACACTTTCTACATGGCACAGTCAGGGAAGGTACTCAGATTTTTTGAGATTTTCTTTTTTTTTTTTTGTTGTTGTTGTTGATTATCAGGAATTTTGGGGGGATATGAATAATTAGCTGCAAGGGTAAAAATGTCTAATCCCAAAAGTATAAAATATATATTAAAGTCAGAATTATTAGCCCCCCTGAATTATTAGCCCTACTGTTTATTTTCTTCCCCAATTTCTGTTTAACGGAGAGAAGATTTTTTCAACACATTTCTAAACATAATAGTTTTAATAACTTATCTCTAATAACTGATTTATTTTATCTTTGCCATGATGACAGTAAATAATATTTTACTAGATATTTTTCAAGACACTTCTATACAGCTTAAAGTGACATTTAAAGGCTTAATTAGGTTAACTAGGCAGGTTAGGGTAATTAGGCAAGTTATTTAATAACGATGGTTTGTTCTGTAGACTATCAAAAAAAAAAAAAATTTGCTTGAAGGGGCTAATAATTTTAACCTTAAAATGTTTTTTAAAAAATTAAAAACTGCTTTTATTCTAGCCGAAATAAAACAAATAAGACTTTCTCCAGAAGAAAAAATATTATCAGACATACTGTGAACATTTCCTTGCTCTGTTAAATGTATATATATATATATACACACACACACACACACACACAAAATAAATAAATCCATATACCATACACATTTACCTTATTTTAGTATTATACATATCTGTTTATATTGTTATAAATTATACATTTATAAATGAAAAATGTTTTACTTAAATATCATATTAATTATTGCAATTTTAATTATTACAAATGTTCAACTTTAGAGTATTTTTTACTTGTTTGTTTGCTTTTGCATTTACTTTTCTTGTTTTATTCTTCTTTCATTAATTTTCCATTGGCTAGTCCCTTATTTATCAGGGGTCGCCACAGAGGAATAAACCGTCTCATTTATTCTTTTATTTTTGTATAATAATACATAATATTTCATCCCAAAAGCATTTTAAAAAATATTTCATATTCTGTCCATACACTCACTATTCCAAACCTCACATATTAACTTTTAGTATTCACATATTTCAGTTAAAACTGAAATTTTATTCATCCATCCATTTTTCTTCGGCTTAGTCCCTTACTTATCAGGTGTCTCCACAGCGGAATGAACCAAACCTTCTTGCTTTGAGGCGACAGTGCTAACCACTGAGCCACCGTGCCACCCTAAACTAAAGTTTATCAATACAAATTAGTATTTTCTTGTTAAGAGGAAAATATTTTGGCATATTAATATATTTAGAAATATTTATATGTTCCTATTAATAATACAAATATATTCCTTAATAATATTTACAACTTTAGAGTATTTTTGGCGACGCAGTTGTGCAGTGGTTAGCGCTCTCGCCTCACAGCAAGAAGTTCGCTGGTTCGAGCCTCGATTGGGTTAGTTGGCATTTCTGTGTGAGTTTGCATGTTCTCCCCGTGTTTGCGTGGGTTTGCTTCGGGTGCTCCGGTTTCCCCCACAAGTCCAAAGACATGCAGTACAGGTGAATTGGGTAAGCTAAATTGTCTGTATTGTACAGTTGAAGTCAGAATTATTAGCCATCCTTTGAATTTTTTTTTTTCATTTTATAATATTTCCCAAAGGGCAACGCAGTGGAGCAGTAGGTAGTGCTGTTGCCTCACAGCAAGAACGTCGCTGGGTCGCAGGTTCGAACCTCGGCTGGGCTGGGTCAGTTGGCGTTTCTGTGTGGAGTTTGCATGTTCTCCCTGCGTTCGCGTGGGTTTCCTCCGGGTGCTCCGGTTTCCCCCACAGTCCAAAGACATGCAGTACAGGTGAATTGGGTAAGCTAAATTGTCCATAGTGTATGAGTGTGAATGTGTGTGTGTGGAAGTTCCCAGAGATGGGTTGCGGCTGGAAGGGCATCCGCTGCGTAAAATCGTGCTGGATAAGTTGGCGGTTCATTCCGCTGTGGCGACCCCGCAAGGGACAAAGCTGACAAGAAAATGAAATGAAATGAAATATTTCCCAAATTATGTTTAACAGAGCAAGGAATTTTTCACAGTATGTCTGATAATATTTTTTCTTCTGGAGAAAGTCTTATTTGTTTTATTTCGGCTAGAATAAAAGCAGTTTTCAATTTATTATGAACCATTTTAAGGTCAAAATTATTAGCCCCTTTAAGCAATTTTTTTTTTCGATAGTCTACAGAACAAACCATCATTATACAATAACTTGCCTAATTACCCTAACCTGCCTAGTTAACCTAATTAACCTAGTTAAGCCTTTAAATGTCACTTTAAGCTGTATAGAAGTGTCTTGAAAAATATCTAGTCAAATATTATTTACTGTCATCATGGCAAAGATAAAAGAAATCAGTTATTAGAAATGAGTTATTAAAACTATTATGATTAGAAATGTGCTGAAAAAATCTTCTCTCCATTAAACAGAAATTGGAAAAAAAAATCAGCGGGTATAATATTTCAGGAGGGCTAATAATTCTGACTTCAACTGTATGTGTGTGAATGAGAGTGTATGGTTGTTTCCCAGAGATGGGTTGCAGCTGGAATGGCATTCGCTGCGTAAAACATATGCTGGATAAGTTGGCGGTTCATTCCGCTGTGGCGACCCCAAATTAATAAAGGGACTAAGCCGAAAAGAAAATAAATGAGTTTTTATTTATTTTTTTTACTCTTTTTGTTTTGTTTTTGCAGTTGCATTTCTTATCTTATTTTTTGTTTTATTTTTGTATAATGCAAAATATTTAATACCAAAAGCATTTCAACCCTAATTTGTAAAATATGTAACACACACACAGACACACATAAAATATATAAATATATACACTAACTGAAATACATGCTGCACAATTTAGTATTTACATATTTAGTTAGGCTATAATGTGAGAAACTGAAATTTATATTAAAATATTAAATAGTACCTTTTAGAGAAAAAATATATATATTTTAAAGAAAATGGAAAGCGCTTCTGTTTAATTAATAAGCATTTATTTTGGCCGAGTTCCACATTCATTAATGCAATTTTACTAACTAAAGTAAACAACTTTAGGGCTCTTTTACTTATCTGTATACTTATATGGCTATGTTTGCATGTTTTATATATTTATTTTTTTCATTTTGTATTCAAAATAATGTTTAATGTGCATTAGAATGACACTGTATGTGTGATATAATTGTATATATTCAATAAAACACATCTACTAAGGTCCAATTATTGCCCTGCTACTTACTTTCACATTCAAACACATACAGACAGACAGACAGAGAAGACCTGTATTGAAGCTGACAGTAAGCAGAACCGACTCAATAATAATATTATGAAAAATCAAACTGAAGGCAAAGAGCCAATGTATTTATGTATTTTTTCATTTCACCCCAAATGTATTATTGGATCAAACTTCTGGCTCGCCGCCAACTGCCTACGTCACGGCCAGCGCCTCGTGCTCTTTCTCAAGTCATTCAGGCAACACTGACATCTGCCGGTCGATTTGATAAATGTCGAATATTATTAAAAAACATACCTTAACAAAGACAGACGTACTACATTTGAATTTAAATATGATATATAAAGAAATTGATGACAAAATGACTAGATTAAATCATCACCTGCTCACTGTTATAAGGAGACTCCGTTACTTTTATTATGCACGCGGCGCTCGTGCGTAAGAACAGCGTGCGCGTGCGTCAAAGAGGAAGAGTCGTAAGTCTCTCCAAAATGGCGACGACCATAGAAAGTGGCAATGCAGGAGCTGCAAATAAGAAAAAACACCTCGGAATCCCCGAAGCAATATTTGTGGTCAGTGAGAATGGGATATATAGTTAATTTTCATGTCCGTGCTGTCGACACGTTTCTGTCTGTTTTGGTTTGTTTGTCTTTAAACGGCTTTTAGTAAGAAAGCGCCTTGTTCTCCTTATAAGGCTGCAGGCATTGCTTACTCATATCTTGAAGATGCAGAGAGCTTTGAGTGACAGAGAACATATGAATAACTGGCTCTCAAAAACTGCTTTGTTCATTATAAGCCGTAATTAATGAGATGCGAAAAACATTGTGTGTTCTATAGGAAGATGTGGATGCCTTCATGAAGCAGCCGGGCAATGACACAGCAGACGCCGTGCTGAGGAAACTGGATGAACAATATCAGAAATATAAATATATGGAGCTCAATCTGGGCCAGAAGAAACTCAGGTTTGGTTTTGATCCGTTCTACGTTGTGCTGTAATAAGATCAATCTTTCAGTCACATATTACAGTAAGGTTTCATTAGTATGTATTTACTAACATCAACTAATAATGAGCAATACGTGTACTGTCCAGGACTTAATAATCTTAGTTTAACATTGTTTTACTAATGTATTATTAACATCCAAATTCATGCTTGTTAACAGTAGTTAATGCACCATGAGTTAACATGAACTAACAACGAACAACTGCTTTCATGAACTAGTGTTAAATAACATGAACAAATACTGTCATAAATGTTTGGTTCATTGTTTATGTTAGTATATGCATTAACTAATAGGACCTTATTGTGAAGTTTTACCAATCTTTATGTGTCAGTCATAAACAATGCTCTGGATAGCATGTGCATATTTGGCTGCTAGTTTTTGCCGACTATAATTGTTGACATTTTTTTTCTCTGTTTCAGGTTGAAAAGCCAGATTCCACAAATCAAACAGACATTAGAAATCCTACGGCACATGCAGAAAAAGAAGGTAAGCTCATTTGATGGCGGTTTTAAACTTCCTTATCTCAAAATTGCTTCACCATCAGAAACAAATCAAAGTGCGGTCTCAAATGACTTAAAATGATTCCTCGAAGTTATTTACTATTTTCAAGTTTTCCTGCTTATACTGTGCTTTAAGTACTCCTTGTGAGAAGAATATATGTATTTTTGCAGTGTGCAGTAGAAGAGCAGTCATATATTAGAACATACTAACATGTCATAATTGTGTCTTTAACATACACATCTATATGTGTGTCCATTCACCATAAACTGGCCTGTCAATCAACCTGTCATTTAAAGTCAGTCTTTTTTCTCTGTGCATGTAATAGATCTTGTTGTGATCTTTTGCTTCTGGGGCTGTGTAATAGAGGGAAAAAAATGAACATTTCAATATTTTATTTTTCATCTTTGTAAACAAATGATTTCAACAGAATTCATTATTTTAGCATAATTAAGGTGATTTTGTAGAGGAGTCCTTTCAATATAATAAACAAAAACATAGATCATTACAATAGAGTAAGATAATTATGAAGTTTGCCCTAAAATTACAATCAAATGATACATTTAAACTTTTTTATGATTAAACTTTGCAGTTCATCCACAAATAATATTTTGTAATCTGTGGCTCCTGGTCATGAGCTTTACTTGCCATCACACATATTGCTGAAACCGAATGTTGTGGAGTCTTAGTTGCTGCTTTTTTAGTCTGCTTTTATTTCTGCTTAAACCAAATCATTCTCTAATCCTTGTGGGCAATATTTGCATTAGAGCGTGTATGGATTTGTGATTTTATTCTCAGTTGGAAACATTAATTGCTATTTGAGATGCAGCAAGTGTATTGTTCTGCTTCACCAAATTTTCTCTCTATGTTTGTTTATTTATATATATGCATGTCAAATCACAGGACACCACAGATCCCATGGAGACACATTTTCTGTTGGCTGATAACGTCTACTGCAAGGCCTCTGTCCCACCCACAGATAAAGTGTGCTTGTGGCTTGGGGTAAGTTTTGAATATTGAGTCTTGTTGCATTTGATGTGAGCATGAAATCAAAATAATAATTATAATCGCTTACCAAGATAATTATCTTTTAATTTTATGGTTGATTATAAAACCAAGTGTGGTACTGATTTTAATTTTTTATTATCATATCACTGCATTACATTATGAGCTGTGAAATCCTTGTTGTGTTGAATTTAATGCTACTGCTTTAAAAGCATGCGTGGAAGTGTTGACGATCATTGCCTTTGTTTTGCTCTTTTGTTCTGCTTATGAACTCATGAAGCCTCTTCATCACTAGCAGCGTACAGGGTTCCCACATGTCTTGGAATTACTGGAATTTTGGAATGTCTATTCCAGATATTGTCAGGAAATTATTATTATTATTTTTTTTGTCCAACTCATGGAATATCAGGGATTTTGATTATTCCATTTAATATATTATTATGAATAGGCAATTTTAGCTCCATTTTATTTCTTTCATTCTTATCAACTGGCAGTCACCAGACTGTACCCTTAGCCAAGGATAACATACCAGGATAATATACAATTTAAAAGCTTTGGCTCCAAAATATTCACTTTAAACAATGTAGTGAAAAGTAGATGGAAAAAAAAGCTTAATGTAATGTTTGTAAAAAAAAAAAAAAAAAAAATCTCAGGTAAATGCAAAATGAAATTATTTTAATATTAATATTTTAACATATCAGTAATCTAATATATACAAGAGCAGCCTGTTTTTGCATATATTAGAGGTCATGAAAATTAAGCTTTCTAGTCAGGGAATTACATTAAACTTTAAACCCTAAGTGTATTAAATGTCTGCACTGTACTGTATGTAGTTTTGTTAGGAATGGTGTCATAACAGCTATCCTAAAAAAAAACACGATTACTATTTGCACTGTTGAACAAGGCACACTACCTTTGGGACTGTCTGTTTAATGAAATGTACACCCAGTTGCTTGGATATAATATTTCAACCAAGAATTGTTTAGCTTGACATTGAAATCTTGTGTATAGTCGTGGTTGTTTTTGTGTGCCAGGCTAATGTCATGTTGGAGTATGACATTGATGCGGCCCAGGCGCTGTTGGAGAAAAACTTGGCCACAGCGTCCCGGAATCTGGACTCTCTGGAAGAGGATCTGGACTTCCTTAGAGATCAGTTTACAACCACTGAAGTCAGTATCCTTAAACTATTGCAAAAGTACAGACTCGGGTATGTTATTGTTATTTTATGGTGATGTGCACCTTTCATTTGATCAGGCTTTTAATGACATACATTTTGTAAAATAATAACTTTAAAATTGTGAGATTAAAATTCCCAGGTCTGCAACAATTTGTCAAAGATGTTTAAAAGTCTGGGTCGGAAATATATTTTAATGTTTTCAAAATAGAGCCTTAGGCTCACAAATAAAATAATGGTAAAAAAGTAATTTTTCTAAATAATAAATAAGTAAATAGTAAATAATAATTTCTTTGTTTTGATATATATATAAAGATGTAATTAATCTAATACAATGCAAGACAATCTTCATTGTGATATGAAGGCTAAATGAAGATTTTCTGCCTTTTGACATTTGAAAATATATTTTGTGGTAACACTTTTTTTTTTTCTCTTTTTTTTTGAGACATTTTTGAAACAATTTCTATGGAAAACATATTTTGATTTTATTGTCCTTTGGTAAATAAAAATGTAAATAAATTAAGTTCGAACCATAGTGTATGCATAGAGGGTAAACTATTCGGAATTGACATTTTTAAGCAGTATTTGATTTGTCTGCGTTTAATTTAATTCCTGAAATGTTTTAAAGTAGTTCAATTAAGTCAATATTTAGGTTAAATATGTTTATGTAGAGTTTACTTACAGCTGCGCACATTCTCCCATCAAGTTTTTTTTAATAAATCACAAATTGTAGCGTAGGAAGTGGCATACGGCCATTTTCGCCCATTTTGTGAGTACAACACATTTCTTAACGAGACCCTGGAAAGCGTTCATATGCTATCAACCATTAATAGTGAATCAAGAAGATTTAGCATTGAGGGTTACAGAAAATGATGTCACTCTGTTCTTGATAATGATACTCATGACCAAACTGGTTTGTTCTACATGCCCATTAAAACATTTTTTTTTGAACAGATGTTCTTGTACAGTATTATTAAGTGAAATGTTCAAAAGACAATTACATCATCATTGGAAATTCATTCCAGTCATGAGGGAGTCCTGCCATTTCAATAGAAAACAGGTTCTATTGTCACAGGCTTTGCTGAAATTAGAGAAAGCACATTAAATGGATAGTTTAATCCAAAGATGGAAATGTCCTTTTCATTTACTCACACTTAAATGGTTTTAAATCTTTAAAAAGCTATTTCTTCTGTTGAACACAAAACAAGATTTGGGAAGTGTTAGGAAGAAGCTTCATTTGACTTCCATAGTAGGAAAAAAATACAATGAAAGTCAATGGCTGTTTTTTCCCAACATTCTTCAAAATAAATTCCTCTTTGTTCCAACTGAAAAAATAATCTTAAATAGGTTTGGAACTAGAGGAGGATGAGTAAATGGAGTTTTTGATTTTGGGTGACCTATTCCTTTGAAAGGACTCCGTAAATTTTTTTAGTGCTTTTGTATTGGTTAAATAAGTGAAATCATGTAGAGTATTGCATTACAAGATTCAAATCACATTTTGTGCCTCACCAAACTATCAGATTTTTTATGGTTAGTCAGATATTTGTAGGACATCTGTAAATTACTTTGAAAAAAAAAAAACACGGCATGTTTGTCACCTGTTTTTACCATATGTTGTAATCTGTAAAGAGAGAGCTTTGTTAAAAAGTCTTCTCTCAAATATTTACAATCTGTTCCTCCAAATGGTGGAGTAACAGAAGAAAAAAAAGCAGAGAAAACTTTCAGATTTTTCAGATCCACCTTAACCGATGCTCTTTCAGATATGGCACGTGTTTACAATTGGGATGTCAAGAGAAGGAGCAAAGACAACCTCCTCAAATCTGCTGAGCGATCCTAGTGAGATCCATCCCTTCCCTGTCAGAAGATTCACCCCATGTATCTGTTTGCACCAACACCAACTGTTATCTATTGATTTATTACTTTTTAAACTATTTTTTCAAGTAAAAAGGTGAAGAAAAAAATCAAACAAAAGTAATAACGGTAGTTTTCTTGTTTTGTTTTTTATAATGATTTCTAAGTTTGTTTCAGATAGGGCTTCTCCTCACAGGGTCTACACGTTGTCTTCCTCTGTGCCCTTTTTCTTCTTTCAGATCTGTTAAAGCTAAACTGTTTAAAATCTTGCCACATATTAGTGAGACTCTTGTCAAACTGCAGCAGATTATCAGGGGGACGTCGTTTCATTAATCCTCCCTTCCTCCAGCCTTTTCTGAACTCTTCCTCCTTTCATGTGTTTTTCATCTGTACTCATTTCTCACATTGTAGCCATTAAACGCCAAACAAGGAACTAATAATGAAGTGATTTGGAAAAAGGCACAAAGCATATGATATGGTCTGTGTTTTTAATCTGCATAGCTTTTTATAATTCATCGTCTGAGTGTGGGTTTGGCAGTAAGCGAGATGAATACACTTTGATGAGTGCAACTAATTAAATACGTGCCTGCAATTTTGGCCCTTTCTTTCACCCTTTCTTTAAGTCGCTTGTGCTGAAACTGCTACTTTTCTCTTCAAATTCTGCTTTCAGTTGCGTTCTTCTTGAGCAGAACAACAGCTGAACTTATCATCATAAAACTGTAAACAGACCTTTATGGTATTGAGCACCTATCATTAATTTACTTACCTTCTGACCATTTAACGTATATGTGGAAATATTTTTCAGTAGAACATTATAGAAATGTTTAACTGAGACCGTTGTCCTTGGCCAGTCATAAAACAGTTTAATTGCTGCCAGCACATTGAGAGAAAGTAAAAGAAAATGAACACTGGTGGCTCTTGATGATACATTGAGGTCTTGTAAAGCAGGATGCTGGTATGCAAGATACTGAACATTTACCTTTAACTGTTTATCGTACACATAACCAAGTCAGAAGAGTTCAAACGTCTTGTAATAATCACTAGTAACACTCGAGGGCCTTTTTCAATAAGCTTTTTCACTGAGTGACTTTTAAAGGTTTAATCCAAAGGCTTGGCAAATAGTCCTAACACTGGAGCCCAAGCATCCTGTCATATGATGAATAATAAACATGAGGAATCTGTCAAATTCATTCTTTCAGATTGAGATGCTTGGAAACATAATGCTCTAGGATACAGAATATTCAAAAGCAAGTACCCTGTTGAACAATACAATACACATGCACTTTCCATCGTAAACATAATCTGCTCACATGTGAGATTGTGTCATGAATGTGCATGGGATCCTTTTCCAAGTTTGTGGAATAAGGTAAATAATGTTCAGTTTCTTGCACACACTAAAGACAGTTGACTTTAATTTTGTGAATCACCAAGGATCTACACTTTGGATAACCTGAGGGTGAGAAATTTAAAGTGATACTTCTCCCGAAAATGAAAATTTATATTGTTAATTACTCACCATCATGTTGTTCCATTACTTTGAGCTTTTTATTCATCTTCAGAACACAAATTGAGATATTTTAGATGAAACTTGAGAGCTTCCTCCATAGTCGGCAACAATCACAAAATGTTACAGTTCAGAAAAGGAATGAAAGTATTGTCAAAAGCAGTATGTAAGTTTGACACCCAGTGGTTGAACTAGGTATTGCACGCTTGGATCAAAAGACATTTTCACTTAGCCCCCTCCTCTGACGAGACCACGCAAGTGCAGGTTGCCAGACTGACATGAGTGTGCCTGACTGTCGAGCCTAAAGACTGATTCGAACCGTTTTCTAAATAAAAGAAAACGAAAAGAAATATTTTCCATACTAAAAGGAGTTTTTGTCCTAACCAACACATGAAATTTCTATTTTAGAAACAGTTTCTATTTCTCACAGGTGAACAACAATCACCTCAGGTACAGCTCATGTGCTTTATTCGGTGTTAAATGCTAATAAAGTGAGTTTGAATGCCATTTTACATGACATTTATTGGCGTATAACCAGGATGCTGAAATATAACTATAGAATATGACTAAACTGGCATTGGGCAGGTTAAAAGAACCAAAACAAAGACAGACGTTCCGGCATGTAATGCACATTTTCGAAGCAGAATATCTGACTTCAGCTTTTCAGATAAATAAGTATATTCACTTAGCATGTTTTGTAAATATCTGCAAACATATTATGGTATTTTTATGCTTTAGAAGAGTCATAAACTTACATACAGCACCTTTAATGACAGGAAGCTCCAAGAACACTTTTGTGCACCAAAAAATCTGTAGAAAGGACTCTGTTTATCTATATCTTAGATACCTATATATTAGACTTAGCACTGCAATTGCTTTCTGAGGAGGAGGAAGCTCAGATTTCATCTAAGATATTTTAATTTGTGTGTCGAAGATGAATGAAAGTGTCAGGAGATTGGAACAACATAAGTAATTAACAGAATTTTAATTTTTGGATCAACTAACTATTGAATCAACTATCACTTTAAATTCTTTTGGCTAGTAAGTGGAATATTGATCAAGTTATACAATCGAAACATTTTTAACATGTTACTTTAATCATTATTACATTTCAAGTTCCCTTGATACAGAGGTACAAGGTGTCTCAAATTCACTAAAACAGAGTCAGTAGTGTTTGTACATCCAGTCCTTGCAAATCCACATCTGCGCCAAAAAAGCTTACAGTGTGAGCGAGTGAGTGGCCAACCCAATCCGAAATCTTGTGGTCCTTCCCTGAGACCCTGTTTCAGCAATATTTTGAAATGGTTTCATGTTGTCCAATAAAGAGACGGCTAATTGTGCAACGTTATTGACAGTACTGACACATCTTCTCCAGTCATATTTGAGAAAGCGGTTATGGGTTTATTTAATTAGGAGTGAGAATGACAGTGAAGAGCTAGTCATTTAGAAAAGGAAAGATGTTATAGATGAATAAAGTAATGGTTAAATACATGGCGATGCAAGCTCTATGGATACAGATGTCTTGAGTGAACGTGTACAAGGTTGAGAGCCCACGTTAGGGTTCTACAGGAAGAGCTTGCTTTTTTCACATTAGATAGTACAATCACAAGCTGTAACATCAGAAACACTCTTTGGGATAAAAGGTGTAAAAGATGTACATAAGTACAACAGATTAAGGTTTCTTCGTCATTCTGGCGAGCACCAGAGGCCTCTTGTGGTAATGCGTGATAAGTGAGATGGTTGTAAAACAATGCACCGGGGCTCTCGGATGTACCGTCAGTAGTCTTTCATGAATCTTTGCATCCGATCATACAAATGAACCTCTTGGGTGACATGGTGGACCGTCATGTGAGTTGCACCTTTCAATCCACTTAGGTAAATTGAAAATCTAGTTGGAAATCAGTCAGAAACATTTCAGATCACGTGTTTTTGAAATTTCTTCATGTAGTATATTGCAGTATATCTCCTCCTTTCCTTGTACAGTCAACAGAAATGGCTATCCCAGCATTCATCTTGGAAAGCAGTAAGAAAACTCTAGTTATTCAGTTCTTTATCCTATGGTACACCCATGTGCGAGACTCCCAAAGTCAGAACATCTTTGTTTTATCTTTCCTGGCTCAATACAACATGTGCAGATTCAATTAAAGTGCAGATACAGTTCTGGGCTGTTTTTCAGTATCAGTTCTGCAATTGTTCATTTACTAATCGTCCGTTCTCAGCAGTCAGATTTCAGTGAATAGGGAAATGAGCAAAGTAGTATAGAAAAGTGAAGCAACGGGGCATGATGGGACTCAATTAGGCATTCAGCAGGCAGGAAGAGGGTGATGATGTCATATTCAGGGAGCTGAAGACTGACCCTGTAATTGGAGGAAGCGTTTATTTTTTTATTTGTCCATCAGGGCCTGAATGTTTGACAAGATACCAAGGTGGTGATTGCGGACTCAACAGAAACACCGGCGATCGCCCTTTGTCACTTCTTCTGACGAATGCACCACGTTTGGTACGAACCCGCTCTTCACTCCCTCCCAGCCTTCCTGGATGCTAATCTCCCCATTCTTGACCAGCTCAAATATATCCCGCGTTAGCTCTGTAAAAGCCCTCTCCACGTTTATGGCGTCACGTGCAGAAGTCTCCACGTAGCGCATACCGTATGCAGCCGCTAGCTTCTCGGCCTCTTGCTGGCTCACCTGGCGCTGTGGTTCCAGATCACATTTGTGGCCAACCAGCAGGAAGACGATGCTGTGGGGCTGCACGTGACTGCGGGCCTCCTCTAGCCACTCGTGGACGTTTTGAAAAGAGCGGCGGTTGGTGATGTCGAAGAGCAGCAGGCCGCCCACAGAGTTACGGTAGTATGCTCGGGTAATAGACCTGTGGCAAAATAAAACATTGTTCCTTAATGTGAGTTGAGGTTAAAGGAACACTCATCTTTTTTTGGGAAATAGACTCATTTTAAAACTCACCTATAGTTAAACAGTTGAGTTTTACCTTTTTTTAATTCATTCAGCTGATTCGAGTCAGGGGCCAGTTGCACCAGCAGTGCGTAAATTAAAACGTAGCATAGTTGTGACTTAAATGGACACTAAGTCACAATTTACGCATTACTAAATTTTTAAGTGTTGCACCACTGAACTTAGTTTAAACGTAACGCTACGTTCCAACTAAAGGGACACTTTAATATTTAAATATTTATATCAAATATTTACGGCAGCCTCCCCCCATGTATAATGGTAGAAAAGAGACGACAGTGAGATTAGTTTACTTAGAGGAGCTCGCGATCATAATGAAGAATGATCTCCCTCTACCCACAGCCTTATTTTCCTCCCAAATCTTGCATTTTTTGGGGGGTTGTGAAAGAAGAGTTTCATTATTTTTAAGGAGTGTTTTGTGTTAATTGTATCCATCAATTAAGACGAGATTTTCTTCATGACTGAGTTCTTCTCCCTGCTCTTTTCTCTTTCATGTGTAAGATATAAAAAATTTAAGTTTAATGTTTTGAGAACCTGATTTTCGTGTGCATGCACAGCTCGCGATGCAGCTGTGTGTCGTTCGCTATTAGTGACTGACTAATTTAATGTACTATAAAATTTGATTATTTTTTTTTTATTTCATTTTCATAGGACAGTTATATATAGATGAATTAGTTGCAGAATTTTAAAGCAGTTTAACGATTTAAATGCTTTTCATGGATATTACGTCATTCAATGTGACTATACGCACGACTTTACGGAGAGCTTACGACCTACTAACTACGGATTGCCTTAAGAACATGTGGTGCAACCGAAGTGAGAACGAATTTAGTTACAAACTAGCTAGTAGTTACTAAGCCCTAGTGTGGACTTTACATTCCAGTTTAAGAAAGAACTTACAAACAGCTGGTGCAACCCTACCCTGGACAGGAGCACTTTTAGCTTAGCTTAGCATAGATCATTGAATCGGATTAGACCATTAGCACCTCACTCTAAAATTTCAAAGAGTAACAATAATTTTCATATTTAAAGCTGGACTCTTCTGTGGTTACATCATCTGCTAAGGCCGGCGAAAAATTAAAAGTTATTTTCTGACAAGACTAGATACTAGTGGTGTGATAATCGAGAAACTTTGCTGCTGTACCATGGCTGCAGTAGTCACAATGATTTTTTAAATTTACACAGTGCTATTACCTAGTTACCTCAGTGGGAAATATTTTCAGATGTTATTTTCAATATCATTGTGCCTGCTGCAGTCATGGTACAGCAGAATTCCTTGATTATTACACTGGAATGAGAGTATAGTTTCGAGCCTCATTGACCTAGGAAACAGCAACTTCTTATTTTTTCTCTGTCTTATTACACAATGTAACTACACTGTAAAAAATGCTGGCTTCCATAAAATCGATTTGAGTTAGGACAACATGAAGGAATTAAGTCAACTTATTAGTTTTTACAAATTTAAGTGGATCGAATATAAAACAAGATGTCCAGCCAAAAACCTCAAGATCCCTCAAAAACATTTGAGTGTACAGAAGGGCCAAGCTTTAAATAAGGAAATTGTCAAAACTTGGTTGGATGTTTTTGAGTGAGATGCTAATGGTCAAATCTAATTCAATGATTTACGCTAAGCTAAGATAAAAGTGCTAAAACCAAACTCAGAGATCAACTAAACAAATAAAAAAAATTATAAAACTCGACTGTTCAATTCCAGAGGAGTTCCCTGCCCCACCCCACTCTGCCAAAAAAATAGAGTGTTCCTTTCAGTAGAGAATGCATAATTACAATTGAATCACATGAAGAAGCATTGAACTCACTTTGAATATGCATGTTTTTCTGACTGTGAACAACTCAGGCGTTGAACAATTAAATCAAAATTTGTATAACTGGATCTTTCAGTGTAATGACAGACTTCACAGCTGCAAGCCAGATGTTAGATCATCATTCCTGCATAAATCCCATCCCTTACAACACATTTCTGCATGCAGAATAATCTCCAGTCAACTTCCAATTAAAACAAGTAAAAAAATTATTAATCTACACGAAAAATTCTAAAGTCATTTATAGTAAATTCTATAGTGTTTTTGAACCATACGTAAAACTAATCTAGTGGTAATCCTATAGTTGCTATAGCAATGCAACAACTACAGTATCTGGTACTGTATGTCATACTACAATACACCACAGTTTACTGTAGTACTAAAGTATACTACAGTATTTATTATAGTTTATCAGTTCACTGTAGTTAATACTACAGTATACTGTGGCATTCATAAACAAAGTGTTATAAATAAATACTGGAATGTGCACAGTATAATACACATTACTATGGTATGGGTCTAAAACTCTAGTATTCACTACAATTCATCCATTCATTTTCCTTTGGCTTAGTCCCTTATTTATCAGGGGTCGCCACAGTGGAATGAACTGCCAACTATTCCAGCATATGTTTCACGTAGCAGATGCCCTTCCAGCTGCAACCCAGTACTGGGAAACACCCATACACTTTCACATTCTCTCTCTCACACACACACACACACACACACACACACACTCATACACTATGGTCAATTTTGTTTACCCAATTCACCTATAGCGCATTTCTTTGGCCTGTGGGGGAAACCGGAGGACCCGGAGGAAACCCACAGGAACACAGGGAGAACATGAAAACCACACAGAAATTCCAACTGGCCCAGCCAGTACTCACCCAGTGAACTTTGTGCTGTGAGGTGACAGTACTAACCACTGTGCTGCCCTTTACTACAATTTGTTACAGTATTTTCTTTTTTTCATGTGACATTTTTCCTTGGTAACAAGTTGGGGACACCAAATGGCTTTTCTGAGGCAAACGTTTGTTGACATAGAAGCAGTTTTTTTATGGCTGAACACTATTCGGGAGATACATGAGGCATTAATGCATGTTAATTGATAGGTAATCGTGACTGGATGCTAATATTGTTTTTCAGAATATGGGTTTATTTTGATTCGGTAACTTGATTGTATGACAGATTTAAAAAAAAAAAGATAGATAGATAGATAGATAAATCTATGTCCTCTAGGAAATTAATCAGAGAAAGGTATTTGTGTGTTTGACAAAAACAGAGAACGGGAAATTTTAAACTGCAATCAAAGACAGAGATGAAACAAGGTAGATGGTGGAAAAAGCATCAGAGTAAGACTGTCAAAGAGGTGTGAGCTTGCAGGAGCACCACTGGGAACACACTGAGCTGTGAAGGATGCCGAAGGGCCTCTGGAGTTCCTGACATCACTTTAAGTTAGGCGTGTGTGTGACACTGTGGATGGCAGTGATTCATCAAATCTTTTTATTTTCCTGTAGGAGTTCTGGTAAAACTTCTGTTTGGTGAAGAAGTATGTGGACTGCATTTATTCATTCATAAATATAGACAGTATCTATGAATCACCCACTGTGAAAAAAGTATCAGTGTCATGTGAATCTGTCATCAAGCCTGGGAGAACTACATCATCATGGACACCATGGAAACACCAATCATGTGTTTGGATAATGACTCCTGATCAGATATGCTCAATGGTTTAACTTAAAGGGCACCTATTTTACCCCCTTTTCATGATTTAAGATAAGTCTTTTGTGTCTCTAGAATGTGTCTTTAAAGTTTCAGCTCAAAACCCCTATCAGATTATTTATTATACCGTTCTGAAGTTTGAATTTTCAGCTCTGAGCATCTTGTAGCTGTTTTTGTGGCTTTAATGCTAGTTCTCCCCACACACCGTTCCCACGTGCCTGTCAGAGTGTGCCTCAGTTCCCACCTCGGCTGCTTCAGATTAACAGCACAGTGACCGACATGAAGGAAGCAGATCTCACCTAACATTTATGAGAAATACTACAGTAAGAACTTTCCTAATGATTATTTGATGTATTTGTTGTGGAGTTGCAACGATGAGTCACACACAATGACGTTAAAAAGTTCTCTCTCACACACACACACACACACAGCGTGCGCGTTTAAATTTGCAGTTTTTGCACAGCAAATGTGACCGGATACACGTTAATATACACTGCTGTATGGATATCCGTTATGTTAATGTACAAAATAAACCTGATTTAACGCCCACAACCCAGAATTAAAGCGTCTTCTTTTATAATTGTACTGACATGCGGCTGTGGCAATAAAGTAAAGATGGTTAAATCGCTGTAATTTATTACAAACATGCACTGTTTTAAAAACGTTTTAAACTTGTAAAACTCATTCTTGATCACATTTGATGATGATTGATGATCACAGAGAGCTGAACAGATCTTTTAATCCCAGTTGCTTTGCGCACGTCCTGTCTTGTTGATATGATTATACGGGTTACTATGAAGACATGTTAATACGCGGCTGTCAATCAATTAGGTGGGCGGGGAAACCACACTCCTACGTCACGTTGCGGTCGGCCTCAAAATGGGAGGGATTAGGATCTTATTTTAACATAAGGAAATTAAAAAGAAGAGACTTATTGACCTTAATATGACTGTGGACGCACTATACCTACACACAGTTCTGTTCAAACAGCTTACAAAAATAATATTCTCATCATAGGTGCCCTTTAAAGTATGTAGGGTTGTTTCTCAGAAAAACAGGTACAAAAACTGGGCAGGACCATTTTAAAGGTCTGATATGTTGAATAAAAAAAACCTGGATTGTTTTAACCCAAATTGGTGATAATATTGACCATCTCAACATTATGGTTAGTTTTTTTAAATTACATTTAATGTAACATATGGGTTGGTCCATATTTCATCTAAATGTGTGTACAAATTACACCCTTATGGGGTAATACAAAAGTGTACTATTTTAAAAGGTACATCTGTCGACAGCTTTTATACCCTTTTATGTGTGATACTACAGTAATTAAAAGAATAATTTATCCAAAAAGGAAAATGCATGCATGGTTTTGAAAAATGTTCAAACTTGGTGAACATTGACTTCCATAGTAGGAAAAACAAATATGTATGTCAATGGTTACCACTTTCCAACATTTTTCAAAATATCTTCTTTTGTGTTTTACAGAAGAAACTCATGTGAAAAGTAAATAAATGAGGACAATTTTTTTATTATTTTATTTTTTTTAGTTTTGTTGGAATTATCCCTTTAATGTGTCCATCAGCATGCAGTTCTTTTTGGACATCTGAACACAGTGATATGTGCATACGCATGAATCTTTATGAAATTATAGGTATACATGATTTGTTTTTTAAAGGGTAAACCACTGAAACTCCTAATAAATGTATAGTCTTCCACTCTGAACCTGAAGTAAACAATTCAACATTTATTCACAGAGAAGCAGAATCATGAGAAAGGTCTCAAGCATGCACCATAATCCAAGATAAAGATTTGCCAAACCTGAAGCGTTCCTGGCCTGCAGTGTCCCAGATCTGCAGTTTAATGCGTTTTCCGGGTTCAATCTCCACCAGGCGGGAGAAAAAATCGACCCCGACTGTCGGGTCCGACACCTGCGCAAAACGGCCTTCTGTGAATCGCCTAATTAAACAAGACTTTCCAACAGTTGAGTCCCCAATCACAATCAGCCGAAACTGGTAAAGCCAAATCGCCTCCATGTCTGTTCAAATCTGCCAAAACAAAATGCAAATAATTGACCATTTACAGAGCTGACAAAACATGTTCATGGAAGAGCAGAACAGAATAAAGTCACATTCTTTATTTTACTCGCATTTTAAGTTAATCTACTAAAAGTACCAAATAGAGCAGAGTTCTCTTTAAAGCTTTGCAATTCATCTGCAAGCTCTTCTGGGAATCTCTTCTATAAATATTACAGCAATTACACGATCATGGTATGACAACTGTGCTTGCTCTGGTAAGGTAGATGACACACAAAACCTTTGCTTTAGTGTTTGATTTCTTCCATCAGTTATGACAGAAAAATGGTGGTTTATATAAACTTATGTCGATTTTATATATAGTTTATATACATTTATCCAAACTAAAATAGGGTCATCTTTAAAGACAATTTGGTAACACTGTACAATAAGTTTGTATTAGTTGATATTAGTTAATGCAATTACTAACATGAATAAACAATGAACAATAGATTCATGACAGCATTTGTTCATGTTAGTTAAGGTTATGAAAATTCAGCTGTTCATTGTTAGTTCATGTTAACTCACGGTGCATTAACTAATGTTAACAAGCATGAATTTGAATGTTAATAATGCATTAGTAAATGTTGAACTGTGATTAATAAACGCTTTACAAGTATTGTTCATCATTTGTTCGTCTTAGTAAATGCATTTAATGAAACCTTATAGTTTTCACAGTACTGGATTGCAGAAGCAAGGGCATCCACTGCGCAAAACATATTCCAGAATAGTTGGCGATTCATTCTGCTGTGGCAACACCAAATAAATAAGGGACTTAGCCGAAGGAAATTGTGACCGACAACTGTATATAACGTCAAACTATTTTAAGGCTTCAAATAAGGGAAGAATACATTTACTAATAATGATGGTTAATCTTCAGTGCCACATTTAGCCTACTAGCTTGCATAGTTAACTGTGTATCTGTTAGTCTATTAAATCTGTCAGGATCATTAATAGAACTTTAATATTATGTTTCCTGTTTTAGACTGTGTTTTTTTCATACAAATTAGGTTTGCAGATCTTTGTAGTCTCAATACAATACCTTTAACAGTTATCGTGACCTATTGACAAAATGTGATGGCTGAGATTAGCTGGGTTAGAGTATCTTGGCCTTGTCACATTAACGACTGCTTCCGGTTTTAAACCTACAACTGTTTAACAATCACTGTCTTCGTGTAAGCATTTGTGTAGAGAATCTCTCGTTCGGTGCTCTTTACTTACATTGTTTTTTTTTTTTGGTGTTGTTTGTTTGCTCCGTTCAAAGCTGCCAAACGGCAGATTCCATAATCTTTACAGGATTGAAGTCTCTTTAGAATCCGCCGGATGAAATCACGGAGATAAACTCTTCACATAATATAGCCTACCGAATAATAAACAAAACATTCGTCTCTACGGAGGAAAAACAAACAGGTGCAAAGCAAACTGCGCCGCGTAGGCGGTCTGTGTGGCTGAAGATGAGTCGGCGTGTTGCTGAAATGGCCCCTGCCTGGATCAAAGTCGCCTTAAAGTCGAAGATGATTTACGCCTGTCATGTTTTGATCCACGCTTGGAAGATGGAGAAATGTTTGGATGTTTTGTGCTGATGAAATGGAAGCGACAGCAGAAGCATCATATAGCCTGACTCATCCCGCATCAGCACCAGTACCACAGTCCTCCTAAAAGCAGCGACAGAAAAAAAGCTCTTCGCTTCCTTTGTGCTTCATACATATTTTCTCAGCTGATTGAACGAATAGAAATTGTCCACAAAAAAAGAACCCTAGTGTATATGAATATACAAAAGTCAGCATATATTTATAGATATTTTTTAATTTGTTAGTGATTAAGTGGATTTTTCAGATAAACTTCGCTCTGAATGTTTGATCATATGGGTGAACTTAGTGGTAGTTCCAGGTATGGGTTCACAAAACAACAACTACGTGCCTCTACTTTTCTCACTCGTAGCCGTTGGTCATCCTGTCACCATCTCTAAATTCATTACATATATCCGGGAAAATGTGAAAAGAGTGCTCTCTTTAGAATCACTAAAAACTAAATCTGATCAGGGGTAGATTTAACCAATAAGCCAGGTAAGCGGCTGCTTAGGGTCCCAGGAAATCTGGGGGCCCCCAATAAATATGTTATACCCAGTGGCGGCTGGTCAATAGAGGGCACTGGGGCGCCGCCCCCTTCAAGTTAGACCCCTTTAATATGTTAATGTTTATTATCACAAATATTAACAAAATAAATTGATTTAATTATAACATTCTAACATTTATTGTAGTCATACTAACATTTATTGAAAAAAAAATGTATGAACAATATTTTTTCATATGTGTGCGGGGCGCCGGACTAATGGGTGTCTATGTAGGTACACAAACTTTTGCAATGCACGTGATATGACGATAAGCTCTAATTGGCCGGTTTTAAATTGTCCTTGGGGCGCAGCGCTCTGTGTCCCTAACCCTCCCATTTTTGTTGTTAGAACGAATCATATTTGTTTTTATATGATTGGCCTTATGTGATTGGACCATTCTCACCAAAGAGCTTAGAATGCAATTTCTCGAGATGAAGGAAAATTCTGTTGTATCTTTGCAAAGATATCCGTTCACAAGGCGTTTGGATGAAGAAAAAAAAAATCAAGAAGCTTGGACAAGATCGACCTTCCTTGCAAATTCACCATTAGTCAAGTGATCGCGAGCGCGCGTATATTCGGGGCTTTTCCAGCACTTGTCATGACAAACGGAGTTGGCTGGCAGGTTGTGATGTAAGTCTGTTTTCCGTGTTTGCTGTTTCAAACAGCATGATGCAAGAGAGGCTGAATGCATTGGCCATGCTGTCAATAGAGAAGAGACTGGTGACTGAGATGACTGACTTTAACCAAAAGGTTATTGAGAAATTTTCAAGCCAGAAAAAAAGGAAAGCAAAATTTATTTTCAAGTAGTGCTACTGGCCAGTGATTAGGCAACATTTGTGTGTGTGTGTGTGTGTGTGTGTGTGTGTGTGTGCGTGTTTACTGATTATCTTCATTACTGATAATAAACCCTAATTGAACTAAAATGAACTGATTTGTGATGCATTTATTGTATGCTTTAGTCATATTTTAGTTTTTTGATACATCACCTAAAAAATGGCTTTTACACTCTTACTTTACCAACAGTTAGATTTTTTTCTGGTGTTTGCGCCAACATTGCTTTCTACCATATTTTTATGGTGAGTTAAATAAATACAATTTAACGTAATTTAATATTATTTAGTATACAATCAAATATAATATTATTATAATAATGTATTGTTATATAATAATAATATTAACAAATAAAATATCCATCATGGAGCAGTCCAGCAGTCAAATTTATTAAAAAAAATGTAATTATTTTTAGTTGTAAATTCATTTTAAGAAAACTAATCACTTAAAATGTAGAGATTGCATTAAGTTAAAATGTCGAAAAGATGATTGAGTGATATAAAAAAAAACAGCTATATAATTAAAAATTAAATTAAAGTAGAAAGGGTGCATTTCAGGACTTTGGCCCCAGGGCTGGAATTGCTTAGGGCCCCAAAATCACTAAATCTGCCCCTGAATCTAATGCACACTAAATATTTTGTTCCATTAACAGGATTCATAAGCACAGCACTGAACAAAAATGTCTTGTGTTGAAAGCAGTGAGTGGATTTTAATCTAAACTCCCCTGATTGGCTATTGAGCTCATATGTATATCTGCCTGTGATTGGCTACACTGCTCAAAACTGAGTACATTGTAAACAACCTATGTATAGAGTAGGCTTAAAACAATCAAGCACAAAAGAATTAGCCAAATCTGTTTCACTGATATCAGATGGGCCCCATGATTTCAATGGGCCCCATTTGGCCCCTTACTTTGTGTATTTGTTAATTCCTTCCTACCTTAAAAGGAAGTTAAAATGTATATTTTATTAGTTAGCTATTAAACTTGAACAGCAGATGTTTGATACCACTGGCTTGCTTGGTTTGGGACTCGTGGAGCTGCGCATCGTTGGAGTTGCTCTTCAGTGTTTCGGGTTTCAGCAGTCAACTGGACTCGGTTTCAATGAACTAACTTCATTGTTAAGCTGCTTTGACACAATCGACATTGTAAGAGCACTATACAGTAGAAACAAAGATGAATTGAATTGATGAAACATTTTCTGTTATGGCCTATATCATTATCACATTGAAATCATCATACGCATGAAGCTATAACCCGGAAATGGTATAAAGAAGACCCACCAACTAAAGACGAATGGTTCAAAATAATAGCAGAAGTTGAGGAAATGGAAAAAATGACACATCTCAAAAGAGATTTTTGAAAAGAAATGGAGTAAACGGCTGGCTTTCTCCACAACGACAATATAATTATCCATAATGTAGCATTTACATAATTCTAGAGATTATGCATCATTGAGAGAATATGTTTGGCAACCTCATATTATATTTTTATATTATTTACTTATTTTCTAGATGAGGTTAATTTAATATTTTTATGTATGTATGTATGTATAAATGTACACATATTTGTGTATATGTATGTATTTATATATACTTATTTATTATTATTGTTTTATTATTATTACTATTTTTTTTCGTTTGTTTGTTTTGTTCCCACTGGTTATGTTCCTAAAAAAATCAATAAAAACTAAGTATATATATATATATATATATATATATATATATATATATATATATATATATATATATATATATATATATATATATATATATATATATATATATATATATATAAAATAATTCATATTACGTATGATTTGATATTATCGTGGAAGGGAACTCGTCAGAACTTGATTCTATATATTTAGGTTTATCTATTTTTATATGCGCCCTCTACTTCAATGTTTACGAGCAGACAAAGCTGATGATCAGTGCGACGGGAGATGTAGTTTATTGGCGACTCTGAAAAATAAACTCAGACTAAAATCTCTTCCTAACAGAGAAGTTCAGTTGGGCGCACAGTGATGGGCTTTTTGAGCAGACTAGGTTATAATAATAATTGCTTTTAGTGGATCCTCGGCGCGATGAAAAGTTGTCGATAGTCAAAAGTGCAGGAAGTTTTCGTCCATGTGAAGAGACGCATTTTAAAGCGGACAGCTGTCAGGGGCGCGTCAGCTCCAGCGCAACGCAGTCAATCTCTTTTGTTTTTCACGATTTTGCAGTTCCACGATACACGAACAAGTTGATGTAAAATCTTACACAACTTTATTTTTTATTTTACACAACTTTTCTTTCTTTTAAACATAACTGTGATGTAGTTTTTTCGATTGCTGAAATGCAGCAGGAGCGCTTACTCAAAGTCCTTGTCATTGGAGATTTAGGAGTGGGGAAAACGTCCATCATAAAGCGTTATGTGCATCAGATTTTTTCTCAACATTACCGCGCAACCATCGGTGTCGATTTTGCTCTGAAAGTCCTGAATTGGGATCACAGGACAGTCGTTCGACTGCAGCTGTGGGACATCGCAGGTCAGTTACAGAGGTTATTTAGTTCCTGCTCTTTGCTTGCATTGTAAATGATTGTCAGTATGTTAAGTCACGGGCTACCTTATCAAAAAGCACTATGTAAATAAATGAGCATATGGGGAGCTGAGAGCAGTGTCAATATGACATAAGCACAGCTATCTAAAATATGCAGCACAACATTTGCATCTTTTCTGTAGCACATTCTTCATGCAAGTTTTAGGACCTCAAATATATTTTGATGAACTAAAAAAGGAATAAATTTTTATATTTGATATATACAGCCCTGGAACACAAAGGAATTCTAGGTTTTTCTGGATTTGGTTTAGTTTCTGTCATCATTTACTCACCCTTTATTTGTACCAAATCTATGAGTTTCTTTCCTCCGTTGCACACAGAAGAAGATATTTTGAAACATATTGAAAACCTGTAACCATTGGCTTCCTTATTATTTGTTTTTCCTACTATAGAAGTCAATAGTAATCAGCTTTAAACTTTCTTCAAAATATCTTCTTTTGTGTTCAACTCACATTGGAAGCACTTGAGAGAGAATAAATGATGAGCAACATTTCAGTTTTGGGTGAACCATTCCTTTAAATGCTACATGTTTTGAATAAAATGTTCATTTGTGTTGTGTTTTATGAACTGCTGATATGATTTACACATAATACCATTATTTATTTGTAGAAAATGACAATATGTCAATATAAGATATTCTATGTTTACAGACTTTACTTTTAAACTACATCAAATGTAATCTCTGACAGTAAATTCTACATTAAATCAATGTATTATTATTGTTATAAGTGGGATGAAATCAAAACTATAAAAATATTCAGATATTTGTGTTTCAAAAAATTACAAGTTGTTATTCAAGTTTGCACACTTTCCAACCTCAGGTTTCCTATAGCATCACAGTTTACTACATTATACGTCTTTGTATGAAACAAGAAATCACACAATGCACATGAAGACAGAAAGTGCTAAATAATATGACTGGATTAAGCTTTTAACACTTGGCTTAAACACTTGTAATGTCATTACATAAAGGCCATCGCATGCCTTGTTTGAGATGTCCCTGCTCTTCAGCTGGTTTGTGTGAGCTCACAGTGATGTGAATCCCTCTCTGTGTTTGTTATAAACTGAAGCACAGGGACAGGAATGTGTGTCTCGTGTTTATACTCACTGGTCTCATGCTTATATTGGTCTCATGTGAGGGTCCTCACATCACCTAGCAGGGAAGAACACTAAAAACACTTTTCCTCTCACGCACACACCAGCTCAGAGACAAAAACATTCCATTATAATGCATTTAACTTGACCTTGTGGACAGAAATGGCAAATTAGGGCATATAATTGTTTGTTTATTGTTCGATTTGTTTGTTTTAAAATTGCAGAATTCACAAAAACTGATCAGATTTAAAAGGAAAGTTCAACCAAAAATAAAAAATTCCCTACTTTATACTCTCCCTCAATTGGTTCTAGCCCAGGGCTATTCAATTAGTTTGTCATGGGGGCCAGTTCATGAAAAGCATCCCAAACGAAGGGCCGGAGAGATCTGACTTGCAATATAAGTGATGACACAACAGCAATATAAGAGCCTATATGCTGTATTTTTGCCCCTTAAGACACCCACTTTGGCTTTTTCTACATTAAAATGTTAATTTGTTGTATTTTGAAACTACATAACATCACTGCATTGTACAATGTGGCTTTTTTTACAAACATATTCACGTGTTGTATTTCGAAGCACAACAAAAGCAGTGCATTGCTTAAGTAGGCTTCTTCTACATCCAAACATATTCATATGTTATATTTTGAACTGCGTAACAATTAGGTATGCGACGATTATAGATTTTCAGTCTGAAGAATAATCATGGTTTCATGGTTATCATGATTATTATGCATTTATTAAATTCAAACACTACTAGTTTAGAAAATCACGAGAAACCTGCTTATATATTAAAGTGTTGTTTATTGCTGCTCAGTAATCAAATACAGCACAAAATATTAATAAAACACAAACAATAAGCCATTTCTCTCTTTGCACTTAAAAATAAATGAAAAAGGTTTTCATTTAAACATGAGTGATAATTTTACAATGAAAATAAATGACAGAACAATGATAAAATAAATAAAAATAAGAATAAATAACAATAGTATTTGTCTAATGTTAATTTAAGCTTTATATTAGCTAAGATTTTAAATGAACTGTTGTTATTATCTGCGTTTGGCTACTTAATCATTTTAATCATTTTTAATAATTCATCTAACATATCTTTTGTTTACACTGCACTGAAAGCCACGCACAACTCTCACAACTACAGCGTGAGGTCATTTCTACTGTGTGCGCCTGGAGGTCTGCTTGCGAGCCGTGCGTGCACCGCTACCAATATGTGCATATCTCCATTGAAAATTATGAAAGTTTTCGGCTGCTCATGCCACTCGCTTAATGTTACTTGACTCACTCTCTGCACAGCCTTCAACTGCAGCTCGTGCTGTATTGAACAGAGGCACGTCACTTCATAACTATAGCGACAAGGGCCGGAACAAATATATTTTGAAGAAAGCTGAATACCTGTAACCGTTGACTTTCATAGTAGGAAAAACAAATACTATGGAAGTCAATGGTTACAGGTCTCCAACATTCTTCAAAATATCCTTTTTTGTGTTTAACAGAATTAAGAAACTCATAAACTTATTCATTCATTGATTCATTTTCTTTTCGGCTTAGTCCCTCTATTAATCCAGGGTCACCACAGTGGAATGAACCACCAACTTATCCAGCACATGTTTAATGCAGCGGAAGCCCTTCCAGCCTCAACCCATCTCTGGGAAACATCCATATACACTCATACACTACAGACAATTTAGCCTAGCCAATTCACCTGTACTGCATGTTTTTGGACTGTGGGGGAAACCGGAGCACCCGGAGGAAACCCACGCGAACACAGGGAGAACATGCAAACTCCACACAGAAACGCCAACTGACCCAGCCGAGGCTCAAACCAGCGACCTTCTTGCTATGAGGCGACAGCACTACCTACTGCGCCACCGCATCGGCCAAAACTAATAAACTCTCTCTTTAAATTAATATCTTAACACTGAAAAAAATGATTCACTGAATTTACTCAGGTAAGTGGTTGCAAACAATTTATATAGGCTGAATTTAAACAAACAAATGAAATTTAGTAACGTTCAACTTAATTTGTTTGTTTAAATTCAGCCCATATAAATTGTTTGCAAGTACTTACCTAAAAAAAAAGTAAATCCAATGAACCATTTTTTTCAGTGGATCAACAGATATTTAGTCTGAAAATGTTGTGTATGAAGTTCAAAGAAGTTGAATGATTGCATGAAAGTCTCATCCTGAATTGAATGCAGTTGTTTTATGACCTCACACAGGACCTCATACAGACCAAATTTCAAGGCACTCCTCTGTGTGAACCCTGTGTATTAGCTGTGACAATCTAATTAGCCTATGTGTGCAATGATTTCCAGCATGATAATGCATTAATAATGGTTCGAACATTCTGAGATGCTTTACAACATACTTTTTACGTCATCAGGTCCTCTTTGTGAAACCGTGTCCATCTGGTCAACTCTTTTTTCCATTCGGTGCTGTGAAATTAGCATTTGAATGTACGTAATCTTGGTGACGCAAGAGTTGGAACAACATGATACTATAGAAGGTGGAGCATTATGGATTTTAGTAACGGTGCCGTAAACGAAAACGAGTCTGTGGGGAATGTAAACATACAGAGGGTTCAATTGATTGTATTGTTGTTTTACAGAATAACAGTCGCATATGTACAACAAACTTTTGGTAGACAAAAACTCCATAATAATTTTTTAACCACTTTATACACTGTAGAAATACAGGGTTCCACACAATGTTTTCATGTTGCCTCAACACAAATCGATTAAGTTAACATTGTATTTTACAAATTTAAGTGGATTGAACATAAAACTATTTATTTATTATTATTACAATTTATTATTTATTATACAAGAAACATCTCTTGGATGCATTTGGGACACATCCTCAGTGACGTATCCTGGGATCATTGGGTGTTTCGGGTCTCTCAACATCATACACTCTCCCCCAGGTGAACCAGCCGGGGTTGATCAAGTCCCGACTTGGGTCCCAGTAGCAGTCCACGGATCTGCCCTCTTAATCCACAGCCACCTTGTGGCTTTTTCTGCGGCTTCGCTTGCGGATCGAATAGCCCTTTTCTTTGCCACCCCTGTAATGCCCAAACGACTGAGGACTTTGCAAAGTGAATGCCCTGCAAATCCTCTACATCCTACTTCTATGGGCTCATAGAAAGTTCTCCAGCCTCTCTCCCTGCACTCCCCCACTAAATCTTGGTACTTAGCGCGCTTCCTCTCATTTGCTTCTTCAATACGCTCTTCCCAAGGCACTGTAAGCTCCAGAATAATTAGCTGTCTTGAAGCTTCTGAGATAACTATAATGTCTGGGCGGAGACGTGTTTTTGCGATGTGATGAGGAAACCTCAGCTGTTTTCCCAGGTCGACCTCCAGCTGCCAGTCCGAGGCTTTGTGAAGGAGGCCTGTTGTTAATTGTGGGAAGGCCCAATGTTTTTCTCCAGCTTTAATGAAGTGGACTGCCTTCTTTGGAGCATGATGATTCTTGCTGGTGCTGATGGCTGAGGCTAAGCTCTCAGCAATTGCCTTAAGCACCTGGTCATGGCGCCAACGATAGCGACCATCAGCCAGAGCCTTGGTGCAGCTGCTGAGGAGGTGTTCTAAAGAATCTCTTCCAGAGCAAAGAAGGCAGGAAGGTGTCTCAAACTTCCCCCAAACATGGAGGTTCGATGGGCTTGGCAGTACATCGTAGACAGCTTCTACCAGGAAACGGACTCGCTGGAAATCTGCCTGTAAGATGTTCGCCCAGGTGATCCTACATTGCAGTGTACTCTCCCACCTAGTCCATGCTCCCTGCTGCCGGAGTCCTACCACCCTGCTGACTCTCTCTTCCTCCACACCTGCTCGAACCTCTTCCTGGAGTAGGTGGTGTCTTTCCTTGCCGTGGACCTGGCTAACTAAGGTCTGTGGAAAATAGCCCAGTGCCCACCAGCGCCTTTTGTCTCAGGCGTGACTCTGCCACCTCCACTGCATTCCCAGCATTCCATTTCCTGCCTGTCCTAACCTCAATGCAGGCTGATGACACCTTACAGTCACCTTACACCTTACAACTTAAAACAATTAAGTTGTTCAAAATAAAAAACTAGTTGAATGATCATTATAATTACAATGATATAGATATAGTCCATGCCATTGTTATAATGATAATAATACAGAGAAATAATTATAATGGAATCAGTTTTTTTCTAGCTGATGAATGATATTTGTGCGTATAATAAAACAATATTTGGATTGGTTTTGGTACTGAATGCACTTTAAAAAATGCAGGGTTCCACACAATTCATTCATGGTATCCCAACACAAATTGATTAAGTTAACTTAACACTTTTAACAAATTTATGTGGATTGAACATAAAAAAATTAAGTTGTCCCAATGAAATCTCAAGAAATGTGTTGTTTCAGCTCATTTTAAATAAGTAGTATGAACAAGTAAAAAAAAAAACATTTTTTTTGAGTGTGTGCCTATTCCTCACAGTGTTGTTTTCATCCATGTAAAAATCCACTATAGCACCAACTTTGATTAAGGTATTTGAAGTATGATCGTGTCATTTAGAAGAGTCACGTTTTAGAAAAAAAATGAGAAAAGTAGCCAGCACAATGCATCTCAATTGTGCTCAACACATCCAAAAACACTTATAAAACTCAAAACACCCCAAAGAAATTCACAATTTCTCACATAAAATAAACATTTGCTGCAGGGAGACATGTTTAGGATACCTATATCAATCATAATGGGCAAAATTGTGACTATGATGAGAAAAAACAGGCATTCTTAAGCTTGCTGACGATTTTATGGTCATCTTGTGACAATATGTCCTGTTTATGGTTTGTTTAGATGTCTTTTTGAGTACCTGTTTCATTAAAACCACACCAGGGAAATGTTAAAACTCAAACCAGTGCGCAACATTTCATTATAGTTTCCAGGTTGAACGAAATGTTTCCTGGAAATGGACTGCAATATTGTGCAAGGTGGTTTTGAGATATGTTTTCTCTTGTTGTTAATGAAGTGTATATAAACCAGCTTGCAGAATGGGTCCATTTAAAGTCTGTTCTATTTTATTCCGGACAGCAAGGGCAGCATCTGTCACATCAAGTGTTTGCTGTACTATTAAACACACATTTATCAAGCTTAGAAAATTATTCAAAAAGAACACCATGAATAGCTGCCTCAGCTGCCATAGTTTCAACTCCTGTGTCATCAGAACACTGTGTTCAACGCACCACCGTTTCCATTTTAAAAATGTTTTGCCACATTTCGTCAGGGCTGAACTGAACACACCCCAAAGCTCGACATGCATCTTTTCAGAGGTCTTGGTCTGTCTGTTTGGTGTACATCAAAATAGCTGCTTTTACACTTATTCAGATGATCTGCGGATATCATAGCAATCTCAGCAGAATTTCTTTTAATTGCAGCAAACGTGACCCTGTTAAAGGAACACTCCACTTAAAAAAGGCCCAATTCCCCTAGATTAAAACATAGATCATTGAATTAGATTAGACTAATAACATCTCACTCAGGTCGCCACAGCATAACCGCCAACTATGTTTTACACAGCAGATGCCCTTCCAGCCACAACCCAGTACTTGGAAACACCTATACACTCTTGCATTCACACACACACTATGGCCAATTTAGTTTACCCAATTCACATACCTGGACTGTGGGGGAAACCGGAGAACCTAGAGGAAACCCATGCAAACACTAGGGAGAGCATGCAAACTCCACACAGAAATGCCAACTGGTCCAGCCAGGACTCAAACCAGCGACCTTCTTGCTGTGGGGCGACAGTCCTTACCACTAAGTCCATGGCACCCAACAATTTGTTCAATAATTTTCCTATTTAAAGCTCTTCTGTAGTTACATTGTGTACTAAGACCACTGAAATATAAAAATCATTTCTAGGCTGATTTTTCTAGGAACTGTACACTCATTCAGTAATAATAATCAAGGAACTTTTAGCTACAGCAGGCGCAATGACAGTATAATTCCTAGCTATATTGGCCTAGATAATAAAATGATTCATTGGTCTTAGTACACAGTGTCAAACTTTAAAAAGGAAAATTATCTCAACTTTAAGATGCTAATGGTCTAATCCGATTCAATGATTTATGCTAAGCTAAGCTAAAAGTACTTCAGGCAGACCCGGACATTGGCTGAATTATTCAAAAATGGTAAAATGCTACTGTTTAACTGTTTGGAATGTGGTAAAATGAGTCTATTTTTTAAAGTGGTGTGTTCTTTTAGATGTAGTTTTGTCAGTATAAGAAAATAAAAGTGATTTCCCATACAACGAAAAACATTAAAATGACTGAACTATCATATCTTATATTCTTATTTATTCGCAGGACAAGAGAGGTATGGGAACATGACACGAGTGTACTACCGAGAAGCCGTCGGGGCGTTGGTGGTTTTTGACATGACCCGTGCCTCCACTTTCCAAGCTGTGTTAAAATGGAAAAAAGATCTCGATTCTAAAGTGGCCTTGGGCAATGGACGTCCCCTGCCAGCTGTCCTGCTGGCCAACAAGTGTGACCAGCAGAGATATGGGTTGTGTTCCAAACTGCCTAAACTCGACCATTTTTCCAGGGATCATGGCTTTGTGGGCTGGTACGAGACATCTGCGAAGGTACAAAATATAGGGTATAATGTATACAGTACTGTGCAAAAGTCTTAGGCAGCTAGTATTTTCACCAAAAATGTTTAAAGTGGGTTATTTTTATATTTTCCTGTAGCATGTCAGTTCGAAATATTAGTTTAGATTTCCAAACATAACTTTTGTCATTGATTGTAATTCTATAGTGAGATTATTGTTTACACAAGGAGTCTGACAACAGCCAGTGCTCCAAACAGAGATCTGATCAGGGTTGCATTTCTGAAAACTATCCAACTAAAGTCGCAAGTTTCATCGTTACTAACATAGTTCGTTGATTTGACATTTCCCAAATCCGTCATTCCAACGAACATTCACAAACTGCGTCGCAAACTTTTACACTTGTAACTACACCTCTAGAGCTGTAGTTAGAAACACAGTTCCTGGTTGTGTTGTATTCTCAGTTATCTCTGTTGTTTACATACTCGTTTACATCCTCGCTACAACATACTGTTATCGCTAGAAACTTTGCAAGTAATAGATCAATTTTAACAAATAAAAATACTTACAGGTTGTGGCTCACAATTCACAGCTTCGTCTGTTGGAGGAGTTTTTAGCCGAATCCAGCACTGGACCGGGAGAGATTCTGGAAGCTGTCCTTTCTCAAATGTTAAAGCTATATACTTTGTTATGATTCTCTGGACTTTTGTCTTTGTGTCGTGTCCTTTGGAAGTCCAAATACAGAAACAGAAGAAACTCTGTGGAAAAAGCAGCGTTTAGATGGCATTTTAGCTTTCTCTGCTATAACATTACACACCTCTGGCCACGCCGCTTCACTACGCAGGGTGTGTGCGCATGGGGAATGCGGTAACCGGAAGCCCTCGGCTGTTTCTCAATTCCAAGAATGCAGAGATCTGTAAATGAGTCTTGTCAGGTGTCCTCAGAAGAACGAACTTGGGAGACCACGAGAACAGAGACCGCGTCCTGTGAGAAATGAGATGCTGCATTCTTCCTGATGGTCACGTGACCTTCACGTGTTTTAAAAGGAAAATTATGTAAACATTACAGCATTCATACAACAATTTATTGTTTTTCCCCTTTCTAAAATATATACTATGCATAAAAACATTATAAATAAACATTGCACAATATTAATAAAACAGATTTTAATACAAATTTCAGCAAACAAACACCCTTAATGTGTTTATTCCTTTATTAAGATGTCCATGGTAATGTTTGTATTCACCGTTTCATTTAGGGAAACTCCTGAGGTAAATAAGTGATATCTCTGAACTTTAATAATAAATCTAAATAAAATGCTGCACTTCACACCTCCAGTCGCAATGACCTCTGGGACTTCTAGAGCGAGATCGGTGCTCAAGTCTGCATCAGTGCGTCCTCGCTATCAAGAACACATCTGGGAAGTTTTACGCGTCCTCCGCACTTGTGGTCTTGAGTATTGGAACTGAACTTTGGCAGCTGATGATGACATTACATGGGAACACAAGGATGCAAGACCGCTGAAGAACGCATATTGAGAAACAGCCCTTGTGATCTCACTAGCCTGGATGTATTTTTTTTTTGTAGTCCCCAAACTTCGTTCGCTGTAGGCTTTGCTAAGCTAACTCTGTAAAAGCCAATGTCTCCCTTTGCATTAATCTTTGAGCGTATTACATTCAGAGATGTTGTTTATGTTCACACAGCTACATTACACATCAACATTACACATCAACTAAAGTTTAAAATATCATATCGTAGTGGACCACCCCTTTAAAAAATAAAACAAAAATAAAATAATTAAACAATATCCTACCTAATAATAATAAAAATAATAAATATTATTATTATTATTATTATTATTATTGTTGTTGTTGTTGTTAAGTAGGATTTTTTCGTTTCTTAATAAGAAACCTACTGTAATTGTGTTATATATGTTGTTTACATATATTTTAATTAATATGGAAAACGAGTGTATGTTTTTACCAAAACTAATATTGGATTTTTATTTAAGTGTGTGTGCGTGTGAAACAACATAATTTGGACAAAAAATTATGCCTTTTTTCTCTAAAGAAGTAGTTACTCCGCCCCGTTTTTGAGCGTGATTAAGGGCGTTTTACGTTATAACTAACATCGTTACAAACAATGGGTCTGCGACAAAGCAACAGTTTAGGGGACACTCGTCACTGCATCGTTCTTTTCCCAAACGATGCATCGTACTATGATTGTTTAGCCACGAGTTACGTCATTGTTTGGGTAACGCACCCCTGATCATCATCCAATCTGTCTGAATTGACACAAAGTAACAGAACAAACTGAGACAAACTCAACCCAGAAGAACTTTGGCAACATCTCTAAAATGCTTCAAAAAACTTATTTGATATTTCAAACTGACATGTAACAGAAAAATATAGAAATAAAATAAGTTTAAATGTTAGAATGTTCTAAATGAATAGGGCATAGGGGATAACTGGGAATAGAACACAACCAGGAACTATGCTTCTAACTACAGCTCTAGAGGTGTAGTTGCAAGTGTACAAGTTTGCGACGCAGTTTGTGAATGTTCCTTGGAATGACTGATTTGGGAAACGCCAAATCAACAAACTATGTTTGTAACGACGCAACTTTTGAACTTAGTTGGCTAACGATGGTTTTCGGAAATGCACTTCTGATCAGATCTCTGTTCGGAGAACTGACTGTTGTCAAACTCCTTGCATAAGCAATAATCTCACTATAGAATTACAATCAATGACAAAAATTACGTTTGGAAATCTAAACTAATATTTCAAACTGACATGCTACAGAAAAATATAGAAATATAGAAAAGAAATATAGAAATAACCCACTTTAAACATTTTTTGGTGAAAATACTAGTGGCCCAAGACTTTTGCACAGTACTGTATATGATTATTTTTATCTAATGCTGAACATTTTAACAAATGTTATCCATTCTCTTTATTAAAGGACAACACAAACATCGATGCAGCCATCATGCGTCTTGTAGAAAACGTAATGGCCGTTGAGGAGGAGAATGTTCCAGTGGAATCAGACCCCAGTGTGCTCATCCTGCCTGCTTTTGATTATAATCTAAAGGAGCGCAGTGACTCTAGATGTTCAGTCTGCACAAAATTCCAGTCCAGCACAAAACCTCACAGTGAATTATAGAGTGAGACAATGAAAAGAAGAGAGAAGAGTGGGAGAGAAAAATACAGTGAGAAACAGAACGGTCACACCCTTTGTTGGGCCTTCAAATTGTGCTGAACTAAGCCTTTGTGGGCAAGACAAGACCATGATGCCTTAACACTTACTTTTTCACATGCCAGAAACAACAGTGTCATCAATAAAACATGCAGCGTTTACACAGAGTTTTCTCTGATAAATACTTAATGTTGTAGACTCACAACTAAATAAGGCTCTTGCGGTTTTACTGTGCTCACGACTGCATCAACTTTGTGCTTGTTAAAGCCTCTGCACTAAAAAATATGTGGTAATTAACAGTTTCCGTATTTTGTGTTTTCCGTTTATTCCGGACAGCACATTTTTAGCTCTTAAGTGGCTATTTAAAATACTTTGAATGTTTTATATTTTGTTATAGACATACAGTGTCATCCTGCAACTGTTTTGCAGCTTATAAAAAAGTGTCCCAAACCCTATTTTTAACTGTCCAAAATGGGATTTTTTTTTAGTTTTTACTCTCTGATAGTCAAAGCAAGTTAAAAAAAAAAAATCTATGTTAAATATGCATAAAAGAAAATTCGGAAAAAAATGTTTTATGTAAATTCGGACCACGAGTCCACATATATGGACATAATTTTTCTCTAAAAGTACATCATATCAAAAGATGACACATAGATTTTTATTCTAATTTGGTTCCAATAAGCCCAAATAGCAAAGAGAAATAAAAAATGCATGTAAAAAACACCTTGGGCCTTAAGAGGTTTTTAAGGTTGTAAATTTCATTATGGGACCGTAATCTCTGCTCTGTTGACTTTTTATATCAAAAATTCTCCACAGTTTAAAAACGTGACTTTTGTTAATATAATATAATGTATAAGAAACAATATAGAGATAAATAAGTCTGCAAAATAACAGAAATGAACTGCCAGTTTATTAAAAGGATTTTTGTAGCGTAATATACACAACCCAGCTCATTCTAAAAACGTACCCCTATATAAATTTCTGGAGAGCACCAAATACATCCCAGGAGGTGTGTTTTTTTGCAGTTTTTGTTTTCGGGAATCCACTAGAGGTCGCTTTGTATGCTTTTTAAGATCTCAAATTTCTCTCACAAGTGGAGTAGGGTCTGTCTGCGGACTGCAAGACAGGGGCCTAACATGAAGAGGCCTTTAAGGCATAACTTGTAGTACGTTAGGGGCGTAACTTGAAGTTGAAGACCCACATGTCAAAACTATGTCGTCGGCAAGATGGCGTTGTACATCAGTTATTAATGTCTACACCTACTCCACACCTAAACCTAACCATCACAGTTATTAACATCTACACCAACCCCAACCCTAAACCCAATCATCTTAGTTATCAACGTCTACACCAACCAACCCTTAACCCAACCATCACAGTTATTAACGTCTACACCAACCCAACCTTTAACCCAACCATCACAATTATTAACATCTACACTAACCCCAATCCTTAACCCAACCATCACAGTTATTAACATCTACACCAACCCCAACCCTAAACCCAACCATGACAGTTATCAACGTCTACACCAACCAGCCCTTAACCCAACCATCACAGTTATTAACGACTACACCAACCCAACCTTTAACCCAACCATCACAATTATTAACATCTACACTAACCCCAATCCTTAACCCAACCATCACAGTTATTAACATCTACACCAACCCAACCCTTAACCCAACCATCACAGTTATTAACGTCTACACCAACCCAACCTTAAACCCAATCATCACAGTTATTAACGTCTACACCAACCCAACCTTTAACCCAACTATCACAGTTATTAATGTCTACGCCTTCCCCAAACCTAAACCCAACCATCAGAGTTAATAACGTCTATACCTTCCTCAATCCATAACCCAACCATCACAGATATTAATGTATACGCCTTCCCCAACCCTAAATCCAACCATCAAAGTTAATAACGTACAGCCACAAGTTGCGCAGGCTTTCATACTTGACGCACTCTGCATTGTACTGTTATTTGCAACCACAGGCGGCAACGCAGAGTAGGCTAACTGTCATGAGTGGAGTTGCATGGTGGAGTTGCTAAATGATGGAATATAATAATATATCAAATTAATAGGTTGTGGATAAATTTGGAGAAAACTCATGAAACATTTGCTGAAAATGTTCTCTGGTATTTCCGCCATCTTGCCAACAAAACTTCATTGTGATGTCTCACATGGTTCAATGGGATCTCGATAACTGCAAGTTGTGCCTTTAACTTAATACAAGTTACGCCTCTTTATCTTACACCCCCGTCTTGCAGTCCGCAAACAGATAGACTTGCGCAAGTGCCATTCGGACCTGCTGTTCTCCACCAGAGGTCGCTGTCGACTGACTGATCGACTGAGCACCCTCCTCCTTCCCTAAACCCAACCAATAGTGTTTTTAAAAGCACTGATTGACCCACCCACCCTTTCCCTAAACCCAACCAACAGTTTTAAAAAGCAATCCAGAAAAAGAAAAGCTCTCGCGGCAGCCTGATTTTTACCACGTTTTCAGATTTTACCACTTTCTCACCATTATTTACTTGTTTATTTTATTTTTGGCTTCTGTTTTTGTCCCGCTTCCTGGAACCGACTCCCCCCATCATGGTCAACTTCTCTCTGCGTCTATATGGTGAGCTACAAACTTTTAACAGCCACCTTTTCAAATTTATCACGGTTGAAAGTTCTTGGAATAAAGATCAAGTATCCAGAATGCAATTCAAAAGCATAAACAAATGGGGAAAAAAATAAATAAAGACATGAATCACAAAATACAGAAAACTGCTAATTTTATAGTGTGGCTTAAAGAGACAGTTCACCCAAAACTGAAAATTCTGTCATCATTTACTCACATTTGCTGAAAAACGTTCAAAACCTGTAACCGTTGACTTCCATAGTATTTGTTTTTCCTAAGTCAATGGTTACCGGTTTCTAACATGACCTTCTTTTGTATTCAACAGAACAAAGAAACCCGTAAAGGTTTGGTACGAGTAAATAGTGAGTAAATGTTCATATTTGGGTGAACTCTCCCATTAAAGCCTCCATCCTAAAATGTGTGTGCAGTTTTGAGTGGCATTGCGTGGGAGTGTGCTAATGTAAATGCAAGCTCAAGTACACTCAATACATACTTAGCTCTAAAAACATAAGTAATATAACAGCTAGTCCATTCCTGTTGATCAACATGAGATATATTTAGAATTGTAGCTCAGATGCAAACCACAGACGGCACTACCAACAGCAGCAACTACATAAAATACTGTCTGCGGTGCTTCCTTTAGAGATAAGCTTGCACACATTTCACACATCATAGCAGATAAAAATAAAACGAGAGAGTTCATTTACTTGATGTGGCTTGTCTTTTTTGTGCTTAGGTTTGTAAGATCAAGGATGATGCAAGATCTTGAAGCTATAGCAAATTAAAGGGAGAGTTCACACAAAAATTACAAATTTGCAACAATTTGTTCACCCTCAATTTGTTCCAAACCTGTTTGAGTTTATTTTGAACACAAAAGAAGATATTCTGAAGAATGTTGAAAAAAAAAACAGACATTGACTTTCACAGAAGTTTTTGTCCTGCTATGGAAGACAATGGATGCTGGTTTCCAACTTAAAAAAAAAAAAATCTTATTTTTTGTTTAACAGAATGAAGAAACTCAAACAGATTTGGAGTAAATGATGATTCAGATGCAACACAGGCACATTCTAAAAACGCAGCCCTATATACTTTTTTTTTTGGAGATCGCAAATTATGTATCCAGAGCTACGTGCATTTTGGCTGCATTTTGTCTTTAAATCGAACGCTATGGGGTGGTATTACGCCATTCTTTTCGGGCTTACCAGCTGACCTCTTACCTCTGTGTGGACGGCTTTCCCACTGTTACCAGTTTGTCAAGTGGCTTGATGCGTACATCGAAGGATTTGAGATGCAGATCGGAGTTGACTGTGACGACGGGCTTCGAGTGAGGCGAAGAACAGTTCCAGAAGGCAGGTAAGACAAAAACAAAAGGCAAAAAACAAAACAAACAAGTAAATAACAGGGTTATACCGCCCACTAAGGTAACACTCATGCTACTGTGATGGTTGGGTTTAAGGTAGGGGGAGGTGTAGGCAATCGTCAACTACGTAGCGGACCTTGTACCGCCCACTAAGGTAACGCCCATGCTACTGTGACGTTTGGGTTTAGGGTAGGGGGAGGTGTAGGCGATCGTCAACTAGCGTACCTTGTATCACCCACTAAGGTAACGCCCATGCTACTGTGATGTTTGGGTTTAGGGTGGTGGGTGGGGGTGGGGGGGGGGGGGGGGGGGGGGTGTCAACTACGTAGCGGACCTTGTACCGTCCACTTAGGTAACGCTCCTGCTACTGTGACGGTTGGGTTTAGGGTAAGGGGAGGTGTAGGTGTAGGTGATCGTCAACTAGCGTACCTTGTAGCGCCCACTAAGGTAATGTCCATGCCACTGTGATGCTTGGGTTTAGGGTAGGGGGAAGTGTCAACTACGTAGCGGACCCTGTACCGTCCACTTAGGTAACGCTCCTGCTACTGTGACGGTTGGGTTTAGGGTAAAGGGAGGTGTAGGTGTAGGTGATCGTCAACTAGCGTACCTTGTAGCGCCCACTAAGGTAATGCCCATGCCACTGTGATGCTTGGGTTTAGGGTAAGGGGAGGTGTCAACTACGTAGCGGACCTTGTACCGTCCACTTAGGTAACGCTCCTGCTACTGTGACGGTTGGGTTTAGGCTAGGGGGAGGTGTAGGTCTAGGTAATCGTCAACTAGCGTACCTTGTAACGCCCACTAAGGTAATGCCCATGCCACTGTGATGCTTAGGTTTAGGGTAGTTGGAGGTGTAGGTGTAGGTGATTGTCAACTAGCATACCTTGTACCGCCCACTAAGGTAACCCCCATACTACTGTGATGTTTGGGTTTAGGGGGGGGGGGGGGGGGGGGGGGGGTGGGGGGGGGGGGGGGGGTTTCAACTACGTAGCGGACCTTGTACCGTCCACTTAGATAACGCTCTTGCTACTGTGACGGTTGGGTTTAGGGTAGGGGAAGGTATAGGTGTAGGTGATCGTCAACTAGCGTACCTTGTACCGCCCACTAAGGTAATGCCCATGCCACTGTGATGCTTGGGTTTAGGGTAGGGGGAGTTGTCAACTATGTAGCGGACCTTGTACCGCCTACTAAGGTAGCGCCCATGCTACTGTAACAGTTGGGTTTAGGGTAGGGAGAGGTGTAGGCGATCGTCAACTACATAGTGGACCTGGTCAACTATGCCTTCAAGCTGCAGGCTGTAGCAAGGACTGTTTCAACCTATAGAACGTATTTGTGTTTTACAGAAATGTATATAGGGGCATGTAATCAGGATGAGCCTGCGGTGTTAATTTTAGTGTGAACTATCCCTTTAAATTAAACCATCATGTGCCAGCATACAAAATGAATTTATTTACTGTGAATATTCAGTGTCAAATGTGTGTGCATAAAAAAAAAAATGAAGTCATTTGCTTCAGACAGTGCTTTGTCTGACACTGAGGCGTGTGCCTAGTGTTTTAATGTGTCACTGGATGTGCTAGTGTTTATATGTCATGACACATACACTTCCTGCATGATCACAACAGTCATTTTCACTGTCTGTTTATTCCGTCAGACTATTTTTCTTCTGCTTCTTCCATCCTGGTGCCTATAATTTATGGATCCCCCCCAGCTGTCTTACTAAATAGGCTTCACTTTTTGACATTATCTGTGGAAGTGTTTTGGACTGTGTAACTCTTTCTGTGTAATTGCATGTATCTCGTAGCTAAGGTGTTTATCATCTCACAGCTCAGTAATCATATCTACATTTATTTCTGTCTGCTAGTTGGAATTCTTCAGTCCTCTTTTTTTCCACTGATGAGTCTGCCACTTGGAGCGTGTTTAACAGTGACCTTTACTAAGCCTGCTTTTTATTCAGTGAATGTGATGATGAATTTTAAAATATGAAAGTTAAGTCTTTTCCTAAAAACGGCATGGCCTTTTGTGAACATGTAATGTACTTTTACTTGTTGTATTAGCAAATATGCACCTTTTATTTGATATTTTTAAACATTATATTAACATACAATAGCAATATAACGACTTTATACTATGTTTGTGTTAGTAGAATAAATACATTGTATTTAGTGACTGCTTACTGATTGCATCATAATTTTTTATAGATTAAATTTTTTTTCTTTTTAAACGGTGTGTCTTTCATAATGAACATAATTTTTTTGCCGATGTTTTCCTTATGTTTATATATACAGTTGAAGTCAGATTTATTAGCCCTCCTGTTTATTTTTTCCCCAATTTCTGTTTAACGGAGAGATTTTTCTCAACACATTTCTAAACATAATAGTTTTAATAACTCATTTCTAATAACTGATTTATCTTATTTTTGTCATGATGACGGTAAATAGTATTTGACTAGATATTTTTCTTGACACTTCTATACAGCTTAAAGTGACATTTAAAGGCTTAACTAGGTTAATTAGGTTAACTAGGCAGGTTGGGGTAATTAGGCAAGTTATTGTATAATGATGGTTTGTTCTGTATACTATTGAAAAAATATATAGCTTAAAGGGACTAATAATCTTGACCTTAAAATGGCTTTGAAAAAACTAAAAACTGCTTTTATTTTAGTCAAAATAAAATGAATAAGACTTTCTCCAGAAGTAAGAAAAAATTATCAGACATACTGTGAAAAATTTCTTTTTTCTTAAACATAATTTGGGAAACATTTAAAAAAGAAAAAAATCAAACGGGGCTAATAATTCTGACTTTAACTGTATATATATATATATATATATATATATATATATATATATATATATATATATATATATATATATATATATATATATATATATATATATACATACAGTTGAAGTCAGAATTATTAGCCCCCCTTTGATTTTTTTTCTGTTCCGTTGTAGTAAAGAATTAGCTGAGCCGAAAGGCAAAGCTCTCGATTTATTGGTCAATCTACATTCCTACTCTCACCTATCGTCATGAGTTTTGGGTCATGACTAGGCCCACACGGAATCTGCGCGCACAGAACTTCGCAGATTTTCCGCAGAATTCCGCAGATTTTTAGCCCATCATTAATTCTGTTTATTTACTTGAGTAAATGTGTGTAAATCTGAATTTACTCAGTTTTAAATTACACATATTTCACATATTAATGTTTTAGTTATGAGACTCCCAAAATAATTCAGCAGAAATCCGCAGATTTTTACCAAAATTTTCCGCAGAAATTGCAAAAAACGTCCGCAGATTCCATCTGGCCCTAGTCATGACTCATGACCGAAAGGACAAGATCTCGGATACAAGCGGCTGAAATGAGTTTCCTTTGCAGGGTGGCAGGGCACACCCTTATAGACAGGGTGAGGAGCTCTGTCACCCTGGAGGAGCTCGGAGTAGAGCTCCTGCTCCTCCACATCGAGAGAAGTCAGCTGAGGTGGCTCGGGCATCTGTTTCGGATGCCTCCAGGACGCCTACCTAGGGAGGTGTTCTAGGCATGTCCCACTGGGAGGAGGCCTTGGGGAAGACCCAGGACACGCTGGAGGGACTATGTCTCTCGGCTGGCCTGGGAACACCTCGGGATCCTCCCGGAGGAGCTGAAGAAAGTGTCTGGTGAGAGGGGAGGTCAGGAGTTCTCCCCTAAGCCTGCTGCCCCCACAACCCGGCCCCAGATAAGCGGATGAAAATGACATGACATGACATGTTTATTATTTAAGAAAGTTAATTAATTAGTTTGATATATATTCATTCATTCATATTCATTTTGACTTAGTCTCTTTATTATTCTGGGATCGCCACAGCAGAATGAACCGCCAACTTATCCAGCACATGTTTTAGCAGCGGATGCCCTTCCAGCTGCAACCCATCACTAGGAAACACTCATACACTCTCATTCACACACATACACTATGGACAATTTAGTTTACCCAGTTCACCTATACCACATGTCTTTGGAATTCGGAGGAAACCTACGTGAACGCAGGGAGAACATGCAAACTCCACACAGAAATGCCAACTGACCCAGCCGAGGCTCGAACCAGCGACCTTCTTGCTGTGAGGCAACAGCACTACCTACTCCGCCACCGCGTCGCCATTTGATATATGTATATATATATTCAGCCATTATTGAGCCGGTGCTGAAAATATTTTCTCTTATTTAAAACACAAAACGAAAACTACAAAAATGGATAAATGAAAACTGCATAATAACAGCTCTAGCATTAGAACAATTGTGGGCCTAACTATAAGCTAAAATTAGTGAACACTTAAATAACCCATTTCAAGTAGCCTGACGTCACTTAATAATAGCCCACTTTTCTCAGAAAACAGAAGAAATGCTAAACAATTACTCAAATCTATTGCAGAAGAACAGGCGAGGCGTGTTTTTCCCGCCGTTTCTAATCATGAAACGGAAGGCTCTATGATTGTGAGAGGTATAACTTAATTGCACGTTATTGTTTGCAACATTATTGGGGGCGAGAGAATGGCACGCGCTAATGAGAGAGAGAGAGAGAGAGAGAGAGAGAGAGAGAGAGATTTTCACACGTACGGCGCTGTAGAAAAAGTGCTATATTCCCGCCTTGCGCAATAATTTCAGGTCTGAGAGCTGAACCCCCAGCAGACACATTGATGCTTTTACAGGTATGCTGTAGTCTGTGGGACGTGAATTGGAGAGCCTTCGACACTCCACCAGAAGACGCGACAGTGTTAAAGCGGCTTAATCCTTATTACGGACTAATCAAAGGGAATTCCTGGAAAGCGCAGCGCTCAGGATGTCGAAAGGTTATGACTATCCGGACCAGATCACATTTGAAAAAAGCGGGAAAGGGACGGTGTGAGATTATTTTTTCTCAATCAAGTTTGAGCAGATATTTTGGTAAGTAGCACTGTGGCATTATGTGAGACTTTCAAAATATGGTCATCTAGACGCCAGTCATAGAAAGTGAATTGTACATTTTTATTGACATTTAAAAAAAAGTGTTTTGCTAGGATGTAACCAGACAAGCGGTAAACGCCAAAACGATGTGGATGAGGACAGAATTGCTGCTTCTCTTTGTATTCCCATTGAATGCAGGTAGGATATATCCTAATGTAACATTTTGATCATATATTATCCAGTGTGCCTACAGTGCTCAGCATATATAAGTGCACCCCTCACAAATCTTTTAAATTCATATTTTAACAGTAAACTATACAATATTATATTTGTGCATATACAATAAATTAGTCAGTACTGAAGCCAAATCTGAAGTTTATCTAACAAAGTAACTTACGATATTGGTCTAAACACTAGTACATCCAAATTTATATGTTATAGAAAAATATTAAACACAAATTTAATAAAGAGGAAAAATTTAGTTTAAATTTTGTACGTTGCAATTGTTTTTGCAATATTTTTCTTGAAATTAATCGTATTATCTTTCAATTTCTAAGTATGTTTAGTGGATAAAATATTATTTTAATAAATATATCTGTTTAATAAATCTGTTTTGTTTAAATGCACCAAAATACTTTGCCTATATTCACTGAGAAATGGATAAAAATATTCATTTTCAAAATGGTGTACTCAGTTATGCTGAGCACTGTACAGTAGTGCTATTTATCTCATCAGATGTCATGATGTCTTGCTGTTATTTAGTGGTACTGCATGTCATTCATACATTTTATATTCATAGCATCTTTTTGCATAATTGTTTTGCTTTTTTTAAACATATTTTATGAGTATTTTTCAGAGGATTTCATGGTGTACACAAACCAATCTTAAACACCTTTCATTGAAATACAGAATCTAACACAGGCCAAAAAAACCTATGTATATATCTCTGGATTAATAAGGGTATAATAGGGTTTGAGAAAACAGTCAATATTTGTTGTATTCTGTAAAGGTATTTCCTCCAATTGTGAAATAAAAAATATTGTCATTTAGAGCACTGTTTTTTTTTTAAATGGCTCTGTGTTGCAATTGTAGAGCAGTGCTATTCCACCAATTATTGAAATTTTAACTATTCTAAAGTTGAAACTGGTATTGTGTTGTCTACTTGTATGCATTGGTTCTTGTGTTGTCAACTGGTGTTTATTGTCTATTTCTGCTTTAACCAATGAGAACTGTTTACCTGTTTACCTGGTATTTACAGTTTTAACCCAAAGAATGACCAGTCTGTCAGATGAAGAAGAGCCAGAGTCAGAGATTTAAATAAATAAATAAAGTTTGCTGAAGATAGTTTGCAGTTTCATCAGCAGAAGCCAGCTTCAACACTCGCAATTAGTTCCTAGGCTGCTCTGCCTTACAATACAACAATGCAACAATTATACTCTTTACACAAGTCCAGAAAAGGTGCGATCCTCGCTTGTAATACTTCCAGATTAAACTACTGTAATTTACTATATTTTGGGATCAGTCAGACAAATATCCCGCTTACAGTTAGTTCAAAATGCTGCTGCAAGGCTTTTAACCGGTACCAAAAAATATGACCACATCACACCGGTCTTATGCTCTTTGCAGTGGTTGCCTGTGCACTATCGTGTCACTTTTAAAATTCTCTTAATGGCTTGGCTCTTTCCTACCTGTCAGACCAGTTGACTGAACATCAGCCTGGTCTGTCTCTTCGGTCATCTCACCAGAGACTGTTATGCATCCCAAAGTCCAGGCTGAAATGCAGGGGTGACCGTGCTTTCGCTGTAGCTGGTCCTACCATGTGGAATGCTCTGCCCCTCTGCATTAGGTCTATATCATCTCTGTTTTTAAATCTAGGTTGAAAACTTACCTTTTAGATTTGGCATTTCATCAGTGAGAATTGTTTGTTTTAGCTATAATAATTATCAGTCAGAATTGTTTGTTTTAGATATAATTTTATCTCTTTCTCTTTGTGCTTTGTATTGTGCAGCACATTGGTCAACCTTTGGTTGTGTTTAATAGTGCTATATGAATAAAATTGACATTGACATTGTCTAGAAATTAACATAAACATGCTATCTTTTTGTTATTTTGTTCATTGAACTCATAACTGTAAATCATACATCAACGGAACTGAAATTTGTCAAGTGGTCTCTTTATTTTTGCTATAGCTGTACAACCGCCCACCCCCACACACAAATACTTAATTGTAAGATAACTGAGATGGTCGAGAATGTAATGTTTGAAAAACATATATTTTTTGTAAGACATAAAGGTGTTTTCACTGCTGTAGTTGCAATAAAGCTAATAGATTACAGTGATATAATTTATACACACAACAAAAGGATAAAGAAATGGCTAGTAACCATAAGTATAAGTACATTTTAAAATAGAAAAGCAGAATTGTCTTGTAAAATTTATTCAAATATTTCTTTTATTTACTGTACAACCTCGAAAATCACTTCAATTTGCAGTGTAATGAATGACTTGCTAACAGCTCATCTCTTTTCAATTTCCCAGCGCAGGACTCTGAACTACCCGCAGTAATGGACAGTGACATGATCACCGAATTTGCATACCAAACATCATCCTTGAGTCTGATCCTGTTGGTTCTGACGGTTGGACTGTCTGGCAGTGTTTACCTCTGTGTGCTGCGCTACATCTGCACCGGCTGCTGCCAGCCTGTAGTCGTTGGACCTGAGGATGAGAGCATATCAGGAGTGGTGTGACTGCAGCTTTCCTTTCATTTCTGTGTGTCTTCACTGATGTGCAGGTTAGCTTGTGTAATACAACATGAAGCCATTCTCTTTTTCATTCAAGCAATTGAGCTGAAAGAGACGTTCCACGTGTGTTAGTCACTCTGGATAAAAGCGTTTGCTCACTGTAAGATTCACAGTTCTAGAGCTTGGCTGTATTTTGGCATCAAAAGCATTCATTTACTCCACATGAAGTCATTTAGCTGTATGGATGAAGCAAATGTTGAGTGAATGAGAGGGTGGCGTGAATACATTTAGCAAGCTTTGAATGCTCAATCAGTCTTGAGAAATCCATATGACAGAATTGACTGTATCACTGTATTTTGAAGAGCTTTTGCACATTTTATTAACATATTTCATAGTTTTTTGGTCCAAAGATTTGTGTTTTATTTATATTTAAATTTTTTTCATGAAGTTATCTATAGAATGAAGTGCACCACTTGTATTCATTTCATTCATCAGCTAATGTGAAGCATCTTGTGCTATCTTCCCATCAACATCCTTCATGTAATTAAGTAGGATGCTCCCCAGGGTCTTGATCAGTCAGTGCTGAAACTGTTGCTACGGGCTTACTGCTGGAATTGGTTGCCATGGAATAGTTTCCTGTATTCACCTCTAGATGGGGCTGTTACATAGCCGTTTCAGATTCACATACGTTTCAAATTCATGTTTGGCCACAGAAGAACAATTTTTGCCTTCAAACCCCCCCCCCCCCCCCCCCCCCCCCCCCCCACCTCCCCCCCCCCCCCCCCCCCCCCCCATCTCTATTGCCTAAGTAAAATAAAAAAGGTTATTTGTAGAAATCTGTGCTTTCATGAAGAATCTTTTTTTATATTTTATTTTTGTTTCTTATTTTTAAGAAAGGGAAATGAAAAAAAATACAAATAATAATAAAAAAAACATAATAAATACAATAACACATCAGAACTTAAATGAACAGTTGACTGCTCGCATGTTTCGTTACAGGTCACATTAACAAATAACTTATAAAGATCAGTTTACACTGTTTAAAGGCATAAGTACAATCCATTTCTCCCAATATTGCAGGTATTTGTCCAGTTGTAGTTTTAAAGAAAAAGTCATCCTCTCTATATTTTGAACATTAGATATGATATTCAACCATTCAGATTTTGTAGGGGGTTCGAGTTGTAACCACTTTCGAGTTACAGATTTCTTACTGGTTGCTAGAAGTATTTTTAATAAATACTTGTCTTTTACCATTAAGTTGGCTGCAATAGTTCCCAGGTAAATTGTTGTAAAAGAAAAGTCCAATCCATCACCAAAATATTTCATATTACTTGCAATACATCCTGCCAGTATGATTGAATGGCTGGGCAACTCCAAAATATGTGAAAATGCTTTGCTAAATCTTTTCCACATTTCCTCCAGCACTGTCCCTTGTCATTCTTCTGTGTTTGCATGCATGTTAACTAGGGGGTTATAAAGTATCTGGTAAGATTCCTCCAGCCAAAATCTTGCCACATACCAGAGCTGGAAGAGGTGGCCTGTACTGAGCAGATATTCAACCAATCTTCTACTGAGATAACTAAGTTGGATTCCCTCTCCCAATTTTAGTGTTCCTTGGTGGATTGAATGAAATTTTGAAACAATTCTCCTACTGTCCCATGAAGAATCTTTAACATCCATTTTTAACTTTTTACTTACTCTGAATGCTCAAGAAAACGGTTCTTTAGAATATTTAAAATTCTCTTTACAATATAAATAAAAAAACATTTCAATGACTATTGAAATGATATTTCCAAAGATCTTTTTTTAAAATGGTTATATCTTTTTAAAATAATTATATATTATCTCTGTATGGCCTCTATAAGTAAATAAATTTGATTTCCATTGATCATTTTTGTGTGAATTTGATGTCGGCACATTCAACTATGTAAAGAACAAAGTATTTAATAAGAATATTTCAGTCATTGAGATCTTGGATGTGTTATTTTAGTGTTTGCTTCATTTTTTTGAGCAGTGTATATTTTCATTCATTCATTCATTTTCTTTTCCGCTTAGTCCCTTTATTAATCAGGGGTCGCCACCGTGGAATGAATTGCCAACTTATCCAGCATATGTTTTACACAGCGGATGCCCTTCCAGCCACAACCCAACACTGGGAAACACCCATACCGGAGCACCCGGAAGAAAACCCACGCAAACATGGAGAGAACATGCAAATTCCAAACAGAAATGCCAGCTGACCCAGCCGGGGCTCGAATCAGCACCCTTTTTGCTGTGAGGCAATCGTGCTACCCACTGTGCCACCGTAACGCCCGATGTATATTTTGCACTAATATAAATAATTGGATATTAGCACGAGCACACACAAAAGTAATCTTATTTTAAATGGTTATATCTCTTTAAAATAATTATATATTATCTCTTTATGGTCAGAACTGACCAAAAGGCATAATAAGAGTCAATAAAAAAGTTTTCTATTGAACTGTGCATCATGGGGTATATGGTTGCATACAGTTTATACATAAGGACACAAGTCTTTTTAATACATTCAACAATTATTTAACTGCTTGTTCAAACTACTTATTTAAAATGAACCAAAAATGTATTTATTTCACGTTTCTGCAAAAACTACCTTTTGGAACGTTTGTTTTCTTATTTCAAAGAAAATAAATGGACACGAATAACATTTTATTTTACCATAAAAAACCTTTAACAGGCCCGTAACCTGTGGGGGTTCAGTTGGTTCGAAAGACCCACCCGTTACTGATAAAGGTCCAGAATTTGCCCCATACACGAGTTAATTTGTCATATTTTGACTGCTATGCTATCATAAATTGTGGAAATAACCCATATAAAAAGGTTTTAAGACCAAGTGGAATCTTCTCTTAGCTGTCGCTTCGGTTTAACTTCAGCTAATCAGTTTACAATTATTTTTCAATTGTAGTTCAACATCCAGCTGTGCAAGAAAACACACAATCTGATGTAAGGAAGTCATTTTTGGCTACTGTATTGTTTTTAAATAGAGAAAATATTTTACAAGGAACTTTTATTCTAAATCTTGGACCTAATTCTTGAAACAAAAAAACAAAAAACCAAATGAAAAGGTGTGAAGCACCAAAAGTGACCATTTGGCTATTTGTTATCCATGAATTTTCAAATGTACTTTTGTTTGGTTATGATGACCATCTGACAATCTATTTCAGCTAAAATAAAATCTCATGATTAAATCTCAGCTTAAATCTCATGATTAAATAGTAGCCTAAATGAGGCCTAGAACCGCAAAAGGTCCACTTTTTGAGATTAAAAGAACCACCCCTTTCAGCGGGCTGGCTACGGGCCTGTTTAAGGAATAAAACGGTTGTTTGTATATTAAAGTTTCTTCATAATACCATAGACTCCAATAAAGAGACTTTATTTTTAAGAGTGAAAAAGAGTAGAAATAATTGTGTGGTTCACTTTAATGCTGTATGTGTGTCCATGTGTGAACATCATAATGTTAATTGCATTGTTTTCGTGTATGTACATACCTAACTATAAAACTAATTTAGGGTATAGTGTCAAAATGAAAAATGCATTTTCTTTTTTTTTTTTAGGGATGCAACTTGAATGACTATTTTTTTTAACCCATAACATTTCACACAAAACTAAACTGACTAATTGTAGAATGAGGCAGACTTATGATCCTCCCAGATAAAGTCAAAGTTTGACAGTATTGCGGTTTTGCTCTTTAAACCACTTCCTCATGCAGAGAGGTGTGTTGAATGTTGTACTTCCCCTCACAAACATTCTCTGTTGCTTACATCATGTTTGACTGTTTTATTTTGAAGAAGGTCACAGTTTATTTCCTAGTTATGGGGCGTGCTTTAAACATCTGATTTATTAATAAATATGCTAATTATTCAGATGTTTAATTAAAAAGAATTAAGCCAAATGTCTGAAATGTTTGTTTATCTCTTGAATCTTGCTGCTTAACATAACATATGTGTATTTTGATATATATATTTTTAATTATTAAATGATCTAACTGTTTAGTTGATATTAATATTTGTGGTATTTTACAACAAACACTATTGTCTCACAGGTGTAAAGCGGGCACACATAGAAAATGATTCTGGTGGACGCTCTGTCTGATCTTCATTTCATCATGCTTTTCTCCCTATGATGGGTGTCATAATATGGTGAAAACTAGAAGACAGACAAGGGCAAAGAGACATGAAGGCTTTGTTGTGCTTCTAAAACAACTGGATGTTATTTTCAGAGACGTACAAACATACTACTCACATCAGTATGCAAAATTCAAAAAAATATATTTATAGTTTCTTACAAATTTAAGTTAATAATAAAATTTTATATATATTTAAATATAATAATAACAACAACTACAACAATAATAACTTCATGACATATTTCATTTATTCATTCATTTTCTTTTCAGCTTATTCCCTTTATTAATCAGGGATCGCCACAGCGGAATGAACCGACAACTTATCCAGCACTTGTTATTACGCAGCGGATTCCCTTTTAGCCGCAACCCAGCTCTTGGAAACACCCACACACTCTTGCATTCACACATATACGACCAATTTAGCCTACTCAATTCACCTTTGGATTGTGGGGGAAACCGGAGCACTCAGAGGAAACCCACGGGAACATGGGGAGAACATACAAACTCCACACAGAAATGCCAACTGACCCAGCCGGACTCGAACTGTTGACCTTCTTGCTGTGAGGCGACAGCTCTACCCACTGCGCTACTGTGTTATTATTTTATTTATGCAGGAATTTATGAATTTATTTAGACATTTATTTATATATTTGCATATTTATTTATTTATTATTTTATTTATGCAGGAATTTATGAATTTATTTACTGATTTATTTATTTATTTGCATATTTATGTATTTATTATTTTATTTATGCAGGAATTTTTGGATTTATTTACACATTTATTTATATATTTGCATATATGTTTATTTATTATTTTATTTATGCAGAAATTTTGGATTTATTTACACATTTATTTATATATTAACATATATTTGTTTATTTATTATTTTATTTATGCAGGAATTTATGAATTTATTTACTGATTCATTTGCATATTTATTATTTTATTTATGCAGGAATTTATGGGAGTTATTTACTCATTTATTTATATATTTGCATATTTATTTATTTATAGTTTTTGCAGGTTTCGTCCTCCATAGTCTCAGCTCTCTGATTGGTTGGGTTTGTTTTCCAATTAAGTGGAATGTCAACATGATCCTTATACAAAAACATTAAATCTGCATGAATTATATTTGGCATACATTACTTAAAAATACATCCTAGGCATACCCTAGCGGCTAATAAATGAACTACAGTAGACATTTTAATTGTTACACTTAAAAGCCAAAAAAAAAAAAAAAACCAAACCAAATAATTAGCATTTTAAAAATCGTAATTGTACAATTAAATTATGTAGAATAATAAAAACTAAACTTAAAACTCCACTAAATACATTAACTGTAACGTATATTTAAACATTAGAGCATTAATTAAAACCTCCGGGGTATTTTAGCCTAATTATTTATGGATTAACTGTCCTAAAAGAACCTCGAGTCGACAGTGGTAACGCTTTTTTCCCACGAGCGAGTGAACGCCGCTTTCTTCCGCCCAATCAAACTCCAGCTCCTCGTTCACCTGATCACAGCGAAGCCATTTTGTCCTGCACGGCTCCGCCAGCGCATTCTTCACCAAACCGGAATAACGTAGAGCTGACAGTTCCACAGACACGGCGACAGACGGCGGGGTTTGTAGCCACACCAGCCCGAATTCAGTTCAGAACAACTCGACGTCTCTCGGTGTCTCCACGGGCGGAACCGTGTCGAATTCGCGGACTAAAGGGAGACTTTAAGCGGGACGGAAAGGAAGAGAAGCAGGCATCCGGTTAGACGCGCTGGCTCACCGGGCTGGAGTCCAACTTAAGCCGGACACTTTCAGCTGTTCTCGTCGGGATGCGCCTTGGACCTGTTTAAAACAACATTAACCGTTGTTTTTTGAAGGTTATGTGTTATTTAGAAATAGCTTAGTCTTTGTTTGCTTTTCGTTGCTAGTTGTTTGATATAAGAAAGCTGAAGCTCGGATGTGATTTATCTACTCAGCTGGCTGGGCAGATAGTTTAGGTTTTGGTTAGATGTTCATAGCTTGGTTACATAATATTTCTTCCCTTTTGTTACCGGTAGAGTAACATTTTTGAGTTAATCCTGCCTTCTTGCGTCCTCTTTAGTTACCAAGTCTCTCGCAGGGTTTGGTTTGTACGTCTATGCATATTTTTCTCGCAGCAAACCTGTCAGAGTTCCTCTGATTGCCAAGTCTTGGTGCCAGGATTATAAAGGCAGAGAATAAAGAACCACAAGGCAGATTTGCTTATCTTATCTTTAGCTAGGCTGCCAGTGCTTCCCACATCCAGTTAAAAGCTCTGTATTGGTGAGGCTCGAGCTGGCTGACAGGTGATATTTTCTGCCTGAATCCTCTGAGCTGGCCTGACTGATAGCTATGACATTTTCCAACAGTTGTTTTGTATCTTCAGGCTTCAATAGTACTAGTGTCTGCTCTTGGTGCCAACGCTGCATTAGTAATATTAGCTAACAAAAGCTCAGATCGCCCCCTTTCCGAATTAGTTACGGCATATCTAGTTGTGACATTTTTACTAGTTAGGTCAACTTTTCCTTCCCTTTTTTTGCTACAAGAAGTGTGCAGATTAGTGTCACTTGACTTGCTGGCTAGTTCGAAGCCTATAAACTCAACCGTTTGTATCAAGTCAAGTGTATTTTTGTAAAATCGTCAACTCCTATACTAGGATCTTAGAGGAAATACACAGGTTTGCAGTCAGACCGTATCAAGTTTAGGGGTTGGTTTTTCGTATCTCAGAGCTGAATAAAAATGTCAGGACAGTCCATCACAGATCGCATCGCTGCGGCTCAGCACAGCATGACTGGATCAGCCATCAGCAAAGCCGTCTGCAAGGCCACAACGCATGAAGTCAGTGGACCCAAAAAGAAACACCTCGATTGTGAGTATGCCAAAATAATCCTCATATTTCTTTGCAGGTATTCTTGTATGCTTTCTAAAAGCTGAAAGTCCAACTGCATCCCTGGCATGCAGTTCCACTAGCTTTGCACATCCTCAGCTGTCTGGACATCAGTGATGAATTGGAACGTGCTCGTGATGGGAATGCTGATTTGTCTTTAGATGTGGTCAGTTCAGGGAGCTGAGGCCACTGTGGCAGTATGCATTCATTCACTGGCTTTGTGGCCAATTTTATGTTTTATAATGATGTATGAGTTACCGCAGCAGTGATGACGAGCTTATATGATCATGCAATCAGCTTCAATCTATTAATATCTGCTTCATAATAAGCTGCCGTTCTGATTTTAATCGAATGCAGCTGTCAGGGTTTCTAAAGCATTGTGTTTGAAGTCATGTGATGTGCGTAATGTCTTCACGTCTTGTGTGATCCTCTTTAACAGTCATCGTCGAGACGGTGTGGGAGCGGCGAAGGTCAATACAGGCATGTGTGCAGTGAAGCATTGAGTCATTGATTCTTTTGACAAAAGCAGAGATAATGCAGAATGCTGCACATCACTTTCATTCTCACATAGGCAGTGCACAACATGGAGAAACACAACACGGCTCCTGAAGTATCTGCACGACTTCTGTCTGATATTCTGCGTGCATAATAAATTAGGGCTGTGCAATATGACTAAATTTATATGGACAAAATATGTTTACATTTAGTCATTTAGCAGACGCTGTCAACATGAAGCGGCGGAATAAAAACAAAGTCTATCGTTTCATAATATGCTTCATTTTTTATATCATGGTGTCACTAGGCATGGACCGGTATAAGTTTCTGATGGTATCATGGTATCATAGTATTGTGATTACTGCTCTAAAATATGTTCTTTTTTTAAAAATGTCTGTAAAAAACAACAGCTTTCCCTCCATTGAACACAACATGTATTATTTTAAGAAACATTTAAAATATTTTGGAACATATTTTGTACTTCTGCTATCTTCATTAGTTTAAAAAAAAAAAAAACACAGATTTCTTTACAACTTGAAAAGGTGTCCTTTTCTTTGGATGTGAAGTAAGCCACTGGACTGTTCAGGTTTACAGCATGTTTGGATGTTGGTGTGCAAGCGATTTGGTTTTCAAATGTTTCCTGAATCGTGGGCTTTTGATATGGAGGCTCCTTTTCTGCTGGTGGTACTGTTGCCCTAAAAAACTAAATAAATAAAAAAAAAAAACACATAAAAAACTTTTATATACCATATTGGAATGGCAATAGCAATATTAAAACCTTGACTTTTCCAAACTGCTGTAAAGCTTAAAACCGGTTATCTTTCCATGCCTAGGTGTCGCAAAGTACATTGTTTACAGTAATACCTTTTCATAATTTATATGAGTGCAATATCACACGCCATTAAGGGGATTGCAGGCAGAAACATGAATAACAGCACTGTGAGAAAGATGCCTGCTTGCAAGTAAATTGTACAATTTTTACGTTTTGCATTTTATTTAGCTGTTTTGTTTTGGGCCTTTAGTCATTGATTTAAAAAAAAAATAAATTTATTTTTATTTAATGTTTATTTATATTTCTACATTCTTAATCAAATGTTTGCCCTGAAGTTCTAAATATAGGGATAAATATGATTACATATGTATAAATAGATTTCCCAGAATATAATAAAAAAATATATAAACGCACTCTTACTCTAGCACTAAATTCTCTGAGCACACACAAGTTACTTTGTATAACTAGCACTTGTGTGTATTGCCTCTTGTTGAATCGCTGAATGCCTCCTCAATTGTAAAGGCTGATTTATACTTCTGTGTCAAGAGGATGCGTATGCTCTGGCGCAGCCATATATACAGTAAACTATTAATTGAATTTAAAGCAAAGGTGCTATGTCATGATATATATTATTATTAGAATATAAGATGACTTAAATCATGATATGATATTTTTGTCATATCGCCCAGCCCTAAACAAAATCGAGGGATTTTTTTCTTAGACTTTAAGCTGCGGTTTCCCTGATGGAATGAGGGAGGATGGTTTCCTCAGCACCTGCTGTGCTGTAAAACCACAGACTTGAACCATGAAAACGATAAAGCCTGATTGGCTTGTTGTGTGTTTTTGTCTCTGCTTCATCACTGTTTGCAGAACACTGCTTCATGTTTAGTCTGGATTTGTTTCCTATGTCAGCCACCTGTTATATGTGGCCTAGCAGCTAGAGTGTGCCGTGCTGCCTGATTTCTTGCTTCTGTTTTAATATCACAAACCCTGCATAACTCCATTTTTACGTTTTTCTTTGTAATTGTAACACAGAATTACTGAACAACAGATGTTGCTTGCTTCCTCTTTTTGTTTAAAGGAGAAAAGTATTATATCCAGAAACATTTCCACATTACTTGCGCAAACCAGTTCTTAGAATTGAGAAATGTTTGAAGCCTGACGTGTGGTGTTGATTGTTTTGGTGCCACAGAGATGCATGAATCATAATTGTTTATTTGGGATGCACTGCTGTCTTTTTGGAAATTCCTGTTAAAGTAACCAATTTGCCACTTATGTCCTAAAGTTTTTATTTATTTTGGGAATAATATACTCTTTTTATTTTTTTATTTTAACAAATATCTATAGATCTTTCACATTTTACTCATACAAATTTTAACAGAATATTCCTTCTGCAATTTGAATATATGAGTATGTATTTGTAGAAACATAAGGTAATAATGGGAATTTTTTTAAATATCTTGATATTGATTTGAATGTTTTTATATTTGGATTACATTTGCTGTAGTCTAACAATAAATAAAAATAACTCTAAAATAGGGCTGCACAATATATTGTTTGAGCATTGATATCACAATATCATTGTGTCCACGCAATAGTCACATCGCAGGATATGCAATGTTGAGTTGAGATTATAGTTGTCCAAAAATCAAAGGTAAAACACACTAGATTTGTGCAAACTAGAATTGAACGACAATAAATTTAAACTCTATCATCTCAGGGTGTCCGTGGCATCTTAAAGTCTTAAATCTCAAAAGCTAAATTTTAGGCCTTAAAAAGTCTACAGAAATGTTGTGTTGTAGGTCTTAAATCATTTTTATCAGGTCTTAATTTTCATTTGTTCATGTAAAGCTACCCAATCTGGCCATTAACACCCATACAATCATCAACAATCCATCTTAATAAAACTTACTTTTTATTTAAAAAGAGCATTTAATTACTTTCCTTACAGTAACATTTGCTTTTAAGTTCTCCATTTATTTACTGCTGTGGATACTGACCTGACCGATATATTTTTATTATTAAATTATTATTGTGGATTGAAGTAGTTGACAGCTATGTTTTGCTCTATTCTTGCTAAGGCTTATAGGGTTTGTGAATTAATATATTTGAAAATTAATTAAAAAAAAAATATTCAAACTAAATTAATATTATTTTATTATTAAATGTATAAAATTTTTGATAGGGCAAGTGAAAATCTTTTATAATTGGGAAATTCGAAAAAAAAAATCTTAGCATTTAGCCCTGTATAAGTCTAAAATTTTATTCATAATGGTCTTAAAAATGTTTTAAAAAGTCTTCAATTTAACTTTGTGAAACCTGCAGAAACCCTGTCATCTGCATGTGTTTTTAAGGCCCATAACTATGTGAGTATTTTAAGAGTTTAAAGCATTTTAGTTGTGCATAAAGAAGTCTAATATAAATTAATTATATTTGAAAACTATGCAGTGTTATTTTACATTTGATTATTCAACTTCTGTTACTCCAGAAAACCATAAAGCATGGTTTATATCATTGTGATATTTGCTCTATTGTGTTTATTTATGACTGTAGTTTATTTATCATATATAATAAATGACATAAAAATATATTTATATTTCACTCCCCTACAAAATCATCCCAATCCATCTAAAGTAATGACTTTGCAAAAGAAGCTATTTAAGTCAGCTGGTGAAATTGTATTTATATTGCATTATATATCGCAGAGAAAAAAAAATATTGCAATGTCACATTTTTCCAATGTCGTTCAGCCCTATTCTAAAAGCACGGTAGAACATTGACATTCTCGTGCTGTGTTATTTGCTCTCTCAGGTTTGTTTTTTAAATATAGACAAGCAACAAGCATGCACTGCAAACAATAGAAAGTACTTTATGCATTGTAGCACACTGGAAAAACTCCCAACTTTTCAGAATGCCACAAGTGCACGACATGTCACGTGACTACATCCAACCATTTAGCTTCTCACTTTCTGGAACAACATTGAAAACTCAGCTTAGATGGAGGAATTACTGTTCATCATGTTTTTTTTTTTAATTCGGGCTACTACAAGGGATTTTCAGTGCTGGGAATGAATGCATCCAGTTGTAATCAGAATGCATTGCTTTGGGGGAGAAGGAAGAAAGTGGTGCATTGCATAAACGGTTTTTAAATATAATCTTGAGGAAGTCGAAGGAATGTTTTTAATTCTGCACATTTTTAATGTTGAGCTTGTCTAATTCATTTCGTGACTAGTTTATTTGGAAAAAATAAACACCATTTTAATTTTGGCCTTTAATTAGTCATTTGAATTTGAATTATGGGACCTAATTTAAATATTAGTCCATCCCTTCCTATTATTTATCTGTATTCAATAGCTTATCTCCCAGAATAAGTCCGGTGTTTATTCAGAAGTGCTTTTTCATTCTAGCTAAAGCAAGCTGTAAAACTGGGATTTGTGTTGTTTAGCTGACAAAGTTGCTTTGGCAGTTTGAAGAATCTGTCTTTTATTATTTAGTTTTGTCCAGTTTGCATTCACTTTCCTGTTCTGTGTGCAAACAGCAGTGCGATTTTTACTGAGTCAACAAACAGATTGTGCACTCTGACCTTTTTGGAAGCACTGAGTGCGACACTGGCTTTCGCTAGAGATTTATTGTACTATAGTAGGATCTGTCCTCCGTAACCTGTAAGCTGTTTGGGAAACTGTTTAAAATTGATACAAAAATTGCCTCACTACAAGTCTCCGATTCATATCCCATCTACCATTTACTGCTGTTCTGGATGTTTGTTGAAAACAAAAATGACGAAAGGTGTTTTAAATAACACACACAATCACACAAAAAAGTTACTTGCTTTAACACTATTTTGAGGTGTCAGGTTGCACCGGATTTTATTAGTCCACTGGGAAACTGTTTTGCCTGAGGAGGAACTTATATCTTTGGCAAAATTTGCCAGGTTTGTAACATTATATTTTTAAGAGCTATTCCAGAGTTATTTTCACTGTTAGTGGAAAGAAAACAAAATAACCTCAAGCTCAGCTCTAAATTGAATATATAATATATAGTTTTATATATTAATAATACACTTCTGTATAATTCTAAATAAAACCCCAACTCTATTAATTTAAGCTAATGGAGAGCTAGCGCTTCCTGCTTAAGTGAGTGGAATTTGGCTAAAATAAACTGATATTTACAACTATTAGTTTTGCATTTACTAGCACAAATGAATAATAGGATAAAAATTATAATGTAAGATTATATATCACATTTTTTCTTCATGTGAAACTGCAATAATAGGTTGTTGTTCTCTGTGGCGTGGTAAAATGTCAGATCAAAAATAGTGAATAAAAAAAAAAAATCCTCACATTTCCCTTTAGCAATCTTGGAATGCAAAAATGCATCTGATAAACTTCCCCAAGCCCAAAGCAGCCTAATTATATACAACTCCCTTAAGACTGATTAGTTGACTAATCATTCAGCTAAACCATCAGACTAATGGATTTCGAATGCATGCTGTTTGGCACATGCCTAAATCAGACTTTACTCCTGTAGTCAATAATCAGGACACTGTGCAACTAGCAGCAATCCGAGTCTGGAGTGTGTCAGGGTTAAAGGTGAAGTGCTGCTGATTTTGAGCTAGACAGCTGAAATGATGCCGCGCAGCAAAGACAAAACAGCCATTCTCAAACATGTCTGGGGAAATACCACCCGCCTATTCAGAATACAGATTACCCTTCTGGATGCTTTGTCTGCAAAACTGCTCCACAGATAAGTAGCTTTTACTTATGATGAACCCATTGCAATTTTGTGCATGATGGATGTTGCATTACTTAAGAAGCAAGGACGAAGGAATAGACGGTTGATCTATGGTATTTTGACTGCTAAAGAGGACGTCTTTCAGGCGCAGATTCAGTAATGGAGTTTTTTAGGAAGGGAATTCAGTTTGAGCATCATTCAATGTGAGGACACAACTGCACTGCTTTTAGAGAGCTTACACATGCTGCATGACACATTGCTTCTTTTCCCCTCACGCTCATAGTGCTGATGTGGCCTATTTATAGCTGCTGAGGGCCTTTGGCTCCGTTTGATAGCTTGTTTTGTACTTTATAAGAGCCCTTGGCTCCTCGTCTGACATCTCCTCTGCAAAACCTGGGACTCTATTTATGATGCATCTCGGTGGATTGAAATTCTTTTCCATCATTCCAATGTGTGCAAAACGACATATTTTCATATTCATCACTGTAACCTTTCATTGCACAAAGCTATAGTCGTCGTCACAGAAAACAGACTCAAGAAATGTAATAAGACCAAGTTTGAGTTAATCTGCGCATTAATAAGAAAATGATTTGATCATTGAAATATTGTAGGTGTTACCAGATGCTTCAAAATCAATCAAAATTACAGCTATGTGGACGGCTACTATATTTCATAATTCAAATTCTTCATAAATAGTTTTTATGTTATTAAAATTCCAAACTGCTTACTGACTCTCTTTACTGACTGATTTTGTCTAGGAATGGACTTTGTTTACACTGAGATACACTGAGACTGAGATCCAGTGGTGGACGCTGTGCACAAATTAAGTAAAAATACAGCTACCCTAATAAACTAGTATTATTCCAACATTTACTATTTTAATTTTACTTTGGTTGAAGTGCAAAGGTACTTTATGCGCTTAAGTATTAAAGTAAAATCTACTGATTAGTAAAATATTTTATTTGACAAGAAACCATTTAGTTTTACCAAAACTTGACATAACAGCTATTAATAATTGGTAATTAATGTGTAAACAAGTGGAAATATCAGTGTAGCTATTAAGGCTTGGCATTTTGGCCTAAAATCAAAATCTCGATTAAATGAACATTGTAACTTGATTACGATTAATGAGCGATTATTTTGTTTATTTTTTATTTTTGCCCTCATAGTTCACTGACCGGTTTTGTACAGTAAATATGCTCACATATTACAAGTGAGAGATTTTTGAATGGTACAGTACTTGATTTTAAAATAATTGGAAACACACCATATGATTATTTATTGAACATCAACGTTGAACAACTGAAATTAAAATGCACATTGCATCTTCTGTAAACAAATATTTTAATGTAAAAAATAATTAAAATTTAATAGAAACTATGCTGAGCTTCCAATCATCATCAGTGTAGTGCAAAGTAAAGGCTGAATAATATTTTTGCGTCAAGCGCACGTGAATGTTCCAGCGCAGCTCTCTGCGCTGCCCACACTCACCACCACTATCAAGCTGACCAATTACAGAGCTTGCGCTACATGTCGCGAGATTTTTTGAGAGGTGCGCATCAGCGTCGATGTCAGCCATGGCGAAGGGTGTGACCACGCAAAGGCTGCGTCACACCATATGCGTGTCACGTGACCACGCGCAGTGGGGAAAAGAATCAAAAACATTAACCTGGAAAAATCAGATCGATTATAGGTTCTGAATGTCGATTTTTGATTTCATTTCGATTAATTGCCCAGGCCTATTAGCTATGTAGCAATGCTTTTTATGTTTACAAACATAAAAGCAGACATCATATGAACATTTCTTTACATTTTAAGATGAACTATGCAAACATACTAGTTTTATATCAATACGTGTTAAAGCCACAAGGACAGTGCATGGGTATTAATTCAACATGGGCTCATTTTGAAAACGTAGCCCTATATACATTTCTGGAGATTGCGAGTTATGTAGCCAGAGCTATGTATAGCTGCATTTTGTACAAATGCTACAGGGCGGTATGACTTCATTCCTTTTCTTGCTTACCAGCTGACCGCGGGTCAATCAATGCTTTTTAAAATACTATTGGTTGGGTTTAGGGAAGGGGGAGAGTGGGGGATCTGTTGGTTAGTCAGTCAGTCAGTCGACAGCGACCTTTGGTGGACTTGTGCGACAAAAGCAGGCGAAAATGACACAAGCAAGAGAATTTTGACTTCTGAAAAAACATCTTCCTCTGGCAGATTTGCAAAAACAAAAACTGCAGATGTATTTTGCTCTCTCCAGAAATGTATGTATTGGGTATGTAATCGTAATGACCCTAGGCTGTATTAATTAATGTTACTCACACACATATTGCCATTAGTTCACATAACATGACAGTTGTAACCTAATTATAATTTTCATTTGCAATAGTAGAATTTATTTACTGTGCATGAGGTTGATGATGTGTTCATTTGATAAAGACTTGGATAAGATTTTTCTACTTTAAAGTTTTCACGTTTTCTTAAATGTCATCTCCTCCGGCTGTATAAGAAAAGAAGTGTGCTGATCTTGCATGCGATTGTGTGGCTCAATCTTTTGTCCTTTTTATTCTAGACCAGAGCTTTACTGAATTCTAAAGCTCTTCTCCCAATATGCTGATTAGTTATAAAGTTGTGCTGGTGAAAAGAGAAGAGGGAGAGAGAGAAATATGGGAATGACGTGTAAGAAATGGTTGTGGTATTCCACAGAACTGTGTCACTGAACTCACTCTTAAGGAATCCCATATAGGGCCTTTTACAAAATTGTCACTGTCATCACATTTCTATTCCCCAAGCACTGATCGAAAACCCACCACATATCAACTTGAATGTTAGAGGTCTATCCACCATACTGACCCCAGATAAGCATAATTTCCTTTTCCAGCACTTTGCAATCACAGCAACAAGGCCATCAACACACAGCTGGGAAGGAAATTGAGGCACAGATACAGACATAGCAAACAAGCTCTCAAAAAAGGCAGCTATTTTTAATAGAGCTCCCAGGTTCCCCAGACAGAGGGAGCACAGACGTTTATTTGGTGAAGAATTGTCCTTGCTGCTTTTCTTTATGCTAGCCGAAGCGCTTAGCCGCTAAAAGACTCTTTACATTCAGAATAGTTTGCTCTTCTTATCTGCAAGTTGGAAAGGTTAGCTTTTGTTTTTGAGCATAGAAGAAATCTCAACTGGTTTGGAGTTCTTCTATTGGAGATCCTCTTTTCCACAAAGGAATGTTTATATCTATTTTTATTTGGCAAATTCATACAGTGGTGCAGGTTTGACGTCAAATCACTAGAAATGGTTTACAGTTGGTTCCCATTTTTAATATTTTTTGGATTTTTCTAATTTGAGTAAAATGTCAAAGGTAAACTGTGTTTAATCATTACATAATTAGTTTTTTAGTTACTTCGTTAAATTAAACATGAATAAACATCTTTTTGATGTAAATTTATTTAGTTCATTATATTTTATTTAATTTGTTTGTAATGTTGTAATTTCTATTTGTCACAAAAGCAAGTTATGACTGCTCCATTATGTAAATTATGGTTTCAACAAATGAGAATACACAAGTATCTTTGTTATTAGATTTACTTTAAAGTAAGAACTGCCTTATGTGTTATTTATATGCGTATAATTTGTATTGATTTAGATCCAAAGTAAACGATTGAATTTAATATTTTAAAGAAACCTGTAAATTATAGCATTTCAAATTATAGCAATGATCGAGTAATGGGGCTCTCTGTGTAGTGTAGTGCAATTGTAATTAAATCTATTTGGCAGAGCTGTTTTTTTTTTTTTTTTTTAGAACAAACATGCAACAATAAGTTGTTTATCCCCACTGTTGTACCAAAAGAAGGAGGAATGCAACGGTTCTCTGTAAAAAATCATATCGTCCCACGGTTTGGTGCACCCTGTGATCTGCGGTTCAGAATATGCATTATTAGTATTGGTTTGGTGATTAAAAACAACTGCAACAATCAAAAAAGTTCCACTTTTGTACACTTCCGATCACCTTACACATGCACTGCACATGCGAAGACCTGTCCAATCGCCTTAGTATTTAAATTTGCTGTTGACATCATGTTTTCTCACGTGTCGCTGTGTGTGGAGTTTTTGTGTGTTTCAGTATAGCAAGTGAAGAATATACAGCGCAAATGCAAAGGTGAGGCCAAAACACAGCACATTGCTGTGAGTTTTTTTTAACAGACACTCAATGTAAATTCAGACAGACACAAAAAAAAATGAATGGCGATTATTATTATTATTTTTTTTTTTTTTTCAAAGACAGCCTAGATCAGTGGTCACTAGGCATGGGTCAGTATAAGGTTCTGACGGTATGATAACCTTGGATAAAAATATCACGGTTTCATGGTATAGTGATTACTGCTCTAAAATATGCTCTTTTTAAATGTCTGGGTAAAAAAACAAAAACTTTTTTTGACCACAATATATTTTATTTTGAGAAACATTTAAAATGTTTTGGAACAGTAAACATGTCAGGCTAAATAATTCAAATGAATTATTGACTTCTGCTGACTTCATTCGTTTCAAAAACACAGATTTCTTTACCATTTAAAATGGCGTCTTTGGATATCGTTTCTGCTGGAGATACTGTTGTCTTAATAAAACAAAGAAAAAAATGTAAATAAAAAATTGTACATATACCATAGGCATGGTATAGCAGAAAATTTTGCCGGTTTTAAAACCTTCAATTTACCAAACCGTGGTATACCTTGAACACTGTTATTGTCCCATGTCTAGTGGTCATTAATAGGGGGATCGGGGTTCTGTGTCCAGACCCAGTTGCGCATGTCTGTTACTTCAGTCCCACTCCTGCTGGGGGTTATTCCGCACCTGATCGCTCCCGCTATATGCGTTCTATTTACCCGCTGTCTGACAAGAAACTTTTTTTTCCTCAATGTACTGTTCCCACTGTATTAAGAGAGAAGAGCTGAACACTCTTTGCTTAAGCTTCATCCACTTTGATAGTGCTGATATATGATAACGGAGCTCAGAATGATTGGTAATAAACATGCGTTGTTGCCTTGGTAATGCAAGCATAATGTAAACAGAAGTAATCAATTATCTAAAAGTGCTCAATTATTAAGATGTGCTTACATAATTATTATCTGCATAATTGGTTGAGACTGTTGAGTCAAGATGTAAAATAGAAAAAGGGGAAATTTAAGCTTTTACTGTATTTTTTAATCTTTTTATTTGAACATACAATTCTCAAAATACCATTCTTTTATTTAATTCATGAGAACATTCAAATCTACAGTCATATGTGTGAAGACTGTTGTATTGTCAGGTGTTTGTTACCCAATGAATGTGTGTATTGTTTTTTTCAAAGGGTCACGAAACACCAAAACACTTTTTTTGAGCTGTTGACAGTCATATATGTGTCCCACGCTGCTATAAACACTATTAGGACACATATAGTGCACTTAAAAAGTGAAAATTGGTTGTTTTTGCATTATTTTGAGCAAATTCGTTCTTCCGGTTTGAAACGAATTTTTGAAGCTACGTCACGGCCATGAGATACTTAGGGTAAATCCAGCCAGGAGAGTGGCTGGCTGTCTTTTTGATCACATTCTGACGCATCTGAGTGTGCGGCATTAATTCATGAGAAGACGTGGTTCAAACCAATAAGCGCGCTCTATTGTGTATGACGTGAAACTTCATTAATATGCATGATAGCTCCGGAGACTGTATACACTGTACAGACGGCAGAGAGACGTCACGTTGTGTTGCTAAAACAAGTGAAAGAACAAGAATTTGGAGACATGGGTCGTCGGTGTGCAGCAACAAGGTTTTGTTTTCATTTTCCCTCTATGAGAGAGCAGCTGGACTCACGTGTGGATTACAGTGCACGCGACACGCGACAGAAACGCGTTTGTAAGGAACATTTTTTACCCGAGAGTTTTTCGCATCTGGAAATGGTGAAATCCGGATTTGCCGCTCGTCTCCTTTTAATAAAAAGACACAGCTCCAGTTTGATTGTCTGTCTACAGATTTGGTAAGTGTGTTTGCAGTGCAGTGCCCTTTGTTTTTCTCAGATTGCAAAGTTAGTTCGTGGTCAGCAGAGCTCTTTCCGTTTTTAAAGACATACCTCAGTCAAAATGATTTAGTTACCAAGTTTACAGTATTAATATCACTGCAATATTATAGTCCAATTTTATAGACTGAAAGATCCGCTGTAAATGCTGCTCTCCAAATGTAAACATGATCAAACTTTTCCCGTCGTACAGGATTTTCGCCGCATTTTGTGACAGGATAAAGTCTATAAACACACGGCTTTCTGACGCTACCTACCGAGTCATCTAAGTTACCGAGAAATGCGAAGGATTTTTTTTTCTCCCATTCGCCGTGCGGTATCAAACATTGGATTAAAACTCCATTCTCCAGCAGTTCCTCGCTTTCAATATCTCGTTTGTCACAGGCAACATGCAGGAAATGTTCCTGAATAAAAAGTGAAAATGCCAAACTGCAGATAAAGTCGACAAATTAATAATTTGGCAAGTAGTTCGATTACTGATGGCCATGTAAACACAGTTACTGTCTTTCTCCCCTGCGTCTGCGTGCCCAAACAGAAACTCCCATATTTGCATATCCTTCCCTCTTTCCCTCCCCTGACACTCCCACCTAAACGGAGCTGGACACGCCCACTTTTCCTGACTTTTTTCAAACTAGAGGTGTGAAAACACCCTGCTGAGACAGGGGGTTTCATGGCCCTTTAAAATTTTTTTCTGAACATAGCACATACCGTACCGTACCGAAACCGTGACTGTAAAACCATGATACATACCGAACCGTGAGTAGATTGAACCATTGCAGCCCTAGTAAGAAGTACTGCGCCATCATTTTTGTGTACATTTGCACACTATTCACATCCAGTTTTGGACATTGTTTAATTGTGCAAAATGTACTGAATTTCCAATTTTAAATCTATATAGCTAATGTAGATAATTTACATGTTAGTGTTAGTTTAGAAAATAGGTTTTCATAATAGTCATAATTCCAGAATGTTTATTGTAGCACTTGCACTTTCCCCCAAAATACTTCTAATATGTCTAAAATAGTGAATTATTTTTTTACTGAGAATATTGTGCAATACAATATTGCAATACTTTGAAATATCAAATTCCCACTTCACCTCTAGTGCATTATGGGCCAGTTTTCCTGGAAGCAGAGGTTCATGAAGGACTGACCTGGAGTCAGTGATTAGTACAATTGGAACAGGTAATTAGCAAGGCAGCTGTAGTGGTTCAGAGGTGAGCACCAGCTTCAGACTTCTGGCTGACAGCTGGACAGACCGACGGGCCACCTGGTCAATTTACTTCCTTGTACGTACACACACACGCACACACATACACACACGAAAGGCTTCCTGCCAAACTTCCTGTGCCTCATCAAGGCTCAATCCTGATTAATTTGTAAGCCTGGGCGCTGCAGAGAATAATCATGCTTTGAATCAAAAGCGCTTTAATTTGTAATTTGACTCATTTTTCACTCTCGTGTGGAGTTGATTTGAATTCTAAACCGCTCTGCGTTGGCCTGTTATGGCAGTGATGTGTGCATTGGAAACCCAAGAAAGTTTTGCACTTCTGTCATCTCTGACTGGTGGCAGGCTCAGCCCGGTATGGACATTTCCAATGGATTTCGTTGTCTGTCAGTCTAACAATAAGACTTTGACAAATTGAGTGACCTCATGGCTCAAAGCCTCTCCATTTGTTGCAGTGCAGTGACATCACTGGGCCACAGCTTGCATCCACCTCTTTTCTCGAATTCAATCGTCTTCGCTGCACCTCATTTCGTGCACTGGTGCACACATCTCAGCACAAGACCTTGCAGGTGTGTGTGTTTGTGAGGAATAACTGTGATTGTCTGTTTTAGTGAAAGACTGGCAGAAACTCTATTTAAAGGCTGTGGTGTGAAACGCCACCTTTATTTCAGTTACTCAAAAATCTGTTTTTTGTTTGTGAACTTGATGTGTGACACTGAGGAACATTGTAAAGGGGATAATTAGAAACTAGAATAATGCACTATCACTAACTAGCTCATGATGTGATACATATGGGACTATACAATACAATATGTCATGATTCAGAATGTAGCATTTTAGCATAGTAAATTTGATCAGAGTTGAATCTAGAAGGACAGCGTGTACTAGATTACTTTCAGCTTTCTTGAGCAGTTTGTTTTGCTTTTGTCATGCCAATCCAGACATTCCTCTCTGAGCTGTTCAGGACAATGTTGTCAGACACAACAAAACAAGCAATTCATGACATAGGAGTAGTACTAACATTATTTATTTACTAAGTTAAAAATAAACTATTAGCAAGATTAGGGATGCTCATAATAACCGATTCACCATCATATTTTTAACCAATTAAAAGTCTCAGTTAAACGATTTAAAAAAATATATATATATATTTTTGTTATTGTTAAAAAATGTTTTTGTTAAAAAAATAGGTCCCACTTTATATTAAGTGTCGCTTATACCTGTGAACTTACATGGTAATTAGATGTGTAAGTAGTATGTAAGTTCACAGGTATAAGCGACACTTAATATAAAGTGGGACCCAGATGTGTACTTTCCTAGTGTTGTTACCAATGTCCTGTTACACATTTGTACTTACACTTACTATTCAGTGGGTTGTTACATGAGTGTAGTTACACCAGTATACACAAGTAAATACTCTGTACCAGTGTGTACATACACTGTAGTTACATACTACTTACACATCTAATTACCATGTAAGTTCACAGGTATAAGCGACACTTAATATAAAGTGGGACCAAAAAAGATATAATTTGTTAACTCGTGGAATGGTAACACTTGCAACCACACGTGCCTACAGACATATTTTGCCAAAGAAACAAAATGAAAGAAGAATATTGCTGGTCACAGTTTAACACAGACGAGTTGATGCAAAACCAGCGCTGATGCTGATTGCCTCTGTCCTAGATACACGTCACTTCTGTTTATTTACACTATTAGAGAAAGAAGCCGCAAAACAAAACTTTCTGAAATGTTCTCTGCTTTGGAACCAAGTCGGAGCGTCGGGATTTTCTTTCCATCAGAGCGCGCTCCGGCACCGCTCATAAACACAACAAATAGGCTATAGTTGTGATGATTGATTGGGTATACAACCAATAAACCAACCTTTTTTCCATTTGGAAAATGACAGTTATTAATAGCTCTTATAAAATATCCATTTCTAAAATAGCCTACATAATCTACGAATCAAACAAATCCAAAGTTTTTCTTGATTTTTGCATAATGATAACTCTGCACCTAACGGAGGCTTTCATTTTATAGCTTATAAAACATGTATGAAAATGAATGCAATATTATATGTAAACAACAAAATTGTTATATGCTATAGTAGCCTATACTTTACAAAAAGTCAACATATAAGCCATTGTCTTTCATCACACGCAGCGCATGTACTTGAACCCCGAGTGAGAGAGCAAATAAAAGCACAGAAGCTCTGTAAAACCAGACGCTCAAGACATAATCTTTAAAATAATGACTTCTATTAAAAGTGTTGACAGAAGTTTTTGATATAAGAATAACAGCTCCGCTGTTAAAATGCAATATTCAATGCGTCACAAAATAGACACTTCAATTTTTAAAAAATTAAATAATTTAATATTAATCTGAACAGTTAACGGTTAATATTCGGTTAACGAGCAGCGGTTGTCGGTTGACAAAATTAATGGAAATGAGCATCCCTAAGCAAGATTTTAGACATTGTTAGTCATACTGTTTGGGTGTTGAATGCTATATTCTGATTGGTTTCAATTCTATCTGATTTCTTGAAATTAATCTTTGCAACAGTAACACAGTCTTTGCGTGTTGTAAGTAAAATAATTTACTTCAATGCATTGAATTATTAGGAAAAAAAAAACCCAGTGTTATCTTTTAACAATTCATTAGCCAGCCATCAACCCTTTCTTTCTTATTCTTGTCTGTGCTAGCTACATTTATGTCTTTTTGTTTACTTTAATCCTTCATTGTTGAGAAATAATAGTAATCACAGGAATTAAGCAGAAATATAATTCCGGTAACTGCTTGAAGCCATTTAGGTGGTGCGAGTCAATTATAATGACGAGTTCTGCAAGGACGAAAACACTTTTTACAAGTTGGAATCTCATAATTGTGGTCATTCTGAAACACACCATGTGTTCAGTAGCACCAGATCAAGCCAAACAGTGCTTATTTATGCAGCATGTTGGTTTAAGCATTTCAGATGAAATACTGATACATGCATTTAAATGATTGATAAAAAATAGCCTTGATATGCAGTGCCAGAAGGCGCCATTGTCTGATTTAGGGTGTAATCAGTCATACAACCACATACATTCCATGTGCTTCAAAGTGTCAGCAGGAATGGGGTGTTTCCTCACTTTCGTTCTGTTATTTGTCTTTCATGGTTAAAGACAATGGACTTTGTGATCAATACCACCAAATGTGCTCTGTTTTATCAGATTAAATCAGCACATTTCCTCACTTCAGAGATGTTTTTTTCACTCTCTTTCCCTTTCCCTCTGCCTGCCTTTCCTCCCTCTCTCCCAAAGGAGCCAATCAGCTCACAGTCTCTCCTCTTGACCATCATTGGAAATGAGCAAGAAAGCATGGTGCAGGCCTGGAGAGAAAGAGAGGGAGAGATAAATGGGTGAAAAGACTGTTGAACAGGCAGCCATCTCGTTGCTCATTTTCCAACAGGCTGCACTGTGTTTTTAATAGTAGTCTTGGTGCGTGAATATACATTCATCTTAGGATGAGAGGCTGAATAGCTCAGTGCAGCTAACGTGAATCTTCAGGATGCCACACATTTATTAATGCTGTTTGCAGTACAATTACTATTGCTCACCTTAAGTACTAAACTTTGGCATGGAACTCATTTGTGCTGTGGGCATGAATCATTCCTAAAATGCGACTCTGTGTGCTATTAATTTTCTAAGCAAGATTATGCATTTCCCTCCCCTGCTGGGTGATACCACAGACAGCCATGAATAAGGAGGGTACTAAGCCATATCTAAAGACTAGAATCTAGCCTTAGGGATGGGCTGGGTAACTAGTAACCACCTAGCAACCACCCGAAACCCCCATACTAGAAATGAGAATTCTGATTTTCTAGCTGTCAATTTTCCTAACATAATTAGTTTGGGTTTGATTTGATTTAAAGTTTATTTAAAGTGAAAATGGTTTATTTTTATTTAATTTTTTTGTGAAGCCCTTAGAGAAACCATTAGATTTTGTTAAAATCTTGAAAGAAACAAAAAATGTAAACATTTTGTGTAAATCAGCACGGTCTGATGCTTTTTTTTGGACTCAATCAACATTTCGTTTTAAGGTTTCAGTGCTTTTCTGTTGCTTATATTGTCTAAAACAAAATAATTATCACAGATGCTACACAAAATATCATGTGGTTAAACATACAGCTGTGGTACTCCAAAATGGCTAAAATAGGTGCAAAACAGAAGTGTATATCTCCTATCCTGCAGCTAGATGAATTATTATTATTATTTTTTAAATCCCTCTTTGGTCACTGCATTAAATGGCACCGTGTCTTTAGTGAGGTAGTGCGTTATGGCATTATCTCCTGGGTAGGGTTGCACCAGCTGTTCAGAAGTTCTTTCTTAAACTGGAAGGTAAAGTCCACACTAGGGGCTTTGTAACTACAGTACTAGCTAGTTTGTAACTAAATTTGTTAGCATGTTCTTAAAGCAAACCGTAGGTTGTAAGCTCTCCGTAAAGTCATGCGTATAGTTACATTGAATGACATGATATCCAATAAGAAGCATTTAAATCGGTAAACTGCTTTAAAATTAAAAATTTTAAAATTAAAAATTAAAAAGTAATGCATCTATATACAACTGTCCTATGAAAATAAAATGACAAATTATATTTTTATAGTACATCACATTACAGTCAGTCACTACAGACCTACATGACACACATACCTGCATTGCGAGCGGTGAATGCACGCAAAATACACATGAAGTTATCAAAACATGAAACTTAAATTTTTGTGACTTTGAAACCAAAAAATTCCCATATTACCGATGTGTCTTTGATATGAATTCGTTTATTAATGCTTCTGAAGCGACAGACGCCATCATCCCACTCGTCGACCTGTTTGTTTTTTATTTTTTCTGGGAGTTCCACATAGTTCGGTTGCGCAATTCTGATTGGGCAGAACGAAAGTGTGCCCGCACATTGGCTAGTAAGACTGTCACACACCGACGTCATGCACTCATTTGCTCTGGTCAGGGGAAATTAATAAAGTTAAAAAAAAAAAAAAAAAAAAAAAAAAAAATATATATATATATATATAGATCTTCTTGTGCGCTCTCCAGTAAGCGCTGCTGAAGCGCGATTTAGTGTGTTTTTGTGCGTTTTCCGACATTAACGCGTCCTGAAGTAAAACGAAACGGCTATAAACTCCAGCAAGATAAAGTCATTGTATGCAGAGCCATTGACCTTTATCAATAAAGTATACTTATGGAAACTGTGTTCATCTTAACTGAAAGCTACGCGGTGTTTGCTAGACTCGCGCACCTGTCAGTCAGTCTGTCAGAAAGTCAGTCAGCATGTCACCTTGAACAAATAGCGCACAGCACTACTACGGTTACAGAAAAGTTTGCGCTGTTTACCTCTAATATGTTTTGGTGCGATTTATAATCCGCTATAAAAAACACGACTAAATGTTTTAAATAAGAAGCTGTAATGTAGCCGTGGCGGGATGGATTTTGGCATGGCGGCCCGCCACGAATGAATGAATGTAGCGGAAACCTTGTATATATATAAAGATATAGATATAGATATAGATATAGATATATATATAGATATAGATATAGATGTATATAGATATAGATATATACAGTTGAAGTCAGAATTATTAGACTCCCTGAATTATTAGCCCAGCTGTTTACATCAAACGTGTAAATTTGAGTGCGTGCAAGAAGTTCTGTGCTCGAACAGAGGAGATCGGCGCACAAGCAAAGAGATTCGCATGCTCGTATTACATGAATGCTATCTCGACTTGTCCTGCCGCCACTCCTGGAAAAAAATCCTAGAGGAAACACTGTATGTATGTGTACATGTGTGTGTGTGTGTGTGTGTGTGTGTGTGTGTGTGTGTGTGTGTGTGTGTGTGTATGTATATATATATTAGGGCTGGGCGAATTTTAAAAAAAATTTTTTTTCTCGATTAATCGAATTTACGTTTTAAGACGATTACATTTTTTTTTAAATCGAGGTATCGCGATGTTTTTAATTAAAATTTTAAAGCAGCTTTTCCACTATCGTGCCACACCGTTCTAAACTGTTAGACAACCGTGCTGAATTGTGCTGATAGATTCTGTGTGTTGACGGCGCGGCTCTGTTGATGAGCTTCCGCAGCTGGCTCAGCGCAAGCGCGCTACCCCATTGTCGCGAGGTGCGCGCGCAGTCAGCGGAGGCGCGCGACGTGACGCCAGGCGAAAGTATAAATCCAGCTTAACACTCAGGTTAAGAGCACCAGTTCAGCTTGCTCCGGCCCTGATTACCCCATATACATTACACAAAATAATAAAATAGGCTAAAAGTTTTATTCGTGGCTAGAGCTTAATTATTTTGATTGACATATAGGCAATGAGACCTTTACTTCGCCTGACTGAGCGTGAGTTTATTGCATGCTGCGCTGTATTCGGTAGCACAGATCGCTCTGATCTGGGTGAGAACTTTACCAGCAACTACATGCACTGCTGAAAGCTTTTTTTTTTCTGTCTCGCATCGAATCAACAACAACATGCATCCATGAAACACAAACTTGCAGACTCTTTGAACAACGAGGACATAATTGCACCTAATTCAAATCCCAGATGTCTGGTTTTGTATTTTATACCTGCGCACCATCTGAAGGATGGTTACGGCGTGTTGTGAATGTCGGCTGTCACCGCAGAAAGTCAAATCTTTCTTTAATTTGGACTTTTGCTTGAAAGCTTTACGGAGTGGCACAGTAGCTGTCTAAGGTACTGTAGCTTTGAATTAAATCATAACCCATATATGCACCAATAAACAAGTAAAATGAATGAATAAATAAAATAAATATGGATTCTTAAATGTCGGTATTGTTTTTACTCCAAAAAAATATCAATACGTTTTGACAAATGTTTTATAAAAATAAATTGAGCAATTTCCAACATTTCAGCTATAGGCTGTTATACGATTCAGTTAAATATAGGATAGACATTTAAATATAGATAGATATGTAACCGGTTTCTGTGGGTTTTTTTGTTTTTCACAGTGATCTTTAATATATACTGGGTGGTGTAGCTACGCACAAATATTTTCTAAAACGTCAAGCAGGAATTTGTCTATTGGAATGTAATAGGCTACACCTTGTTGACCAATTTATGTATGTATGGCCATTAAAAATACATGTTCCTTAACCAGATGGTTTTTCAAGTTACTTATAAAGAGATTGTTACTTCAGTCATGTTGTTGTAATGTTTTAAGTTGACTATAGTTACACAGTAAAAAAAAAAAAAAAAAAAAAAGTCGAAATCGTGAATCAGTCAAACTTTATGAAAAAAATCTAGATTTTTTTTTTTTTTTTTTTTTTTTTGCCATATCGCCCAGCCCTAATATATATATATATATATATATATATATATATATATATATATATATATATATATATATATATATATATATATATATATATATATATTGCAGCCTCTTGCGATTATTTTTTATTTATTTATTTTTTAGTTAATCAAGCTAAAAATGAGATCAGATGATCGCGACTGCTGTATTTATTCCAGTTGTGTTATTTTTTGGTTTTTATCTTCAGGAAACCACTGAATGCATATGTTATGTTATCATAACGATGTAATGTGGCAATAAGATAGTAACTATACTGTGCATTTACACAGTGGCCATATTCATCAATGTAAACACACCAAAAACAACATTAACATTATAGCAGGCACTGTAAAAATCTCATTCCCAGACACTAGATTTTTCTGACAGGGTATCAGAGGGTCATCGAGTGTCAGAATGTTGTGACACTGCTATACAGGAGTTATTAATATGGATTATAGATCGCGAAATTTAGCGGTTTTTATTTTAGCGGGTTTTTTTTTTAAAAAGCATGACAGTAAAACACAAACGTGGTTATATTAAAACATGTGCTTGTTTGTTGTAAAAATTCATAGTAGTGACAAAAAAAAATACTAATTTGTGCATCATCTTACTTCTGGGTGCAGCGATCCTGCCGTTGTGGCTGCTGTGTTCTGGGAAATTTTCTTACCCCTTGGTTTTGAGTGTGGTCCTGAAAAATCTTCGTTTGAAGGGCTATCCACCCCTTTGCCTTAGCCCTATGCCTTCAAGCAAAAGAGAATTGAGACACCCCTACCCCTTGACGTGAACACGCAAAACGAGGGGTAGGGGAAGGGCTTGGGCCTTTGAATGTTCATACATTCCTCAAAATGTCTTATCTAAATATAGTTAATAAGTAATATCTCATCTTTCAAATAGTGAAAATATCTAATGTCTTTTTTGAGAGAGAACATGTGTTTGGAATGCTTGAGGGTGAATAAAATTGGGTGAGGGTGTTTTTTTTTGTTTGTTGGAATTATTATTTAAATACAGTAAGGGAACTTTTTAACTTTATTTATACAATTTTAATGAAAAAGGAAAGGAAAACAAAAATCTACCTAATACTTTAATTTACATTTGGAAGGTACAGGTTCCTCACAGGTCCTTAATAAGCCCCAAAATGCTTATTTTAGGGTTGCTCTGTGCCTGCTTAAAATTCTGTGCAAGGATGATGCTAGTATTGCAACATAAAAGCTAGACTAAATAACACCTTCACTGACACACCTCAGCTTCTAACAGTATGCATTTATATTAGCTGTGTAAATGCATTTATTTATATAAAATGCTCATTTATTTTACAGACTTAACAATTATCAGCACAATGTTTGTTACCTTTTGAAGGACATTATTATTATAATACATGCAGGATCAATTAATCAGTGGTTTATGTTATGGTTGAGCGATTTGGCCCAAAATCATAATCTCGATTAATTGAACATTTTAACTTGATTATGATTAATGAACGATTATTATTATTTTTTTTTTGCCCTTATAGTGCACTGACAAGTTTTGTGCATTAAATATGCTCACATATTACAAGTAAGAGATTTTTGAATGAAGGGTGCATTACTTGATTTTAAAATAATTGAAGGAAGCTCACACTATCTACTATCTATGATTATTTATTGAACATCAACGCTGAACAACTGAAATTAAATCATACATTGCCTAAAACCAACAGTTTTCTTATATAAAAGTGAAAATAAATAAACCTTTGCACTTTTGGAAACAAAATGAATTATTTTCAATGTTTTTCATATTAAAAGTAGAAAATAGGCAGTATCTCTTCTAAATAAAATAACTCTTGTATATCCTGTAAATAATATTTTAAACTACATTTCTTGCATCTTCTGTAAACAAATATTTTAATGTAAATAAGAATTTTATTGTAATGAAAAATATGCCATCTCAAGGCATCTCTGGCGCAGCTTCCAATCATCGTCAGTGTAAAGCAAACATGCAATGTTAAGTTATGTTTTTTGAGAGGTATATGGGTATGCGAGCTTGTGAAAGCTGCGCCGGACCACACCCGTACGTTCAATGCAGAAGTATAAATCAGCCTTAACAGAGCAGGGTCACATGACTCCACATGTGGTAGGGAAAAATTAGATCGATTTATAGGTTCTGAATGTCGATTTCGATTACTTTTCGATTAATCGCCCAGCCCTAGTTTAAATACAGGGAGTGCAGAATTATTTGGCAAGTTGTATTTTTGAGGATTCATTTTATTATTGAACAACAACCATGTTCTCAATGAACCCAAAAAACTCATTAATATCAAAGCTGAATATTTTTGGAAGTAGTTTTTAGTTTGTTTTTAGTTTTAGCTATTTTAGAAGGATATCTGTGTGTGCAGGTGACTATTACTGTGCATAATTATTAGGCAACTTAACAAAAAACAAACATATACCCATTTCAATTATTTATTTTCACCAGTGAAACCAATATAACATCTCAACATTCACAAATATACATTTCTGTCTTTCAAAAACAAAACAAAAACAAATCAGTGACCAATATAGCCACCTTTTTTTGCAAGGACACTCAAAAGCCTGCCATCCATGGTGAACAGATCAAAACACTGACAGAATCCATCAACATTGCGTGCAGCAGCAACCACAGCCTCCCAGACACTGTTCAGAGAGGTGTACTGTTTTCCCTCCTTGTAAATCTCACTTTTGATGATGGACCACAGGTTCTCTATGGGGTTCAGATCAGGCAGACAAGGAAGCCATGTCAATTGTTTTTCTTCTTTTAGACCCTTTCTTGCCAGCCACGCTGTGGAGTACTTGGACGCGTGTGATGGAGCATTGTCCTGCATGAAAATCATGTTTTTTTTGAAGGATGCAGACTTCTTCCTATACCACTGCTTGAAGGTGTCTTCCAGAAACTGGCAGAATGACTGGGAGTTGAGCTTGACTCCATCCTCAACCCGAAAAGGCCCCACAAGCTCATCTTTGATGATGCCAGCCCAAACCAGTACTCCACCTCCACCTTGCTGGCGTCTGAGTCGGACTGGAGCTCTCTGCCCTTTACCGATCCAGCCACAGGCCCATCAAGACTCCCTCTCATTTCATCAGTCCATAAAACCTTAGAAAAATCAGTCTTGAGACATTTCTTGGCCCAGTCTTGACGTTTCAGCTTGTGTGTCTTGTTCAGTGGTGGTCGTTTTTCAGCCTTTCTTACCTTGGCCATGTCTCTGAGTACTGCACACGTTGTGCTTTTGGGCACTCCAGTGATGTTGCAGCTCTGAAATATGGCAAAACTGGTGGCAAGTGGCATCTTGGCAGCTGCACGCTTGACTTTTCTCAGTTCATACACTCTCAGAAATAAAGGTACATGAGCTGTCACTGGGTTGGTACCTTTTCAAAAGGTACAAATTTGTACCTAAAAAGCCCATATTAATACCTCAAGGGTACATATTAGCTCCTTAAAGGTGCAAAAGTGTTCCACTTAATTTTTAGGTACTAATATAAAAATTTGAGGTACCAATATGTACCCTTTAGGTACAAACATGTACCTTCTGAAAAGATACCACCCCAGTGACAGCTCGCGTACCTTTATTTCTGAGAGTGTGGGCAGTTATTTTGCGCCTTGGTTTTTGGTTTGGTTTTTCCACACGCTTGTGACCCTGTTGGCTGTTTGAATGAAACGCTTGATTGCTCGATGATCACGCTTCAGAAGCTTGGCAATTTTAAGAGTGCTGCATCCCTCTGCAAGATATCTCACTATTTTTGACTTTTCGGAGCCTGTCAAGTCCTTCTTTTGACCCATTTTGCCAAAGGAAAGGAAGTTCCCTAATAATTATGCACACCTGATATAGGGTGTTGATGTCATTAGACCACACCCCTTCTCATTACAGAGATGCGCATCACCTAATATGCTTAATTGGTTGTAGGCTTTCCAGCCTATACAGCTTGGAGTAAGACAACATGCATAAAGAGGATGATGTGGTCAAAATACTCATTTGCCTAATAATTCTGCACTGCCTGTATATCTATTAATACATTGATACATAAACCAATATGTAAATGTAGAATCAAACATCACTTGAGTATTTTATATTTGCAGCTTTTACAGTTGAATGTGCTTCACTCTGGCTGTTTAATTTGTGATGCTTGTTGAATATTCACAGTTTTAGGGACATCATTTTTAAAAGTCTTACAATTCATAGAAATATCCAAAGCGACAAGGAATAAATTTGATCAGTTCAACGTTCCCTGCATTAATTGCATGACTTTGGATGGCTAGCGCTATGTTCTTCTCTTAGAGCTACAGAAATGATATTTAATTTGTTTATTTAAGAGATAATAATAATCACCTCAGCCAGTAACAGTTAATGGTAAGTGAAATTGCATCTCTTGTGTGAAATGTTTTTATAGCATAACATCAATATAAATATGATTCTCTCTTTGCGTATATAGAGATAATTGCAAAACAGAAGCTTATCCGCTTTTGCTGCCACTCTGTAGTGCATCACATCCTCAATTTATAGGCCATTTGTACCTCGCTGGCATTCTGTAAGTGTGTTTTGTAGATGTATAGCCAACACTATTGTAGCGTCTCTTTTGCCAGATCCTTGTGATTAATCATCAGACTCCAATTGGGAGCTGCACTACTTACTACTAGCACTCCCTATTAGAACAACAGACAGGCCCACAGGGCTGAAATCCGACAGATACGGAGGAGTCGTCTCCCTCATTACCTGTTCTGTGTGAAAAGATGTTTCTCTCAAGGGAAGAGGGGAAAAGATTTGCCTTTGAAGAACAGAAAAAGAACACTGTGGGCTGGAAGAGGAATGTCTTGACAGAACAGAAATGGGAGTTTTTGAGCCTCTGATGGCGTTCAAGAGATGCTGCTTTTGGATGCGAGTACGCAAAGCAAAACCGGGATGCTCCTGCATATTTAAAGTCGTGACGCTCTTTGAATCTTCTCTGCTTGTCTGTGAGTGTTGCGTAACAGTATGACTGGGTTAGAAGTGTGTTTAACCCTCTGTGTAGAATACTGAGAGATATTCATTTGAGATTCGTTTACTCTAATTTGGCCATTTATTCATGGCAGCTAAATTTGGTCATCAGTTCATCTCAAATTTTTTTCTGGACAAACACTTCAGAGAAAGTCCATGCGGATGTCAGCCTTGCCATAAAAATTTCACCAAAATAGTGAAAGTATATATTCAAAAAGGCGGCAACACCAAAGCTCCTAAAACCCAGATTTATTAAATTTAAAAAGGCTGCTGTAACGTTTTGAGCACACCGGTTCTTCATCAGACAGTGTTCATCACAGTATGTATGTTCTTTTTTTTTGTTTGTTTGTTTATACCGGATCACATGTTCTCTCACATTCTCACAACAAAAATTACAAAAATGCACATTTATAAATTATACAACTTACATATTCAAAACAAAAATACAAAGACAAATCCTAAAAATACATCACAAAATAAAGAAAAAACAACAGAATATAACAAAGAAATACAACTTCTCATTTAAACCTCTTGGAGACAATGTATCTTGAGTGAAAATCCAAAAGGCTTAATGTTGTAACTAATTTATTAAGATCTCTTCCCCTATGTGGACACTTAACAACTTTAATTCCTATATATTGTAGAGTGGAGACAGAGTGTCTCATAACTAAAAAATGCTGCGCAACCGGACTTATAGGATCATGATGTCAAATAGCACATCAATGTTCAGAAATGCTAATTTTTAGAGGCCTACTTGTCCTACCGACATAACATATAACACATGGGCACTGCAACATACTGTAAAGATTACGTTTGCTGTCTTGAACGAAATAGTGCTTCGAATTTTAAACTTTTTTGCTGTATGTCAATGTATAAAAGTTGCTGTTTTGTACGTAAAAATTGCATTGTAAACAATTTGTGTATTTAATTACCATGTGGTATATTATTTAGAAAATGCAGAGCGGGTTTTAGATCAGCTCTTAGCAACATGTTACGAATATTAGATGTTCTTTTGTGTACTAAATAAGGTGAATTTTCAGAACATTCTTTGAGGGTAGTTGTGCTCAAAACTAGGGATGGGTACCGAAACTCTGTACTTTATCGGTTTCGGTGCTACATTATAAAAGACCGAAGTATCGATAAGCTCTGACGTTAACGGTTCTGCTATCGGTACTGGACAATTATTGCTGAGTAAACATTACTTACAGTTGCATAATTTAACTGACCAACCTCGTCTGCACAGTTGGCAGTCTCACATGAGAAATGCTTGTGTTTCCGGCGAGCGCGTCAAGTATAAAAGCCTTCACGGTTCTCAGCTGTGCACTCAGCGGAGGCTCTCGCTAAGCGCACACACATAGCTCGCAACACAGATTCGCGCACAGAGCTCATAAGCTTGGGGAGTGAACCAAATGGGTTGTATTTCCCGAGTGGACAGCGACAATGCCCGTTACGACAAACGTTATACTTTTCTTGTATAAGCAAAAATGCAAGCAAGTGAAAGTAAAAAAAAAAGTGCATTAACTGCAGAAAGACAAATGAAAAGTTTTTGACTGCTACTAACAGTAACGTTACATCATCCACATCAATACGCCAGCAGTCAATCACCTAAATTAGTAAACAATAATAATAGTTTAATAAACACACACATTCGGTTACAATGAAAACAGTATTTTTAAAAATAAAATGAATCTTAAACTTTAAAAATGCTTTTACATCATATTTACAAATATATCCTATGAATACCCTAATGGTAAACTATGCTTAAGCATATTTTTACAATGCAAGATCCTCCAAAACTATATTAAAAACACAGTTAAATCCCAAAACACTATTAACTCATTTATATGAATGCATTAATGAAAAATCATAAACATTATCTCATTTACTGCATTTTGCTACTCAAAGAGGGTATTTTCAACTGCAGGGAGCACAATAAACCAAGAAAGGTCCTGACTTCTGCCAGAAAAGTCAGACATGTTGATTTTTCTCCAGAAGAATGGTTAAAAACTGAGTAATTTACCTTCAAACCATTGTACGTTCTTTGAAAGGAAAAACTTAATTTATTTGTTTTACAGTTATTGGTTTTGTTTTATTTTACGTTAATAATGTAACAACAAAATGTTGTTAATAATAATAATAACACTTATTATTATTATTATTATTATTATAATAATAATTATATTATAATTTTTTTTTTAAAACACTACAAAAAGTACAGATAAGAGAACTGTTAAAGTACCGAACCAATAAGTGGTATCGATAAGTAGTAGTAGTACCATTAAAACCTTAATGATACCCATCCCTACTCAAAATGTTATGCCTTATATCAGCTTTTTTTTTTTTTTTATTTAATAACTTGACATTCTTGGGGCTTTGGTATTGCCGCCTTTTTGAATATGTACTTTTGCACTTTCTGCTGTTTGGTTAAGCACCCATTTAAAGTGATGTGCGTGCTTTTGTGCATTTTACAAAAATAGTGAAACGATTTCCACGTTTTTTTTGTGTAAGCAAGTATTTTGTAGTATTTTAAAAATACTCATAAATTTCTCTATCAATGTTTTCAAACAATTATATTTGATTTACCAAAGTCACACAAGTGCCAAATTCACATCTGTCACGATCGTAATGCAGAGATGTCACATCCATAATGAAGCTTTTTCCTCATAAATGCAAAAAAGCCAAATAAATTCAATCATTTTTGTTTAATAGTGAGCCAGCTCTTATTTTGGTTAGCATCGTTTCTTTTGGGTTGTGCAGTTTAATTCACATAATTCCTACAAAGTATGTTGTGTACTGTAAACTCACTAACTTTTTTGGTCACATCCATAAGGCATGTTTATTTTCCTTATTTGAAATTTTTTCTTAACAGATTGATATTTTTCTGATCCCATAATTGTTTTAGATGTTTCAATACAACATTAACATACGTTAACATACTTTTAATGTGATTTTTGAATTTCTATTGCAAATGTCACATCCATAACGCTGGAATTAAGAGAGTGACAACTACATTTAACAACTGGGTTAACTCTTAAATTTAAATAAAGTGTGCACAGAACTGAACTGACAAGTAGTTGTTACTGGTGTATCGTTTTTCCTTTTCTGTATGTGTGCAGGGAATCAGTGGGTCTTGACATGTGTTGCCAGTAATTGATTGAAATTTCAACATACTGTTCAAAGGCGCTAGATCAGGGATGCTCAACCCTATTCCTGGCGATCGACCTTCCTGCAGTTTTCAGTTGCAGCCCATATCAAACACACCTGCCTGTAATTATCAAGTGCTACTCACGTTCTAAATAATTGGTTCAGGTGTGTTTGATCAGGGTTGGAGCTGAAATCAGCTGGAAGGTCGATCGCCAGAAACAGGGTTGAGCACCCCTGCGCTAGATGCAAAACAGTGCAGCTGATGTTTACAAATATTTCTGATATGAAGGACAAATGGATTACTTTGCTGCATCTACTGTAGTATAGAGCGACTTCAGCTGTGACAGTGCGATGTGACATAACCAAGATCTTGACTGCGATGTGATTTATTGCCATTAATTTCCCAGCCCCAGCTATTTAATAAAACAATATATAATTATGATAGAGCAGTTTTGGTTTTTTGCCAAGTCCATCCAAAATATTAAGTTTCATTTTCAGCCCAGAATTTTTATTTTGGTCCACTCCTATTTACTAGCATTTATATTTAAATATGTATTCCTTGTCTTTTGAACTAACATTTTAATTCAAATAGTCATAAATAATCAATACTTTGTTGAAGCAAATCAAATTTAAACTGAATCAAAACACTAATTAAGAATCAAATGAAATTTAATTTCCAAATTGGTCACATTAAACATCCCTATATTGTTAATCATAGCAATTTTGTGTGCGAGTTGTTTTCTGTACACAAAGAATGATAAATGCAGGGATTTACCCCTGTATTTAAATGCTGTTGTCACTTAAAATTTCAGCGTGTACATGTTTTATGCAGTGCAAGGGCTCTGCTATGTTTGTGTGTTGGATCCTCTTGTGTGGGTTCTTATCTTTCATCATTTCAGATGCGAATGAGTAATGTATGCTGCTCTTACATGTGTCTTATGTGTGTTTTCAGATCTCATCCACTGCACCAATGAGATGAATGTGAACGTGCCCCAGCTGGCAGACACTCTGTTTGAGAGAACCACCAACAGCAGCTGGGTCGTGGTCTTCAAAGCGCTCATCACCACACACCATCTAATGATGTATGGAAATGAGGTGAGAGATACCGCATTGGTACTTTATTCTGTCTTTTTGCAAAACGTGGCCCACATCAGACACCCTTCTGTGCTTCTGCTATTAAAGATCCACTGTATTTCGGTCAAAGTGAACTTACATGGCCAATCACACCTCCGCAATCACAATGTGCCATTTGTGACTAAGTGTGCGAGAGATATGGTGCCAGTGAAAACATAAGCATTTTTCATCCTGAAAAGTTGGTTTTAAGTTACTGTAAAGCTTTAATGAAGCAAAAAGCAACTTGGAGATCAGATGAATGACTGAAGGCTAGTCTAGGCATGTTTAAATTTCGATTAGGATATCATGATGTGATGAATTTTATATGTGTATATTAGCATTAAAAGGCATGAATGTTATCCCTTTTTTAAGATTTAAAATGCGTCTGTTCTGTCTCCAGAATGTGTATGTAAAGTTTCAGCTCTAAACACCCATCAGATTATTTATTATAACTTTTAAGAATATTGGATTTTTCTCTGAGCACACTGTAGCAGTTTTTTATGCCTCTGCCTTTAATGCAAATGAGCTAGTTCTCCCCGCCCACCTTTCCCACGTTCCTGTCAGAGTGTGCCTCCACCTCCTGCTGCGTCAGATAGACAGAACAGTGACAGACATAAATGATGCAGATCTCGCGTAAAGTTTGAGAAATACTACAGTAAGGAATTTTCCAATGATTATCATTTGATTTATTTGTTGTGGAGCTAATTCAAGCCTTTCTGCAATAAGTCACACACACTGCCGTTACAAAGTTCACGCACACTGTGCGCATGTTTAACTTTGCACTGTTTTCAAATCAAATTTTAGCTGATTTCGGTATTGGCATGATAGTAGCTGTCTTAAAGCATGTAGGTACCACAGACCGAGAGAGCGAGAGGTTAAAGATGTCCGTGAAAACCCCCGCTAGCTGATGTGCGCATGCTTTAAGTACGCGTCCAGGGATGCCATCTGGGCCCGTAGCTTTTCGGATGTTCACGCGACGGAAAGATCTCGTTACATCCGCTACAGAAACAGAGAGTGTGCTGGCGGTTTCTGTGTCGGCCGCGGGAGCGCGCTGTGTGTGTGCGCTGTCCTGGGCTTCAGAGTGGGCGCGCTGTGTATGTGCGCTGTCCTGGGCTTCAAAGCGGGCGTAGAACGAGTTGAGCTCGTCCGGGAGAGACGCAGCAATGTTCACAGTGGCGGATTTGTTACTTTTTTTTTTTTTAAACATTTATTTGTGATTGTTTTCTCAAATTTTAACAAAACATTTTGTACAATCAAGGTTGTAATACTTACCCCCCCCCCCCCCCACCCCCCCCTGGAACTTTGCCGCCGATATTAATTAGCAAACAAATAAAGTTAAAATACAATTACAACAGGAATAGGTAAAAAAAAAGAAAAAAATAAAGCAAAATGGAAAATATTATTAATAATAATAAATAATAAAAATTAAATTATATAAAAAATATATATATAATAATAATAATAAAAATAAAAATAAGTAAATAAATAAACATGAAAAAATTAAGTTTAAAATTAATTCAAATAAATAATTACCTACAGTACATGATAATACAAATCAATAATCTGATACATTTACAGTGGTCTTTTACATAAATATGATACCAAACCATATTGGTGGTCACAATAAAACCTGTTTGCACAGATTTCTTTATATAAATCAGTTAAAGGAGAGAGTCTTCCTTTCCTCAAAATATGTGATCATAGGTTGCCATGTCTCATAAAATTTTTGGACAGATCCCTTCATTAAATATTTAATTTTCTCTAATTTCAAATATAACATCAGATCACACATCCACATTGAAGCTTTAGGTGGAGCTGCTGATTTCCACTCAAGTAGTATTCTTCTCCTTGCTAACAAAGTAGCGAAGGCAATAACATTTTTTTCCTTGTTGGTCAACGATATCTTGTGTTCTGGTACACCAAAAATCGCTAACTCAAAACCAGGTTTTAACTCTAAATTAAAGGCATCATTTAATGTTTTAAATATTTGTGCCCAATAGTCACTTAACTTTTGACAAGCCCAGAACGTATGGAAAAAGTCCGCCTTGTCATTTTTACATCGATCACACACCTCATCAATAGAAGGATATATTTTTGAGAGTCTACATTTTGTGTAGTAGGCCCGATGAATAATTTTAAATTGTATGAGATTGAGGCGTGCGCAGGAAGTGGATCTATTTACTCTGCTCAGAGCCTCTTCCCATATTTCATCGGGTATTTCAGTACCAATGTCCTTTACCCACTCACCTCTAATTCGGTCAATTAAAGCATCATTTGGAGACATAATAATCATGTATAATGCTGAAATTTGACCTTTAAGAGGAGTAGGAGATTGTAGAATTTTATCCAGCATTGAAGCAGGTGGTAGGTCAGGAAAAGTTGAGCTCTGGGCTTGAACAAAGTGTCGGACCTGGAAATAACGAAATAGATTGGAATGTGCCAGTTGGAATTTTTTGGAGAGGTCACTAAAATTAGCGAAGGTGTTGTCTATATAGAAGTCCCAACATCTGGCCAAGCCTGCCTTCTGCCATTGAACATATGTAAAATCAAGTTTACCAGGAGGAAACAAGTGGTTATTACATAAAGGGTTTAACATAGAAAAATCGGTCAGTTTATGCTTCTGTCTAAATTGGGACCATATCTTGAGTGTAGAGCATACAACAGGGCTTGAAGAATAGTTAGATGGAGAAAATGGTAACTTCACTGTTATTAATGAAGAAAGAGATGTAGAAATACAGGTATTTGCTTCAGCTTTACACCAATCAACCTCTGGGGTGTTATACCAACTAACAATTTTTTGGAGGTTAGCGGCCCAGTAGTAACTAATAAAATTAGGAAGCGCTAAACCTCCCTGGGATCTATGTCTTTCAAGAAGCTCCTTACGGGTTCTGGGATTCTTCCCATTCCATAAGAATGATAAAATAGGTTTATTTATTTTGTGAAAAAAAGCTTTTGGGAGAAAAACTGGAAGGGACTGAAATAAGTATAAGAATCGAGGTAAGACATTCATTTTTATACAGTTCACTCTGCCTGCTAGGGATAATTGTAGTGCATTCCATCTCTGAAGATCTGATTTAATTTTACTTAGTAGTGGTAAGAAATTTTTCACATATAAACCTGAAAAGCTGCGGGTAATATGAACTCCCAAATATTTAAATCCAGATTGAGAAACCCTAAATGGAAGGGATGTTACATTAATTTGTAAAGCAAGGGAATTGATTGGAAAGCATTCACTTTTAGAAAGATTTAGTTTATATCCTGAAAAACTACCAAAATCGGATAACTTTTCTACTATCTTTGGGACGTTTTCAACTGGATGTGAAATGTATAACAACAGGTCATCCGCATATAAAGAGACCCTGTGTTCCATCCCCATTCGATCAATTCCCTGGATAGACTGCGAGGATTTAAGCATAATAGAAAGTGGTTCGATTGCTAATGCAAAAAGAAGAGGGCTTAAAGGGCAGCCCTGCCTTGTTCCCCTAAATATCGGAAAAAATTGCGAACATATTTTATTTGTGATAACAGATACTTTGGGATTAGAATATAGCAATTGGGTCCAGGCTATAAATTTTGATCCAAAACCGAATTTTTTTAGAACTGTAAATAAATAGTGCCACTCCACTCTATCAAATGCCTTCTCTGCATCCAGGGAAACCACCACTTCCGGGGCCTCCCTGGATGCAGGAGAATACAGAATACCAAGGAGTCTTCTTAAATTAGTAAATGAGTGGCGACCCCTAATGAAGCCTGTTTGATCTGGTGATACAATTTCTGGTATGATGGTGTCAATTCTGGAGGCCAATAATTTTGCAAGAATTTTAACATCGACATTTAGCAGTGATATTGGCCTGTAGGAACTGCAGTCCAGTGGATCTTTTCCTGGCTTTAGAATAAGTGTAATAAATGCTTCTGTAAGAGACCGTGGTAACTCTGAATTTATTAAAGAATTTTCAAACATTTTTAGAAGAAGTGGAGCTAATTTGGGGGCAAAAGCCTTATAAAATTCCACAGTATAGCCATCAGGGCCAGGGGTTTTGCCATTTTGCATAGCATTAATAGAATCTAAGATTTCTTGTAGATCAATTGGTTGTTCGAGCATTTCTTTTTGATTTGGATTAATTGTCTGGATATTCAGGTTATTAAAAAAAAATGACATACCCGATGTATCTCCAAGAAAATCTGAGGTGTATAAATCGATATAATATTTTTTAAAGGTATCATTAATTTCTTTAGGATCAACTGTCAGTTGTTGTGAGGCATTACGAATCTGTGGGATTAGCCTGGAAGCTGACTGAATTTTTATCTGGTGAGATAATAAACGGCTTGCTTTTTCCCCATGTTCATAAAAATTCCCTTTAGACCAAAGCAAATTTTGTTGGGTTTTTTCAATTGATAACTGATCATATTCTGCTTTAAGTTCAACTCTCTTTTTAAGTAGTTCTTCAGAGGGCGATATAGAAAGTTGTTGATCTAATTTTCCTATTGAATCTATTAGTTGTTGTAGTTTAGCATGTTTTAACTTATTAACAGATATAGAGTAAGATATAATTTCACCTCTGATTACTACTTTAAGTGTCTCCCATAGGACTATTGGTGAAATCTCTTCTGAATCATTTGTGAGCAAAAAGTTATCTATGGCCATTGCTATATGTTTGTGAAAATTTTTATCTGCCAATAGGTTAGAATTTAATCTCCAATTAGGACGTTGGGTACAATGATGAGTAAATCGTAAATCAAGAAGCAGTGGTGCGTGATCTGATATTACAATCGTAGAATACTGAGTTTTTTCCACTAAGGGAAGTAATGTCTTATCTAAGAAAAAATAGTCGATTCTTGAGTATGAAGAATGAACAGGGGAAAAATAAGAAAATTCCTTTTTTTGAGGAAAAAAAAATCTCCACGGGTCCACACAGCCCGTTTGTGTCATAAAGGATGATAAAGCGTAAGACATTTTTGTCAGAGATGTTGTTTTTGGATTTGAACGATCTAGTGCTGGATTAATAACACAGTTCAGATCTCCACCAAAAATTAAACGATACGAGTTTAAATCGGGTAAAGAAGAAATTATTTTGTTAACAAAATTAACATCATCCCAATTAGGGGCATAAACACATACTAGGGCAACAGGAGTATGAAACAAATGACCCGTCACAATAACAAAACGTCCTTGGGGGTCTGAAAGAAATTTGGAAGCATGAAATTGCACCTTCTTATGAATTAGAATCGCTGTTCCTCTTGCTTTACTGTTGAACTGGGAATGAAAGATCTGACCAATCCAGGGTTTTTTAAGTCTCATATGGTCTGCTAGCTGCAAATGCGTTTCTTGCAGAAATGCTATTTCAGTATTCATTTTTTTAAGATGAGCAAATATACGAGCTCTTTTGTTTGGCCCATTCAAACCTTTAACGTTCCAGCTAATAAACCGAATAGTAGACCCTCCAGTCCTATTTGTATCACTCATTGATCAGCCATTCTTTTGTAAACAGCAAGACCCTCTCTCCAATACATGACATGCAGGTAAGAGAAAGAAAAAAAAAGAAAAAAAAAGAAAAAAAAAAAAAAAAAGGAAAAGAAAAAACAACAACAACATATTTGGCGGTGATTATCCCAACCCCACTGAACTTTACCTATATTTGCCTCAAGAACGGAGACAAATTGCAGGCCCCCACTAACCAACCCCCAGTAATCTCCCAACTGACCTAAATCCGTTTCAACCCCTAGAGGGCAACCCAACATTATTAAACATTCTAAATGTGCCAAAACGCCATTATTACGGATAGTTTTTTTTTCCTCGACGCAGTCACCAGTCACTGTTATTGGTGCATCAGTTCCTGTTTAGTTTAGAACAAGAGCAAACAATACCTTCATCAAATCGATCTAAAAAAAAATCAGTTCAGAAGGCTGTGATTGAGTGAGAAAGAAAACAGAAAAAGGTGTTCTAAACATTTATACGTTGGTCGTAGAACTGTTTCGCCTCATCCGGTGTATTGAATATTAAAGTTTCTTCCTTAAAAGTCACCCTCAGACGAGCCGGGTAAAGCAGCTGAAAACGTATGCCCTTTTGGTAGAGCGATTGCTTGATGCCGTTGTAAGAGGAACGTTTCTTTGACAGGGTAGCGCTGAGATCTTGGTAGATTCTGACGATATTCCCTTTGTATTTCATTTCGTGTCGCTTTGCCCAGCGCAGCAACCGCTCCTTTTCTTGGAATCGATGAAAGCACACCAAAAATGGACGTGGTTTACGGCCGTCCGCTGGCTTTTGGCCGGGTGAACGGTGCGCTCTCTCAAGTGTTGGTGGATTGTCGAAGACCTCCGTGCCCGTCATCTCTAGTAACATCTCAGAAACGAACGTAACGGGGTCTTTGCCGTTTTCGATTCCTTCCGGAATGTTCACGATCCTCAAGTTAGCCCTTCGAGATCTATTTTCCAAATCCTCAATGCGATCAAGCAGAGATGTGTTCTGAGTTTGTAAAGTTTTTATAGCATTTTCAGCCGCTGTCACCTTCTCAAAGTTCTCTCCAGCCAGGCACTCCGTCGCGGTCAGGCGGCTTTGAAATCCTTCAACCGACTCTCTTAATGCATTCACGGAGCTTTGCAAAGGCCCGATAGATTCCCGAATCAAGACAGATAGATCTTCCCTGATACTAACACGCTGTTTAGTTAATTCAGAAATCAACAGGTCTATAGATACGGATTCAAAAGTTTCTGTCGTGACCTGTTTTTCAGCACTGGAGGCAGCGGCGGCCATGGTTGCTAACTTGCCAGCGATGCTCGCGGTAGATCTCGTTGTCGGTGGAACTAAAGAATGAGCTTGCTTCGGCTTAGAATTACTCATATTTTGGTCGAGAATGTTCTAAACAAATCAATTAACAGTAACTAGAAGTATTTAGCGTGTAACAGGTTTAATTAAGCAACGTGGGTTGGGAGCCCTTCTTCCACGCACCTTACTCCTTCATTGCTATACCGGAAGTCCGGATTTGTTACTTTTAAAGTCCGTGATGTAATTAAGTCCCTGCCACATGCTCCTTGCATTATTGGTGTTAAATTGACCCTCTACCCTGTCTTTGTCTTTTGCATGGCAAATGTGACAGGATGCAACCAAACCGATGCAACCAAGGATGCAACCAAACCGGAATTGAAGCTTCATGTTTTATAATTGTCCTGACATGCGGCTGTGGTGATGAATTACAGTGATTTTACCGTCTTTAACTTTATTACAAACATGCACTGTTTTAAAAACATTTTATACTTGTAAAACTCATTCTTGATCACATTTAATGATGATTGAGGATCACAGAGATCTGAACATTTCATTTAATCCCAGTTGCTTTGCACATGTCCTGTCATGTTGATATGATTATTCGCGTTACTACGGAGACATGTTAATACGCGGCTGTCAGTTAATTTGGTGGGCGGGGAAAACCACACTTCTGCGTCATGTTGCGGTGGGCCTCAAAATGGGAGGGATTTGGATCCTATTTTAACATCAGGAAATGTACATACTGTGTTTAGATCACCCCAGTATGACTGTGGACACACTATAGCTACACACAGTTCTGTCCAAACAGCTTACGAAAGATAATTTTCATCATAGATGCCCTTTAACATTTCTTAGTGCAAAGCAAGTGATATTTTGAGGGTGAGGACTGTTATGTTGTCATTTAATTTTGGAAAAAATATTTAGTAATTTGTGTATTTTGTTCATTTAATTGGTTTTAATTCATTTTTATTTTAGTTTAAATTTAAATGAGTTTTGTTTGCCAACTTGCTTAAATAAGTTGTGAATGAGATGTAATTAAAAATTCAGTTAACATGTATTTTAAATAATTATATGTGGTTAGTTTTAGTGAACAATAATAACCCTTATTATTGTTGGGAGTGTTATTTTTAACAGACCCCCTAGTTTTTCACATTATTTTTGTGATTTTGTTAGATAAAAATGACAATTTTGCGATTTTAAAAAATCGGACACAATGACACAAATCATAAAAATAAAGCTTAGTTTGGTCTCTTGTCAAGACAATATCTAAAGCAGATGTAAAATGGTAGGGATTAAGCCAAAGGAAGGTTGCATAACTCTTATTTTTATCCACAATCTTTCTCAGATTTCACTCCCTCATCTGACATCATGTACATCACTCAGGACATGCGCTAGGGCTTCCCCTACTGTAATACACTTAAAACATGGATTGCCGTAAAACTCGTCAATGGCAGGGAAGCGTTTCTCTCGTCAACGGCTGGGAAAGAGTTTATTGTTATCATTTATTGTTATCATTTGTTGATTTGACGCATTCATAATAGACTACCACCCATACACGAAAATCAAAAATTATGTTCTTCAATTCAGTCACGTCCAGCAGCTGTCATCTGTGAACCAATCTCCATCATTGTAAGCTGCTTGCTTTTCTGTCTGTTCCACTGCTACATTTGTTAGATGTTTGCTTCTACTTTCTTTTGTAGCCTGAAGTGCATCAATCGCACAATTCACGCCATGTTATTCACTCGATTTGCACCACAGGATTTCTTGACACATCTTTGCAATGCCTTCACATGTAAATCACTCGCACTTCATCCGCATCTGCTTACTGCACAGGCTGCAAAACAATTCTCCCCCACTCTCATGTAATGTAATGATTGTGAGGGCACAGGTGAGATGTCATTTTTTGAGAGACACTCAAATACATCACGTGCGCTGCGTATGCAACGTGTATAAGTGATGTTAAACAATTAATTGCAAACTGAAATAAATCTTATTTGATTATATGGTTTGTAATGTTTTTTATGATATAGTTTACTTTTTTGGGATTATTTTTGCAAAAAATTGACTATTGATTTTTGTGTTAAATTCAGCCTTCACAAAACCGTGAAAAACTAGGGGGTCTGTTTAAATCATGAGATGCGTAAAAGTATATGATATTTTACTGCATTGTCAGTTTTTTCATATATAACTTTTGTATATATTTATTTCACCCTGTTATTTTCTTACATTACACAACTACTGTTGGACATTTCTGTGTAATGCATTTACAAACGCATGTGCTAATAGTGCAAAACAGCATTCAGGTTTGAAAGCTTATAAAGTTTATGCACAGGAGCAAGACTTATCCACAAATAGATGCTTATGTACAGGCACAAACATGTAGTAGGCTAATGATAAACGGCGGGTAGGTGTGAACATGACACACACACACACATTAATGATATATACAGTTAGGACGTGACCTAGATGTGCACATGGCCTGCTTAATGCATTGCTGCTACATGAGCTACTCTAGCTATGCACGCAAATTCACCTTGCTTCAATACCTAAATGAGGACATGCCAAAGACTTGCTCTCTATTCATCTAAAGCTAATTGTAAGTGAAAAAAGTGTATCTCTCCCTAAAATTAAAATGGTCATTTTACTTTTACATTTTCTTTTACTTTGTATGCATTGTGAAGCGCTTTGGGTGTATGGCCATACACAATAAATGCGTTATATAAATACACATTACATTACATTCCTTTTCTCTGTGAAACAAGCACAGTTTTTTTCTTTTTTTTTTTTTTTTTAAGAAATTGAAACCAAACATTGCGTCATGGTGGCTTACTGGTTAGCACTGTTACCTCACAGCAAGAAGGTCGCTGGTTCAAGTTTCGGCTGGGCCAGTTGGCATTTCTGTGTGAAATTTGCATGTTCTCTCCAGGTTCACGTGGGTTTCCTCTGGGTGCTCCGGTTTCCCCCACAGTCTAAAGACATTCGCTATAGGTGAATTGGGTAAATTAAATTGGCCGTAGTGTGTGTGTGTGTGTGTGTGTGTGTGTGTGTGTGTGTGTGAATGCAAGAGTGTATGGATGTTTCACAGTACTGGGTTGTGGCTGGAAGGGCATCCGCTGCGTAAAACATATGCTGGAATAGTTGATGGTTCATTCCGCTGTGGTGTCCCTTTATAAATAAGGGACTAAGCTGAAGGAAATGAATGAATGAAACCAAACATTTAATATTAAAAAAAGAGAAAGAAAATCTTTTGTTTCAATATTTTTTTTATTACAAGTGCACAAGTAATGAATGACATTATTCTCTTTTTAAATCGTTTAAACTGATTTGTTTTGCACCAAGTAGGCTGGGTAGAATTATTTTACTTGAGTAGAATTTTTGTTAACATTTATTAAGATTCAAGTAACAAAATGTTTAGTTTTATTGCTTTAATTTTAGTTAAAATTGCAGCTAGCTCTCTGCAACTCTCACATAGTCACCCACTGAAGCTAAGCAGGTCTGCACCATGTAAGTACCTGCATGGGAGACCACATGGGAAAGCTAGGTTGCTGTCGGAAGTGGTGTTAGTGAGACCAGTAGGGGGCGCTCAACCTGCGGTCTGTGGATTCTATCGCCCCAGTATATTGATGGAGACTCTATACTGCTCAGTGAGTGCCGTCTTTGGGATGAGACGTTAAAAGCGAGGTCCTGACTCTGGGATTGAATTGAATTTTTATTTGACAGATTTTAGACAAACTACAAAAATACAAGTATCCCATACATTTTGTCGAGGATAAAAACACAAAGCCCTGGGCTTGTTTCTACAGTATGTTAAAAATCGATGTTAAAAAAAAACAAAGTATGGTAGTAAATACAAAGTAAATACAGTTAATGCATAAAACAAACAGTACCTCCACATTTTAAAACAGGAACAAAATTATTCACAATACAATAACATATCAAATAAAACATCATCCACCATACAAACTAACTATCCTCATCTAACAACCATATTTTTTTAAAAATTAAAAAAAAATTGTTATTAAAAATCCCAGCATGTCCTTCAAAAAAACCTGGCATCCTGGCCAAATTTGCGCACTGGCCTGTCCATCATGTCTTCCTAACCATCTCCAAATCATAATTGGCTTCATCACTCCATCTTCTCCTCTTCACCAATCAGTTGGTGTGTGGTGTGCGGTCTGGCGCAATATGGCTACTGGCTGTTCCTCTCAAAAATATGTAAATCGCTTTGAGTGTCCAGAAAAGCACTATATAAATGTAAGGAATTATTATTATTTATGTATTCATTTTTTCCAAATTTTCTTTCTTTTCTTTTTTCCCCCTTATCAACCAGGCATACAATAACAATGCAGCCTATAAAACAGCACACATCCACACTCTTCTTATATAAGTATATACACATTCAAATGACGTAAATAAATGAATAAATAAATAAAATAAGTAAATCACAATAATAATAATAAATAAATAAAAATAATGACTTGAAACATTGAAAAATAAATCATGACAAAATAAAAAATTACACACAGTTTACATAATATTCATATATGATTTCCAAAGATAGTCAAAACTCAAGTCCAATACAGTTCAATATTAATTTTTTCCGCTATTCTATGGAGCATCCATGTGTTTCCAGTATAATGCAATATCCTTTCTAGCTTCAAGAAAACCAAAATCCTAAATTTTTGTCTTTCCAATTGTAAGTTCCATAGGATACAAACCAAGAATACAGAGCTTGGTGTTTAAAGGGATTTTTAATATTAAACATGTCTGACATACATTCAATTATCTCTTTCCAAAATTATTATTTTAGGACATTGCCAGAGGCAGTGATGTAGTGTAACTTTATCATCTAAACATTTAGAGCACACATCTGGAATATTAGCAGACAAATGATGAAGTTTAACAGAGGTTATATACATTCTCATTAACCATTTGTGTTAAAGTATCCATTGTAATCCATTGTTGATTCAGTGGTATGCAGGGCTTTACATTAACACCCGCCAAATACGGGTAGTTTTAGGTTGTGGCGGGTTAGACAGCCACTCACAGTAGCCACTTTGGCTGGCTGAAACTCATTTTTAAATTGCCAGTGCTGGCTAGTCGTCACTACAGATTAGACTGTTCGTTTATGACCGTTTGTCTATATGTGTAATGTGATCTTAGAATCGAGAAGCAGCACAAATGACAAAAACAGCTTTTCGCGTGAGCATGAGAAAGCAGGTGAATAACGAATGAGAGGATCACGCGCACGGTGAGACAGGCTTTCCTCACTCAATGACGAGGGCTTTAGTGTTGCGCACACAGTTGATTTGATGCGCGCGAATGTTTAAAAGCTCCTGTGCCGTTTCCTCACTCGAAGCAACTGTGCCTGGAAACTAAACTAGTGCGACGCTCGTGCACCCACAGTCCTTCAAGGGCTCGAGATTCTTTGTAAGCAGCAGCAGTTGTTGTTGCTTTCACTTTAACCATTCTTTAAACAGATTATTAATTGGCCTAACAATAACCGTGTGCACGCCATCATCCTTTCATTATCGCGCACGGAATGTTTTTTTACCCGCTTTCTTTTGCTTGCTGTTATTTTTGTTAATATAGTTTATTAATCATCCTTTACAAAAATATTGCTTTAATATGCTGTTGTATGCATGGTTAACTGGTGATCTGGGAGCCAGAACAGATCACTGTGGATAGTTTTAGATGCGTGAGAATATATATTTTTAAAATGTCAACTGTTTTGTTGAATAGGAAGTGTATGTATACAGCAGTATTTTGCTTGTTTTGACACATTATTTAAAATTTGTGGCAAAGAAATATTTAGTTTGGTGTGGCCAGGGAAAAAAAAGGTAAATCCTTATTGTGTTGAGCCCTGAAAAGTCCTGTGAAAGAAAACTAATTTTAATGCGACACTTTTTTTTTTATGAAAGCATAACCCATTTGCTCATAGTCATTGAGTAGGCTCATAAACAAAAAACAGTTAAATGAACAAGAAGGCAAGTGGAAAAAACCCAAAATCTAAATGAAGTAATTTTAGTATGCCAAAGTCAAATTTATGCATATCAAATATATTTTCCCAACAACAAAATTGTGGTTAGTGAAAATGGCGAGTGGCTAGTAATGGTGGAAAACTACTAGCCACAGTGGCTGGTGCTGGTGAGTTAATGTCAAGCCCTGGTAGTATGTGTAACCATAAAATTGTAATACAAACCCTTCCTTCTAAATTTTGGATAGTTATTTTTTATAATTTTGATAAAGATGGTATAAAACTAATCTGTTTTTCTTTTGATGACATGTAACTCTTCAACTGAAGGTATTTAAAGAATATTATTATTATTATTATTATTAGTTGACTACAGCAATCAGCAAATATTTTTTTACCTCCTTTTTTTAAATGTCAGAATAAATCAAAATAGATTTGGTCAGTTTTACATGGGGTTTTCTGGGGAATCTCTTAATTGAGGTTAATCAGTAATAATTCAGCAATAAGTGTACAAATGGAGTTTGTGCGCTTGATTCAAACAACGTGATTCATTCAAAGAATTGACAAATTCATGTCATTTCTTTTGTGAACTGTGCTGCACCAGTCGCACTATAGTGCAGCCAGTGAAGAAAACAAATCTATTGTGTCGTCCTGGCATTATTTTGCAGTACACCGTCCTTTTTATCTCATCGCGTTCAATTTAGACTGGGAGCTCACAACTCGGGTCAAATATAATTACTTTTTCTGAGGCGCTGTAGATTCTGTGGTACACACAAAAACAATGGCAGTGCCAGTGACTCTCACATGTGTCCTTGTGCAGTTGTTTGGGCTATAAAATAAAAAAGCCCTTCACTATATGTCTAGAGATAGTGAGCACGCAGGATTGTCCTTCGGCACACCCTGTTCTCTGCCATGACGGGGCACTAATCAGCCAGAGGTGGTTTCCGTTATCAGAGCTGAACGTCTGGTCTGGGTCGGGTCGGGTCTGGTCTTAATCCTTTACCCTCGATATTTCTTCAAAAACACACGTTTGGTTATCGCTGTCTGTCGAGGAGCAGAGACGTTTAGAGGACATTGGTCTTGTCAGCAGTAGCCCTGTGATCGGGCACAGGAAGGGCCACAGATAAGCTGTTGATGATAAAAGCGTTTGCACATGGGTTTGTGCGAAATGGGAGACAAAAGGGCCAATGTCACTCATAGATGTCCCCGATATTGAATGCACCATTCGCTGCAGTGACGTCACTGGGAGTGTCGAGGATAGAGATAGAGAGACGTGGGTTTGAAAAACATCTGTGTTAGGATAAGTTTAAGGTTAAAGAACTTTGAGACTGAGAGGGAGAAAGGCGAGGGAAAGCAAGCAGAATTTTAATCAGCTGGTTCATGTTGGGTCGCAGTGGACAAATTGCTTAACCTTGTGTGGGGACATCACACAAGCCCTGCTGTCCATCTAGAGCAGTTCATTTCAGATACAGTGGGCGATTGAGTATTGATAGAGTTTGAGAGAGAGTTTGTGTGTGTGTGTGTGTGTGTGTGTGTGTGTGTGTGTGTGTGTGTGAGGTTCAGGGGAGCTGGTTAACGCTGGAGGCTCAGATAAAGTTTTGTTTTATGAAGATAAATAACCCCCTGCTAATTGTATTAAACAAGAACCACTTTAGTCTACTGAGAGATGTAGGAATGTATGTCTTTTTGGTTTCGTTAATCTTTCTGTCTACCTTTTTAGGGGCCTGTAAAATCATTGTTTTTTTCCCCCAGTTGCATGTCCATTTCAATGCTTTAATGTTTTTTTTTGTCAACATTTAATTTAATTAAAGAATCCCACACAATTAGTTGTATAAAAAAAATCTGGATTTCATTGAAATGACTTGAATAAAAAAATCAAAGTAAGCTTAAATTAATAAAATCTTTAACAATTTATTGATTTTGTATGTTTTTAAACATGTTTGGTTATTTTAATCCTGCGACACATCAAGCTGGCAGCAATGATCTAGCGGCGAAGAAAAACCTATTGGTCGCATCTGGTCTGTGTGAACACACCACATGGATGGCAGCAAACTGAAATGACATAACATGTTCTACACCTGTGTGAGAGGATGTACTTTTTTGCACCTGCAGGGGGGGGGGAGGAGTCTGTTTTGCTCATATTGCAAAGGGAAACCAGAATGTGCACATCAAAACCATAAACAAAGCAGTGTTTGGTACCCAGGAATCATTTGTGCAAATATGTCTGATTTTCTAATAATTCATATTATTGCAAATATTTAAGAAAGGAAGCAAATTTACAGCCGGCTTATGTGTTTTCTCCCTAGGGTTGGGTCGATAGACGTTGCCATCGTTCATTGCCGATGGCCGATATACATCACGATGCTGAGTCGGCATCGCGATCCTCGGCCCCACCTTCATCGCAGCAGCAACCAGCTTGCGAAAAATACATACTTAGGCCTCGTTTACACTAATACATCTTAGTTTTAAAATGGCATTTTAGAACAAAAACAATACACGTCCACACTAGCGTTTCATCTAGCATTTCTGAAAAGCCCTCCTTCCACACTATAGCGATAAAAACGCACATCACGTGACCACTGTCACTGTCATGCGCTCGTCTGAGCTTCAGGCGGTGCTTTGAGTACAAAACCCCTGAGAGCAGTGCACATCGGACCGTTTATAAAGGATGTACCTTTGGATCACTATAGTTGTTAAACGTGATATTTAATTAATCTCGTCTCTATCTAACGACTCTTTGGTCTTTTGAATCGATCAGGTAACGTGTCACAGCGTCAGTACACTGCTTCAATCTTTCGCTTTCACGCTTGTACTTAGTCATTTTAGCGAAAACCTCAGATCTTGTTGGTTGTTCCTGTTGATTGTGCATCTTTTTTACCAACCAAGTTTGTCGACACCATTATAACGACGCAGATTACTCTGCTTATTCATGCCAGAGTCCCGCATTAAAGTGACTGACAGGTGGTAATTTGTGTGTAACTTATCTTTATTTATTTACCTATGATTTGGTTATGGTTAAAACAAAGGCCAATATGGGTCAGGTAGTTGAAACAGTAGGCTACAAATATTTCATTTGTTATGAATTAATTAATTATTCATAAATAATTAATCCACCACCGCCTATGACGACGATGCCATCGTCCATTATGATGTTTCACATTAGACATCGTATGATGCCAAATTGGTTGACATCGCGCAACCCTGTTTCTCCCTTGACATGACTTGTTTGCTTAGCTGTGTTACTACTTTTTTATTTTTATTTTTTTATCTTGTGATTTATTTCTAAACAGCCAATCAAAACGCTCTCTTCAGCTGATGCTGATTCTACATGCTGAATCAGGTCAACTAGCTCCAAAGTTAACTCAATGAGAGTCCATGTGTGGAACACACTAAACAAACTATTGGACTGATGCAGACCGACGATGGACTGTCAGCTTGTTGTGTCCTGGCCTTTAGGGGCTGTTTACATGAAAATGTTTTCAGCCAAATGCGGGAAACTTTTTATATGTTTTGCCTTTTTGCTTACGTAAGAACATTGTTTTTAAAAAGGAAAATTTATAAATGTGAAAGCGTGTTTCAAAGTGGAATTTTTTAACATTAACATTAGCCCTTGGCATGTCCATGTAAACACCCTACAACAGAGTATGCACGTGCATAGTACTTGTTTGGGAGAGTGTAGATTAACGTCAGGTGCATCTTATGTATCTGAGATGCATCTTATTATACATAGCAAATTATACACACGTGAACCGCAGATGACACATAGTCACTTTCTTACAAGTACTGTTTAATAACAAGTTGGCAGCGCAGAATACTGGCCTAGCACATGTAATGCAACATTTTTTTTGGAAATGTGGATTGTTTTGAAGATATTGACAGGTACTATTATGACAAAAATTTACTGGGTAAAATTTTTTATTTTTTTTTACCAGTCAATCAATACATCCATAAAAACAAAAAGACATGTTTGCAACATAAAATATTCAAAACAATGCTGTGCAGTAGATTAAATGAACTCTTTGTATGTGGATACATATGGAATTTTTGTCAGTTGAGATCTTGAAGAGCTCATAAAATGTATAAAGAAGTCAAAACAGCACCAGGAATTGCTCATTCTGAATCAAAGATCTTTTACAAGTAGTACACATTTCTCATGTCTTGTTTGGCTAGCAGCACTAAGGTTCAGATGGCAGTGTTCACACCACACTAACAGAAAATTATAGTTATTTTTAAACAAACAAACATATATTTTTGGTTTGACGTGTGAACATACCCTGAGACACATGATAACACGCATAGTGTTGGCACATTTGAGAGTCATGGATGCTTATGTGTGTGTAGTAGAGTGCAGACTTGATATTTAAATAGCTTTTTTTTGTGCTTCCCAGACATTTTACGTCCATATCACAGTATGATAAACAGCACTACTGTTCCCTTTTTATAAATGGATTCTGCTATTCCATCCATGTTTACTGCACTAGTGAAGTCTAAAGGCCTTCAATTTGAGTAAAACAGACAGATATTATCAAAGACAAAAGAAATGCTTATTTGTGATTTGGAAATATTCAAAAACCAACCAGAAGACTGAATGGAATTAAGACTGTATGCACTATAAACATCGTGAGACACTTGTTAGAAATAATTGCTTCAGACAAAAAGCATTAGGCAAATGTTATTGGCTGATCTAGTCACAATTGTCTTTTCACTAGTCATGCAGCTGTGCCTATAACAATGCTATTTGACAGTATTTACTTCAATACACATTCCCGCTCTTATTATGTAGTTTATGTTAGTCCTAAGATGGAAAAAATGAACCGTTCTTATCTTTCATCAAAATTTAATTAACTTCCAAGTCTGGAGTGGCTTTCTTGTACAGCTGATGTCGCACAGGCCACATGGGCTCCTGGATAATGTTAATCAATAGCCAAATAGCTGTAGGCATTGTTTAAGGCTATTGGTGTAATTAATTCAGGCTTTCTGTTAGTTAACACACAAGATTAATGTCAACACAAGACCACCGAAGAGTTTCAGCAATTTAATATCCATTTCGAGTAAACCCGTGTAAATGTCATTGTCGACAATGCCTTTTGATCTGCGGGGTGATGTGAAGGGATTTTGTGAAGAACTACAGGGAACGGTCTCCGTTTCGTGCTGTGCTCTTCCAAATGCAGAACTAAGTTTAGCCTTGCTGTGCGTGATGGTTTAAATAAATTTCTTCCTGTGTAAGACCCTGTAAATGAGCAATGCCTAATGTAATTGTGGCATTAGCTTACTATGAAAGTACAACGTCTTGCATTTTCTATTACTTCATAATTCAATAGTACATGTAACTGGGTGTAAGTCATTGCTCTGTTTTTCTCTGACTTTAATTCTGTCTGTTTGACTAAGATGCTTTTATAAGGATTTTTGCTGCCGATACTAAGCATACAGATTTATTTAGACTTTATTTAGTTTTTTTTTTTTTTCAGATAAAATAAGACCTTGAAGTTGATTTGCTTATATAAACTCATTAACACTGGCATAGTATAATACTGTAATTATTAATCATAATACTTACTGTTAGAAAAGTTCTCTAACAGAATAATCAGTAATATTATAAAACATTCCATACAATTAAAACATTTTATATTTGAATTTGAGGAAAATCAAAATTTTCTGTGTGATTACTGTTGTTGCATGATCGTTCAGAAATCATTCTAATATGATCTATGTTAAAAGTACATTTACATGGACACCAATAATCCGATTTTATTACGATTAAGAAAATACTCTGATTAAGAGTCTACCATGTAAACAGCGAATTTTTTTTATTTTTATTTTTTTTATTACCTTAATCAAACTAAACAGAAATGGAATTAGGACATGTGGAGTGTGCCCATTTTAGTCACATTATTGAAGTGCAGTACAGACATGCAAACACCTTAATCAAACTATTACCATCATGTAGGATTTTCGCTGCATATTGTGACAGGATAATCTCTACACACACGGCTGTTTGACACTATTCTTTGCAACTAAAGAGTCAGTGAAGGACCACAGACACATACACTGCAAAATGCGGAGGTTTTTTTTCTATATGGCGTGTGGTATCAAATTCTATTATAACACTCTTCCAGCAGTTCAATATCTTGTTTGTCACGAGGGTCATGCATGAAATGTTCCTAAATGAACGTGAAAGTGCCAAACTGCAGTTAAAGTCGACAAATTAAAAATAAAACTCCCGAAAATTACATGAAACTCCATAGGAAACATGGATGATGCAGTGGCATTAATGGAATTGTGCTATAACATGTAAGCAACTACCAGTAAACACCTTTATCATATTATTGTCTTATTCAGATTGAGAGAAAAAATTAGATTACTGATTTCTGATCACTGTTGTTTAATGTGATGACATTTATCTCATTTATAAATCTATTATAAATGTCTTTACTTTCACAAATAATCAAATTTATGCATTAATTTATCTTCAGGAATTCTTCCTGAAACTGCACTTTTGAATTGTAACGTATAATGTTACTAAAGCCTTCTATTTTAGAAAACTGTAGAAAAGAGTCATTATAAGGAGTAATGCTAAAATTGCATCATTGCCAGCACAAAGAATATATAGTTTTTTTTTAAAATATATATTTGAATAGAAACTTTACTTTAAATGTATTTTTTGCATCTTTTACTATTGTGGCAAATTTCCAAATACACTGAATGCTCAAATTTGATGTACTTTTATATACATGCATGCATATGCGTATGCACCCATAAGTTTGTGTGTGTATTAGGGGTGTGGTCCAACATTGGTCTCATTGTTTAGTTTGATTACTATTTAACTCGTAATCGATTTGGTTCAATTACTTATCACGATGCATCATGAAGCATTGATGATACACTGCGTCCACAATTTTCAATGTAAACAATTTTGTTGATAAATACAAGCAGTCATATATACCAACTAAACCTTTCATTTTTCCTGCTTACAGAAAATACTCTTGACTGTATCAAACATTAAGTGATAACGACACGTCCTACTGCTCAGTGATTGGGAGAGCTTTTTACAGTGTGCCCTCAGCAGTGACATGGGGGATCTTGGGTTCTGCTGTATCTTCAGGGACGGTTTAAGACAGACTCACAAAATAGTGATATGTGCCCAGATGTAGGCTTTGAAAAATAAAGTGTTTTTAATTACTCGCACACATACTCGTATGCATCCAGCCTCCCTCTGAAATCTGATATATAGCAAAATATAAGCAAATCGCATATTTAACCATTCCCTGTAAACCCTAGAGATCCAATTAGATCAGCAGTTTCTGAAATACTCAGACCAGCCTGTCTGGCACCAACAACCATGCCACATTCAAAGTCACTTAAATCACCATTCTTCCCCATCCTGATGCTCTGTTTGAACTGCAGCAAATTATTTTGACTATCTACATGCCTAAATGCATTAAGTTTTTGCCATGTGATTGGCTTATTAGAAATTTGCGAGCAGTTGGACAGATGTACCTAATATAGTGGCCAGTGAGTGTACATGAACACATACAAGATTTCTGTTTGAGCACCGAATCAGACTGTTAATCACATAATTACAATTAATCGTCAGCCAATTTTCATAATGGTGAGCGGCCTAAAATGTGCTACAAATTCAGTTTCTTTCAGTTTTTGAATGCTTTTTCAGACATGGCTGTGAAACGGGCTGTTTAACATTCTGGCCATGTGCTGACTGAGTTCAGGTCTCTCCTGTGTGGGATCCGTTTGCATAATGGATGCTGTTTGTGAGCGATGTGTGCAAGGTAAGGTAATTATTACCTTTATGAAGGATTCTCCCACTCCCCTGATGACTTTTTCCTTCTCCACCCTACAGGCAGGAATGGCAAATCTGGGCAGAAAACAAACAGCTGCTGCTCACTAATCAGTAATTGGTGAATAGGGAGTATGGGTAAACTACACGTGGGGATCGGTGACTCACCTTGTTGGATTGAACCATTGACATTTTGGATAGGAATGGCGAGGGACTCCTACACACAATTACCTTGATGCTTTGTCACTTCTTTTTTTTCCGTGAGAAACTGTTGCCTACGCTGGTGTGCAGGAGGATACATTGTTATTTGTTTTGTTTTTTAGTAAAGGTAAAGGACTGGTCACAGTAATGAAATTGTGAAGCACACAGAAGTCACTGCAGTTGGTGAACAGCAAAAAGAAAAGAAGTGATTTCATGCTGAGGAAATGTTTTACCCTCACGTGAAACTCTGAAACGCATTAAAACGGCTAGATTTCGCCCATAAAATCTTTGCCCAACAAATGGTAAACATGAGCTCACCTTAAAGGGTCATAAAACACCAAAACTCATTTTTTGAGAAGTTGACAGTCAATTTTGTTCCTCCGGTTTGAAAATAAATTTTGAAGCTGTGTCATGGCCGTGCGATGATTGTGTAAATTCGTGTAAACTGGATGTCTGTACCGGCTGGTACAATGTGACGTCTTTGAGTTTTCAGCATTAATTCATGAGAAAGACTTGGTTCGAACCAATCAGCTTGCTCCATTGTGAATGAGGTGAGACTTTATTAATATGGATGATATAGCTTCGAAGACACCACATTTTGTTGTCAACTGTAATTAAAACAAGTGGAAGAAGAGTTGTTCGGAGACATGGGTTGTCAGTGTTGCTTTTATAAATGTGCCGCAACAAAGGTTTTGTTTTTATTTTCCTGTGACGAGTGCACAGCTGGCGTGTGACCCACATGTGTGGATTACAGTGGTCTGCTAACACGCGACCGAAACACATTTGTAAGGAACTTTTTTTTTTTTTTTTTTTATCCGAGAGCTTTTTGAATCTGGAAATTGTGAAATCCGGATTTCTTTTTAAAAAAGATGCGGTTCCAGTTGGTGTTCATTGTCCTGTCTACGGATTTGGTAAATGTGTGTTCAATGTTCTTTGTTTATGTTTATTCAGATGGCAAAGTTAGTTAGTATCATCAGCAGTTCTCTTTCAGTTATTAAAGACATACCTTAGTCAAAATGATTTAGTTACTAAGTTTACAGTACGTTAACATCACTACCATATTATGGACTGAAAAATCCACTGTAAATACTGCTCTCTGAACGTAAACATGTAAACGCCTTAATCAAAATATTATTGTCGTGTAGGATTTTCGCCCCGTATGATTTTCGCCACATTTTGTGACCGGATAGTTTATACACACACAGCTGTTTGACGATATTCTCTGCATCTACCAAGACATGCGGAGGGTTTTCTTTCCTCCCATATGGCGTGCCGTATCAAATTCCATTAAAACAACACTCTTCCAGCAGTTCCTCGCATACAGTATCTCTTTTGTCACAGGGGTCATGCATGAAATGTTCCTGAATGAAAGTGAAAGTGCCAACTGCAGTTAAAGTCGACAAATTAATAATGAAACACCCAAAATTACATGAAACTCCGGAGGAAGCATGGATAGGGCGGTGACGCAATGACGTTAATCGAATTATGTGCTATAACATGTAAAACGGCATCATGAAAGGAACATTCAAAATGAAACTCATGTAAACACCTGAATCATATTATTGTCTTATTCAGATTAAGGCAATAATTCGATTACTGATGTCCATGTAAACGTAGTCACTGTCTATCTTCCCTGTGTTTGTGTTGCCGCTGTGAAAATCAGCGCCTGCACGTAATGAAACTCCCCTTTTCAGGCAAACCCTTCCTTATTTCGCCACTCGACACTCCCACCTAACCGAAGCTGGACTCACCCACTTTCCGGACATCTTTTCAAACTAGAGGTGTGAAAACACCCTGCTGAGGCGGTGTTTCATGGCCCTTTAAAACATGTAATTGCAGCAGCTTTGTATGCTATGTAAAGTTTCTTTCGGTGACCCATTTCTGTTTTGATTCTGGCACAGTCATTTTACTTGTGAATCAGAGGTGATACCAGCTCTTTACCTTACAGAATGGTTTTTGTGTTTGAAAATAATCGCTATCGAGCAACTTGCCTCCTTTCACATCCTGTCATCATCTTTTTGTGCTTGCTGCTTTTCTTTAAGCCTTTATTTTTTTTTAACCGCAGTAATTGCTCAGACCGTATCCATAGAAACCTCAGTACATGTATGGATTGGGAGAACGAAGACTAGCAGCCGGCACATTATCAGGGCATCATCATGCAGCCTATTTACACATGTTCCCTGCAGGGTTAGTGCTCTCACGCGCACATACAGATTTCACAGCGCTGCTTCTGGATCCAATCCCGATTGCACACACACAAAATCAGCAGCTAAAACATGAGCAATCCCTGTTGCCAGATTGCTGATATCTTCCCTCAGTCTGAGCTGCTGTGTTAATAGAAGCGGCTCTGTTTTGGAGAGAAAAGCTCCTCGTCGGAGAGCCTCCTGCTTTAATAATAAATGATGCTTCACTCTGACACTACTTGAGGTTTGTTCTCACATTAATTATTTGCCTAGCAGAGAATGTGGGACCCTTCTTGGCCTATCAATCTATATTTGTCGTCCTTCTGACGTCCATTTTGAATAACCTCAGCAATGTAAAAAAAAAAAACGAAAATGCAGAGAGATTGAGGCTTTCATGCAGACGAGCAGGCGAGCGAGTGTGGATTTGCAGAATCCACTGAATTAGTAATCCATATTGAACTGCACCCCAGAATGGAGCAATATTCTTTGCTGTTTGGGGCTCACTGCCTGGGCTGTGCATTTTTCTCTAGGTTTCTCTCCAAGGTTAAGCCACAGTGCCATAGAGAGCTAGCTCATGGTCTGCACAGCTGCAGTCTTGGGGATTTTCGTCATGGTCTGAATGCGGTACGCCTTGCGTCTGATCTCTAAGGATTTCAGACCAGCATTTGAGGCACGAGTGCCAAGCAGAAATATATCAGTGGTTTTCATTGAGGATGACTGGAAACACTCTTAGATCAGGTTTTTTTTTTTACTTTCTAAATTTAGATTTTTAGTTTCTGAGAGATGACCTTTGAAAAAACATTAACATGGCTACATTGCTTATTTACTTTTAGGATCCTAAATAATAATTTTATTACATGTACAGTACTGTGCTGATTTCAAATAAAAAAAAATTATAATACGTGATATACAGATAAAACACAATTTTATTATTATTGTTTTTTTACAAAAAAAATCTATTACTTATAATTCTAAATGATTTTTTAGTCAAACAGAGATCTTCTCTTTTTTCCTCTTTTCTACTGCATGTACAATTTAAGTTTTGGGAAAAAACTGTCAGATGTCATTAATTACTGACTGGATCTAGTGATTCTATTGAATAGTTCTGCATTGCATTTTCTTACTGATATTCTTACAGATTAAGATTACCATTCCCCACCTCTGTTGAAGTACAGTTGAATTTTTACCATTCGGCTGCACAAATTCTAAAAGAGAATGAAAAATCATACTCAAAGCCATAATCACATGACCAGGGCCACCCCAGGCACCATGAGATCAGAAACCATAGATTTTTCCAAGGGTGGGTGGCCTCTCTCCTCCTATGTACACACCAGACTGTCAGCCTACTGTTCAGTGGATCACCACTCCTGATCCGCAAACTTAAGTAGAGCTCTTGGAATGCAGCACTTTTTTTGCCAGGCCATTTGTTCAAAAGCATTTTGGCAACGTTCTGTGATTTCACTGACTCTCGACCTTTGAATACTTTTGCCACAGGCAAAGAAATGGCCCCTGCCAGGCCTATTTTATTCCTCTTTACCAAGCAGATTTTGCCTGACCACTGGGCCTGTCACCAGGTCCTCATGCTGGTTCTCCCCTAGAGTGAAACAAGCCTAAGGCTCCATCCTAGTAGGTATAAACCGTTTCCTGCTGAGTCCTCTTCTCCGGTACACTGATTTACAAAATAAGATCAAGGTTGCACTGCGCTCTGCTTTTGGACTAATTCCTTTGTAGTGTCCTTTTAAATGATATTGATAGATAGAGTTTGTAGAAAACATGATTTGGAATTTGTTTTGTACAGGTTTACTTGGTATCAATTTGTTGATGTATCAGGCTGTTACAAAACCTTATATGTGGTTGTGCATGACAATTTCTGTAGTTTAGATCAGCAGTTTCTGAAATACTCTGATCAGCCACATTAGGCCTAAACAATATATAGTTTGAGCATAAATATCGCAGTTTGTATCTGTAGTAGTCACATCTTAGGGTTAGATTATTTATTAAAGATTAAAAGATAAATTGTATTGTGTGAATTTTTATTTATTTATTTATTTATTTTATTTTTTTAAATATTATTTATACCATGATGATGGCAAAACAAAACTTCAGAATGTCAGATTTTTTCAATACCGTGCATCCCTAAGCCATACACTTACCTAATGGCTTGTTTACATTGACATTTGATTTGTGAAAACGATTCCATTTACATTTGGCCACATAAACATGTGCTAAACAAACGTGATTCTGATCTTCAAATCCCAAAGCTATATAAAAATGTAACTATTATTTAATGATTTATTTATTTTTTTTTTTTACGGAAACTGTAAGTAGGGCTGCATGATTAATCAAAAAAAAAATTGTCATCTCGATTTGACACCCCCCCCCCCCCCACAATCTTAATCCAGCATCTTTATGATTCAGCCAACTATATTTTCAAGTTCAGGAGAGAAGCATATAGACAGTTTCACAAGTCTTCACATTGTTTTATATACGTTTCTCAGAAAATGGCGTTGAAACAGGCCGCATATTGTATTTATAAGGTATAATTCACCCAAATTTCATTTCTTTCTTCATGTAATAATGACACTAATATTATTATTGTTTTTACTTTGTTTGAGAAATAACAATAGTAACAGCCTAATATTAATCTTAATTTTACATCTACGGAATTGTCAGAAAATCATTATCTTTATTTTTAAGCAAAGAAATAATCATTATTCTCATTTTTTTCAGAATCGTGCAGCTGTAAGTTATTTATGTTATTTGGCATACAAATGATTTTATATGTAGGCTACAGCAGGCTTTGTAAATGATCACCACAAGGCGGGTTGATTGACAGGACAGAGGCTGTCCTTTCTTACTCTCCGGCATACATAAGGGTAGATTACCGTCGCAATCAAATCTGATATGATCAAATCGATAGTCTTAATACCAAATGGTTTAGATGGCTGTGACTCTGTTTTACTTTTGCTATACCCTTCATATCCACTTAGATGATTGGAATGCATCATATCTTATGGTAAATCTTCTATATTCTCAAGTCCCACATCATTTCCAACAGCACCCAGAATGCTGCATTCTTGTCTTTGCTCTTCTCCTAAACCCGCAGCTGTGTGAGCGGACCGAAGGAGGGGAGCTGCAGCAGACATACTTGGCAGCTCAAAGAAAGCTCAGAGGAGTCTGATCTTGTACACGGGTCTAGATTTCACACAGTGTACTGCAGATTCAGCGGCGGGGAGTTTCCGCATGTCAGGGATGAAGTCGCGCTGTCTCGTACTGACAGATTAAAAGCTGCAGATTGGCGTCCAGCACACAACACTTTCATGTCAGCGTTTTGATTGTCTTCTCTGTACCCGCAGCGTTTCATCCAGTATCTGGCCTCAAGAAACACACTCTTCAATCTGAACAATTTCCTTGATAAAGGTGCATTGCAAGGTATGTAAGAAACATAAACATCTCTCCTACATGTAGAGCGTTGTATGCATACACACACTGATGATAAACCCTGTGCTTTTTTTCCTTCAGGCTATGACATGTCCACGTTCATCAGGCGGTACAGCAGATATCTCAACGAGAAAGCTCTTTCTTATAGGCTGGTAGCTGTGGACTTCACCAAGATGAAGAGAGGGTGGGTAAAACTCTGTCATATTGTCTGCCTCCAGTCAAGATTGTGTTCAAACACATTGTCTCAGCAGGGCACAATCTAATCAAGCTAGCTCATTACTCCGATAATTAAGTTGTTTTTAAAAGCTGATTAAGTAGCTGATTTTTTTAAAAAGCACTAATTAAGATTGCGAGTAAGTGTCGAGTTGTGATTGTTTGTTTATCTGTTTGTGGTGCAGTATTGATGGAGTCATGCGCACCATGAACACAGAGAAGCTGATCAAAACGTTGCCTATCATTCAAAACCAGCTGGACGCACTGCTGGATTTCCAGGTTTGTGGTGAAAGCATGCATGTTTGTTTCAAATATTCCTGTGTGATGATCAGTGATTTCATTTTTTTATTTTTGGTCTGTTGTATGTTTTTAATAATATTTGCTATATGCTTGTTTCCAGTCATATTTAACAACAAAAAAGGCAGGCAAATCACTATTCATCAAAAGTTTGGGGTCCATTACTTTTTTTAATTGTGAAAGCTTCGTATAAATCAAAAATACAGTAAAAACTTTAATATTATGGAATAATACTATAGTTAGTATATAATACAGTAGCATAGTAATATAATACTATAATAATAGTAGTTTTGTAACTTAGCTGTAAGTTGCTTTGGGCAAAAGCGTCTGCTAAGTCAGTGGTCCTCAACCACAGGAATAAAGACCAGTACCGGTCTGTGGATCAATTGGTACCGGGCCGCACAAAAAATCATTAAATATTTCTGTTTTATTTATTACTAGAGTCCGAACGATCTTTTATTTAGAAAAATGACCGTATTCTTTTGCTTACATCTCGGTGACTTGAGCGGCCAAACCTACAAGTAGCAAAATGAGTAAGAAACAGACGTCTTTGAAAAGTTTCTTTCCCGCGAACTACCAAGGAATGGATCAGCAACCCATTTGTCAACAGTCAGGTGGATTTAGCATGTCTGTGCAAGAAGATCAACAGCTGGAGATAGCAAATGATGGTGGCCTTTTAGGGGCCGTTCGCATATCGCGTCTTTTCTAGAGTTCGCGCAAGTTCGTAATTTCCAATGGTAGTACACACCCAGTTGAATGAATCCCGCGAGTGCACTGCTAGTCACATTACAACAACTGACCAATTGGCTTCAGCTTGTACGGAATATACACATTTTGTTCGACTAATTATCTCAAGCAAACACAGAACACCCAAACACTGCAGTGCTTTGTAATTTTCTCCATAAATAAAACTTGTATCAGAGTGACAGCAATGTTTTGTCAGCTTGCCATCCTCTGAGAAAACAGTTGATGGTCGCCTAGCAACCTACGAACCACTTGTCCACGGTGATAAAAAGGTTGTGGACCACTGTCCCAACAAACACATCTACGTTGTAGCAATGTCTGTACAACGTTGCATTTTTTTCAAATGCTCGCTATATTGTTCCAACGTAGAAATGTAAGACGTGACAAGGCTGTAGCAACGTTGTCGTGTAACATTCAGCAACCGTGAGACGATGTTCTTGCTACATGTATTAATGTTTTTTTCCTGGCAGTTTATCGATACTGCCTAGAATACGGAATAAGCAGGGATACTTTTCCAGTATTGCCTAATATTAAATATTGTTTATTAATTTTTCCTTTCTAATTTAATAACTGCATATGTAAACTTTTAAGTGTAAAAATGCCACACAAAATTATATAATGAAACTTTTTTTTATTATATATTTCACAACATTTAATACTTACTGTACACATCTAATTATAAGCAAACACTATAAGATAATGTTTAGATTGTTAAATAATGAATTATGTCAATTGAGAAAGTAATCAAACAAGGAAAGTAAACAAGAAAGCAAATTAAAATGCAGACACTAGGCATCGAAGCTCTGGACTGGAGAATACAGCAGAACAAGGAGAGCAGCCGAAGACCAGGCGTAGTTATTGGTATGGAGAAAGCAGTTCGAGAAAGAAACCAATCCAACAGAGAATCCAGTTTCAGAGATGGATCCACTGCAGCCACAAGTCAAAATGGGTAGTGAACAAGAGAGGATGGATCAGATCTTGACACAACGGGCCTACACAAATGACCACTGATGTCTTATTTAGCAAGAAGAAATAAAGCAATACTCGCGTCTCCTCGGTCGTTGCTGAATGAGATGCCCAAACGGTCTGTTGAAATTTAAACTGATTCATTGGTGGCGAGTAAATGTTGTACAGTGGTCGTCCATGCCGCCTAAGCACAACCTAAAGCAACCGCTGTTTAAATGGCAATATTATGACGTCATTGTAGGAAGGTCACTACTACGTTGAGGCAACATTGTGTGTTTGTTGGGGTCCTAAATGACTAAATGTAAATGTAGTTTTCAGCAATCAATACTTCAGTCTCAATGTCATATGTTCCTTCAGAAATCACTGCCATTTGCTGATTTGCAAAAGAAACATTTACTGTTATTGCCCTAAAAATAGTGTGCATAACAGTTTTGAGTCATTGCAATAGATGAAAAAAAAAAAAAAAAAGAATATTTAAAAATTAAAAACATTATTATTCCTAGTTGTGGTGTATCGAATTATTTCCAAATGTAAGTAGAGATGAGTCCATTTAGCCAGTCAGAAAAAAAAAGACCTAACTTTTTTTGAATAAACAAAAGGATGACTTTCTTGACTATTATTATGCCATGTTAGACAGGTAAACTGCTATCATTGGATCAGGAAGTGAAAACAATGATCAACTTTAGCAAAGAATTGAGATATTTATCACCAAAAACTCCTAATTTGCCCAAAAACCAGAAAATGTGTTATACAGCTCTACACTTATCACATATGATGGAGAATAACAATTTATTTGAAATATTACCTCAGTATTTTGGATGCTACTGTTTGTGTATATATAGGCAAACAATTAAAACCTGCACCAGTGAAAAGCGAAAACATGTACAGTTTAAACCTCCTGTGTTTTTTAAGGGAAGTAATTTTTCACTTAGCTCTAAAATATGGGTCAGTGTTTAGAGCACGGCTTATTTTATTGCTCCTGTGATTGAAGTGATAATTAGTTCCTCTAAAAATCAAGTAGGCTCGACGACCCCTAAGCCCCAGGTTGGAAACCCTACTTTAACAGAACAACACTGATGTTGATTCAGTCCTAGCTATTTGGTATGATGTGTCCTCTCTCGTGTGGGTGTGTGTCCGTAGGCTAACCCTAATGAGCTGACTAACGGAGTGATCAACGCTGCCTTCATGCTGCTCTTCAAAGACTCCATCCGTCTGTTTGCTGCCTATAATGAGGGCGTTATCAACCTGCTGGGTAAGAGTAATCCACTCCCTCTCAGTCTGGAGAGCGTCCTGCTCTCACGCTCTGCTTTAGGGGTTACGTCTTATGCTTTCTGAGCAAAGAACAGTACAGCTGAAGCACACAAGCTTGGCTTTTCCTGTCTGTTACATATTCATTTCTTCTCTGAGATCTGAAATCAACTGCAGTGTGCTTGTTGCAGATCTCTTCTCTTTACCTGAGGTTAGGCATCTCGTTTTTGATTCTCAGAGTTTAACTTATGCCTGCTTTGTACCAATGACCCAACATGGTGCTTTTCATTGATTGAATGACCCTATTATACATACTTCAAGCAAAACAGAAGGACAAATAAGTGTTTTGAACAAAATCACTTCCAAGACAGAATTAATTTTGGAGCCTGTCACTTTCCAAACAGCATAAATCTGCCTCAAAGTGAAAACAATCACGATGCCCATATTGGGCTGGGGCGATTAATAGTAGCTGGTTGGCATGCACATTTTGTCAGTAAAGCCAGTTAAAGTAAATCTCTAGTAGTGTTTTCAGATGGATCAGCATTTACTACACAGTCGTAGTTTAAATCATATTGCATTTGTTATGAGTGATGATTTAATCGTTCGATAATGATCGCAAAGATGATCTTGATGACTGATGGCTGTGGCTATTACTGCTCTGTGATGCTGCTACATCTGAAATCATGTAAAAAAAATACCACATTTAATATGTTTTTACTCAACGTTTTAAGAGTTAGAGTGGCAGTGTGCAATTGTTTCTCCTATTATGTTTCACTCATCTCAATGATTCTATAGTTGAGGGTTTATTATTCATGTTGAATCAATGAAAACAGTTAAATATTAATTTTGTTTACCAACCTCTTTTGAGATTTCCTGGGTTACTTCATGGGTATTTGGAGTTTTGTGTAAGAGCACCCTCTGGTCGCAGATGAGATTTACAACTGATCACAAAACCATTTTGACAAGATGTACATGATCGTTTGAGCTGAACGATTAATCGAAAAAAGATTACAATCTCGATTCTACCCTACACACGTTCTTAATTCAGCATTTCTATGATTCAGTAAATTATATTTTTAAGGCCAGGAAGTGTAAATGCGGTCACACAAGTCTTCACATTTTATATTCGTTGCTCAGCAACATGGGCACCTCTAAATGGGGTTGAAAGTGTCACATACTGTGTTTATAAGGTTTAATTCACCCTAAATGTAATTTCTGTCTTAATGTAACGATGTATTTACAGCCACGATATCACACAAGCTGATGCACTGTTTGTTTACTATCGAGAGGACACACGTGTGCCCACCAATGTAGCCGCCAGCTAGCTCTATGAAACTCTCACATGGTCGCCCACTGAAGCTAAGCAGGGCTGCGCCCGGTCAGTATCTGGATGGAAGACCACAGGGGAAAGCTAGGTTGCTGTCGGAAGTGGTGTTAGTGAGGCCAGCAGGGGGGGCGCCCAACCTGCGGCCTGTGTGGGTCCTAATGCCCCAGTATAGTGACGAGGACTCGATACTGCTCAGTGAGCGCCGTCTTTCGGATGAGACGTTAAACCGAGGTCCTGACTCTCTGTAGTCATTAAAAATCCCAGGATGTCCTTCGAGAAAGAGTAGGGTTTAACCCCGGCATCCTGGCTAAATCTGCCCACTGGCCTCTTTCCATCATGGCCTCCTAACCATCACTCCTCTCCACCAATCAGCTGGTGTGGCGCAAAATGGCTGCCGTCACGTCATACAGGTGGATGCTGCACTCTGGTGGTGGATGAGGAGATCGTGATCTTGATTTCAAACAAATAAAATCGTAATTTTCATTTTGGCCAATATCGTCCAGCCCTAATGACAGTCATAGTTTTTTCTAAACCACAATTTCGTTTTGCTTTTCTTTCGACTTATGGCCCAGACCTAGCACCATTTTGAAGAGTCATTCTAAGCTGAACTGCTCAGAACTGGCCACAAAAGTGTGGTGATCGAAAATGCTTTAATTGCAGAGCTTGTGCAAAAAATCAATATTTGAACTGCCATTTTTCTCCCTTCTGTTTTTTTTTTGGTAGTAAGCAAGCTGCACATTTTTACCAATTCCTCTAAACATATTCATATTGATCTAATTGACCCTTTGCAAGACCCCCTGCCCCATTGCTAGGGACATTTTTGATAAGTTTTTCATATTAGTCATAAGTCAACTTAGGCACTCACTATGGAAATGATGAATAATGTCTTGATTTCAGACACAATCAGACAAAAAGATCTTCAATATGCATTTAAATCATATATTCAGAGTGTGAAAGTGACTCAAGGTAAAGATTGAGTTTATAGCCTATAAGTCACAGCGTAAAACTGGACTACAACAGCACCTGCAAAATGAGACCATAGATAACAGTAATTCCAGCAGCGATTGTCATGTAGATCTTTCTAGATTAAAAGCAGACATCAAGATTGGCCTGTTTAGTGTGGTCGGCAAACATGCTGTGGCACGTTCGCCTGCATTTGTTGATAACAGCAGAAATTACTTTCAGTTATGGTCATAAAAGCACTTTAACTGCCAAGCTTTTTCTATTAGGCTGTGTTGGCTTTAATTCTGGAAAGCATTTATTTTATTCAGTTCATTCTTTTGAGGCTATTTTTAACACTGTTAATTTAAATGCAGTATTTAGCAAAAATACATTGTAAAACCTTAATATAATTTATATCTTCCTGCTTATACTTATATCATGAAAATAGTCACAGAAGCTGGCATGGCATCAAACAAACAGACATTTATGGTCATACAGAGAAGAGTAACGTCATTTGAAACTGTAAAGATTTAATTTTATATCAGTATAAAATGACAATTGAGTGAGTTTTGTATGAGATTTACATTATTTTTAAATATATTGTATATTGTCTGCATTTTAAGTTCTTTGCAAAACTTTCAATTTCAAGTGAACCAGTGCTAATGTCAGATCGCCTTTCAGTCAAACTCTGTGTGAAGTGTCAGATGTAGTATGTGGAGGTCACAACTAAGGCTCAAGTTCTCCTTTATTCATTGCTGCTTTTTACTCAATTTGTCCTATAATTATTCAATCGTTAATGCAGTAATTTTTCGACAATTTTCATTGTTTTATCATGTTTTTTTATTTTGCAGCATATGCTGTTTAGGTTGTGGTCTGAAAATACATTAGAGTGTTAGCTGTCCTTGAGCAAACCATTACAGCGGCTTTTATATGCCCTGTCTCTGTCAGACAGCCCAGAGTGTTTTGAGAATCCTCTGATGGGTAATTGCAGTGTTTATCTGTTAGAGTCGCTCTGCTAATCGTTCTACTCCCTGTTTTTTTTTTCTCTCTCTCTCTCTCTCTCTCTCTCTCTCTCTCTCTCTCTCTCTCTCTCTCTCTCGCGCTCTCTCTACAGAGAAATACTTTGATATGAAGAAAAACCAGTGTAAAGACGCTTTGGACATCTATAAGAAGTTTCTGTACAGGATGACCAAGCTGTCAGAGTTCCTTAAAGTGGCTGAGGTACCAGTGGCATACATGCACATAATCAATGGTGTTTTTATTCTACAGGTTTAAGATTAGACGGACCATTCAAGGAGCCCTTTATTCTCACAATTTCTCTTATTCTCTCTCTGTCTTTTATCTCTCTATCCCACAATTCTCTGACATTCATTTTCATTGGATTGGCGCGTTCACAGATGCCATATAATTAGTTTACTGGCACTGCATTACATCGTTTTCATGAACTGTGTCTATAAACATACATATATGTGCTTTCTGTGTATGAATTAAGGTTTAACAGACCTCTTGTTTTATTTTATATTTTACAATTTTTCTAAAAACGCTAGTATCCGTTTGTTGATTTAAACTTATTGGGTACATTCGTATACCAAATATGATTGTTGAAAATAAAAATTAGACTTTGTAACAGTTAATTTAAAAGAGTATTAAATGACACTGGCCAACCCAAAAGGGTTGGCCAGTTAGATATTTTCATGCATTCATTTAATTTATCAAATCAATTATAAAGAAATCTCCATTTGTTTTATATTTCCATTTAAAACTCTAACTTCAATAATTCAAAAAAAATTCAAAAAAAATAAGTGATTTACAAGTTTTGTTTTTCTGGTGCGTCTAAAAAAATAAGTTTTCTGTTTGTTCAAACTACTTATTTAAAATGGGCTAAAATGACACACTTTTTAAGGTGTTTTTTGGCAAAACTTCGTTGTTTTATGTTCAATCAACTTAAATTTGTAAAAACTACTAAGTTAACTTAATTCCTTCATGTTGTGCCTAGTTCTGCCAACACAAATCAATTGTGTGGAACCCAGCATTTTTTCAGTGTATTCTAGTTCAGAAATTAAATGACTTATTTATTAACACTGCGTTGTCATAAATATAATTAATAGTTAGTAACATTGTAAATAAAAAAGTGAACATTTGTTAAAGCTGCAAAAGATTTTATGGAGAGCAGGAAGGTACGTGATGGTGAGGAAAAAAATGGGTGGAAGAAAAAAAATATGGGTTGAAGTCATAGGAAAATATGTTTTTTAGGTTTTTGCATTCCCTCACAAAACTGTTGTTCCACAAACAGGGTGTCCGCTGAGTCTTAAAGTATTACAAGTTGAAAAATCAATTATGAGAAAATAAGGCCCTTAAAAATATTAATCGCGTTTTCATGAGGTCTTAAATTTTGTTCAAGCGTTGTCCAAAGTGTTTGACTCCAAAAATGCATAAATACATTTATTTTCCTCCTAATATTAACATGACGTGCTCGATCCACGCAATTGGTTCGGGCCGGAGCGCATCCGGCCAAGCTCCTCCGTCCGGGTGATGTCACGTATTTTGCGACAAATGTGGGAAGGTGATGCGGCGCTCTCCACATGTAGCGAAACCATAGAGTGAAACAGACGGCAAATGGGAAAATGTAAGTTTGCGTGCTCCTGGTAGGAGAAAGACGAGTTTAAACAATGGCTGAAGTTTCACTGAAAACAACCATGTAATTTATTCTTTCAAGCTTTGTTTCTTCTGAGCTTATCTGAGTTCTGTTGCATGATTGTGCTCCATTGATTTATTTAACTACAACTGTTTATTAACAAATGTTTATTAAGTTAAAGGTTTGATACTAATTAGAACTTGAAGTGGCAATGAGGTCTTAAAATATTTTGAGAAGGTCTTTAAAAAGTATTTAAAATGTATTTAAAGGTACCTTTAAAAGGTATTTAAGGTATCTTTAGGATTCCTGCATATACCCTGACAAAGACTTCCTGTTCACTTCATACACGTCAACCCTTTTTGCAGAGATTCTCCTATATTTTACCATTCTATCCCACTACCAAGTATTTTTTCCATATTTCTCCCATGTTTTTAATCTTAAAAGCACGTTGAAATGTCTGCATTCACATTCTTTCCATTAAATCTTTGGGTCGATCGTCACCCAACCAACAAGAGAAGCTGATCTGGGAACAGTTTATCATAAGGAGCGATTTCGTCAGTCAGTTCCGTCAGACGCTAATACATGCATTCGCTGATTCAGAGGTTTCATATAAAGGGTGACAATCGAGGGAACGCAAAACATCTTTGCCAGGGAACGCAAAAACTTAATAAATATTTTCCTATCACATTTTTTCTTCCACCCATTTTTTTTTTCTTCCACCCATTTTTTTTTTCTTCCACCCATTTTTTTTTTCTCCCACCCAATTTTTTTTTTCTTTCACCCATTTTCTTTTCCCCCCACCATCACGTCCCTATCTGGGTCTCCATAAGATTTTGTGTTCTGTGGATAGACATTATCTACACCAGGATTTAAAACAAAAATCTTTATCAAGTAATCTTAAATGACTGCAAAATCTATAGAGGTTGCTGGTCTGAAGGTTTTTGAACCCTACACAGGGACTGTTGCCCAAAAGCGCTGCTTTATACAGATTTTCAATTTCTCTCCTGTCCATCATACTGTGGCCGTTGAAGGCTGTTCTATCTCATGCGGATTCATACAGTTTGAGACCTTTAAAGTTTCAGAGTCCTGTCTCATTCTGGTCCAGATGAAGATCTGTGTTTGGTGCTAATAGGACTCTCACTCCCCCATCTCACCCTGACACTGATTAATTCCCGTGCTGCTGCCTTATTCCCCACAATTCTCCTCTCCGTCCTTTCAGCCAGGCATTAGACTGTCTGGTGTTCTTTCTAGAGTGGCTGAGCAGCCGATATCCTAGGGATTTGGTTTAAGAATGAGTCTCTGAGAACAATGTCCATCACCATGTCAGAATCTTGTCTAATTTTTATTTTTTTACGCCCATCGAGTCTCATTCAAAAGTCACCATTTATTCTAAATGTTTTTGAGTGTTAACCACACCACAGTCAGCTGTGTGAGACATTATCAATGTCTGCGTGCGTTCCCATTGGTCCTCTGTGGCTCTCAGCATGCCACACCTCTCTTATATTTATTTATTTGTTTCATTTTTAGCCACTGCATGAGGAAATGATCCTTTGTTCTTTTTCTTATTCCTTCCCCCCCGTTCCCTCGTTTGTTTGTTTGTTTACCGTTTTTTATTTTTTGCTTTGTTTTGTTTATGACACAGCAAGTTGGGATTGATCAGGGTGACATCCCAGATCTCACTCAGGTCAGTGTACATTTCATCTCCACTTTGTGTTTTTCCTCCTCTTCTTCTTCCTCCTCACTACACTGCTGCTGTGTCGTCCATCTCCCTTCCTCTTCTCTCCATGTTCCACCTGTCCTCGTCTCCTCTCTTGTTGTCTGACGTGCTGTTTTTGTACCCATGCTCACTGTTATGTAGACGTTTTCTCTTGTGTCTTGTTTTAAAATTAGTTGCCATGTTAATTTCTACGAGACGTAATGCAGAATTGGAAGGAGGTTGTCAAGCACTGCTTCCTTTATTAAAGGGTTAGAACTGAAAATGATGTCTCATGTTGTTCCAATACTCCCAGAGACCTTTGTTCTTCTTTAGAACATACATTAAGCTATTTAGATGAAATCGGGGAGCTCCCTTATCCTTCATAGACAGCATCGATCTCGGCTTGCTTGTTTGGGGTCTAGACAAAACATTCTCAAAACAGACCGTAAGTCTTTAGTGGTTCAGCTGTAATATTTTGAAGCTATGGGTATACTCGTGTGCGCACATAAAGCAAAAATAATAACTATTCAGCATCGTCTTCTCCAGAGCAGTGTGACTCTGAGGAGAAGAAAGTTGTTTTGCAATTGATTTTTCTGGATGTTGAGTAAGCCTGGACGTTTCTGTCTATGGAGGATGAGGGAGCTCTCCGATTTCATCTAAAATATCTTCTTTTGTGCTCTGAAGATGAGTGGGGTTTGAAACGACATGAGGGAGAGCCATTAATGACATAATTTTACTCTTTAACTGATGATCACATTATTTGAGTGCGGAGCCGCATTAGAGTCCAGATTTAATGTCGCTGTTTGAATGTGTTGACATTTCAGAATGGAATTATAATGAGAGGCATGTTCTCCTGCGGTAACACAATGTTCATTGTTCTTTTCAGACGACTAGAGGATCTTACCTTGTAGGTGGTGGGTTATATGCACTGCTTGAATGTGATATAATCTGTTTTACTAGTGCTGGGGTGATGTATTAAATATTTACAAGATAATCAGGATTTCGTTGTCGACCATAAAATTGACCAAACTTCACATCATGTCGACTTTTATTTGGCTATACAATTTATTAAAAGCTTGTGTCAATTTGCACTCACCAAGTGCAGAAATATTTGAAATAAATTAAAAACTTGATGTATAGAACATGATTTTTAAAAAACCTTTAAAATTAGAGAAAAATGTGTTGAATGTTTTATTTTGAATGATTTAATTGTACTGTTACTCTAAACAGTTTTTACATCTGTATAAATTTTTGTGTAAAGCGCTTTGAGAATTACGCTTAAAAGGTGCTATATGAAACTAAATTATTATTATTATTATTATTATTATTATTATTAAAAGTACTACAATCAGAGTACAAGTCTCTCATTTAAATTAATGTTTTTTAATAAGAAGCTTTACAATATTATATTTGTGCATTTACAATGGATAAGTCAGAACTGGAGCCAAATCTGGAGCTAATCTAACAAAATAACTTGTGTTAATGCTTTAAAATTAGTACACCCAAATGTATATGTTATAAAAAAAATATTAAATACATTTTTTAAAAGAACAAGATTAAAGAGAAACAAAAAATGTGTAAAATTGTATTAATTTTGTAGTTTGTACTATTGACTACTATTGTAGTTTTTCCCCAATAATTCACATGAATTTAAATGTAATATCTTTCTATTTCTGAATATGTTTGGTGACTAAAATGTTATTTTAATAAATATATCAGTTTAATAAATCTGTTTTGTTCAAATGCACCAAAATTGATGTATTCACTGAGAAATTGATAAAAATATTCATTTTTAAAATGGGGTGTACTCGATGTTGAACACTGTATTTATTTTATATGTACTGTATGAATAGAAACTCATTCTTTCGACATTTAAGGTCTGAAAATAAGGTTATATTGACCTATTGTCATGCTCTAAATACTATTACACTTTGAAAGATTGAATTTACTTTATCAGTAGTTTATAAGATAAAATGCATAGAAACTTTTGATTTAAAACATGTACCTAATTATGGCAAATAATTATAACTTAAAATTGTTCTCTTCATTTTTGTTCAGGGGTGTATAGCTTTGTAAACAGTACTGAATATCTTTAGCAGAAAAAACTGTAATGAGGCTTTAATTTATTTCTTTTAATATATATTTTTTGTTTAGCAAAAGAGAATAGCCTCTTTACATTTTTACATGATTTACAGATGACACCTGTTAAAATGCCATTCAGTATAATAATTGTTAATATACAACATCTTGTCTGGCATAGTGCAGCCCCAAAATACAAATTAATACTAATTATAAACAATGTTGGGGAAAGTTACTTTTGAAAGTAATGCATTACAGTACTGAGTTACTCCCCAAAAAAGTAACTAGTTGCGTTACTTAATTTTTATGATAAGTAATGCGTTACATTACTTTTGTTTCTTTTTCTGACATGACTCAGTCTTGATCTGTTTCTTTTAGGATTTTTTCCTTTTTTTTTTTTTTTTAAATATAGGAGCTCTGCAATAAACAATGCACCGTATAGCCTAGACCTTCATTTACCTTAAAAAAAACATAGAAAAATAATAATGTAGGATAATCTTATCTTCCGAGAACTTTCTGACCTTCAAGCTAGATGCCATATTTACAGATTAATGAAAGTGTAAAGCAAGGTGTTTACTACTTTTTTTTTTTAAATACATTTTCTTAGTGAAGTAAAATCACTGTCCATTAAGACAATCCCCTTTTCCCTTTCTTTGATCTCTTCAGAATAATGAGAAAACTTCCACCGCAGAAATGTAAGGCTCTGCCATCTTGCTTTGTGTCTGTTTCTGCATTCTCTCATTGAGTGTGGGAATCAACGTGCCTACATTCATTTTAATTCAGCTATTTATTTTTTATAAGCGAATTAATTAAACTAAAAAGTACCTCGTGTTGCATTTAAAAAATAAAAAGTAACTCAAATATTATTTCTTAATGCGTTACTCAGGAAAGTAATATTATTACGTAACTCATGTTATTTGTAATGTGTTACACCCAACACTGATTATAAATATTTATACTTTACCACCTTCCTTCAAACGACTTGGTTTAAACTATTTGTCAGCAAGCTGTTTTGTAAGGAATGAAAATCATTTAAAATACAATAAAGTTTATTTTAAGTGAATCCTGGTTTGCTTCCTTCAATAAGAAGACCATTTCAGCACAAATACACACTGTATACATCTAAGCTGTCAAATATAATCAAAATTGAAATATCAAGTGCAATTTTTTTTAGCTATATCTCCCAGCCCTAGTTTGTTTCTTGACTGCATCAGCAGATTCATCCCTTTAAAACCAGCCAAACTGATTGAATGTGGCCCAAACTGCCATCCCGTTCTTCGTCACTCTGCAAGCATGGCTGTACATCGCTTTTTCTGCTGATCCGAGACCAGATGTGCAGTTGTCTCTGTATTGTTTGATCAGATCGTTAGCTCAGATCAGCATAAAAGCAGATTCCCCGCTGGGTTGCATGACGGCTTCATGCTTTGCAAAACCCCCTGGCCATCAAACTAGCAGAAGGTGGAGCTCTTGAGCACAGAACCAGAGCTATAGGTTTTTTTTTTTACTCGACGCCCCGTTTCTACTTTACATGGGAAAACTGCCCCAGCGGCCCTTGCGTTTGTAGGATTGTGATGAAGTATTCATGTAACCTCACTTTGTCCTTTGCGTAGCCGGCACGCACATCTATAATGTAGCCATTTAATCAAAAGCCTGTTCTCGCCATCTCTTCTCTGAGGAAATCAGATCAGACAGGAGAGAAGCAAATTAAAAGCGGTTACACTTTCATCTTTCTTTTTATCTCACTTCTGTGGAAGTCACACATTTTCCCTGCTTAGTGGCAATGTTCGTTTTTGACTTCTATTTGAATTGTAGACTGCTGCATATGTGTTTTTTGTCTCCTTATTTGGCTTCTGTTTTCTGTGGGATGGATTAGACCCAAACTGCCCTCTCAGCGATGTGGAGAAAAAGCCAACCTAGATCAGATCCAGACATGTAGGCCAGCGCTGCCAGCTAGGCTCAGTTGAATAGCTTACCTTACCCTTGGTCTATAACAGTAGTTTATACATGGTTTGTCTGTTCTGGAAACTTGGCACAAAGCACATGTTTTTTTTTTTCACCAACAATGAGCTCTGTGCTAACATTTGCTCTAATTTAGCACAGTGCTAATATACACATCCTTTGTTTGCCGATCTGGGATCAGCATAATGCTTCCAATGTAGTTGTTAAGATTATTCTTTTCCATGGACACAAATCCTAGATCGTATAAAGGGCTTAGAGGAAGCTTTTTGCTAGATTTGTGAGTCAAATCGCAAGCAATATCTCACAGAAATCCTTAAGGACTAGTTTCGAAAAGCCAATGCGAAGTTTTCAATGTCATGGTGCAATATTGGGATTGATACATCAGGTATTTATCACAGGACTAGTTTGAAGTGTGCATGTCAATTCCTCTTTTTCAAATCCGTTCTCTTCCTCTCTCTCGTTTTTGTTATGTGCTTATCCTTTGCCTGTACGTCTCTTACTAAAAAGCCTAAATGCATGCTTCTTTTATTATTTGCTCAAACTTAGGTGGAACGAGTGTGTGAGCAAGTGTGTGCTCTCTAAACTGGTTCAGTGTGTTCTTGCGGAATTCTTGACTTGTGTCTTTTTCCCTGCAGGCTCCCAGCAGTCTCCTGGAGGCTCTTGAACAGCACCTGGCGTCTCTGGAGGGAAAGAAAACCAAGGAGCTCTCAGCTGACAACAGGTACTGTATGAAACCAGACTTTTCCACACAGTCTATCATTATACTGTGAAAGACTATTCAGACATATGGATATATGAAGAAGTTGATCATTTTTGGTCAATTCATTAAATATTCACACTACCACAGACTTTCACAGAAGCTATGTTTCTATCCAAAGATGCAAATTAAAATAATGTGCAGAACTGGAATATCGCATAAAAGACGTACGAATAAAGCAGCGTTTCCATTCAACGAATCAAAGAGAACGAAATCATCACTTCCTGATTAACTGGTGCCAAATATCAACAGTAAAAACAGAATTTGCTGCGCTATGAGAAGCTGCATGAGTCTTTTCTCTATTTATTAAATTTCTTGCACCTCAGAAGACAATTTCGACACGCAGTGAACGCGTGAAGGCCTACGCCGCGGAGCAAAGATGGTCTTGACAATTCTGTAGGTAATTAATAATTAAATAATACTAATATTTAAATGGTTAAGGCGTTTTAGAATGACCAAAACAACATTTCAGATGTTTTGCAATGTGCTTAGCATGCTGGTTTGTCCATTCTCACACATTTTTATCATCACATGATCTCTTATAACAAAATCACATGACCTTTTTTTAATGCATGTACTGGAATTTGTTCGGTAAAAGTGTTTCCATCATAGTTTATCCACATTTCTTATTAAATAAAAAGTTTATCCTACTCAGTTATGCGCATGTTTTTTATGGACATTTTCAAAATTTATGCGCATCTTGACATTTCCATCAACCAAATTGTTCTGTGCAAATCCAAAATGCGCAAAAAATAGGTGCATGAAAACATAGCTAAAGTCAAAAAGTTCATAAAGACCTGGTGAAATAGACCCATATGAATTAGATTGTATGAAAATGAAACGAGCCTTCAAAACGAGCACAATGAATACCTTTCTTGGTTGATGGACTAAAAAGAATGCACCACCTTTATTAGCCTTTCATTAAACAAAAACGACAATCGTTGGATTTAATCCATGGTCTCAGAAAACTGTGCACACTGGGTTGTTTATTGCAGCATTTTGTTTTAGTCTTTACAAGAACTTTACACTTTTTACACTCATTTGTTACTGGAGTAATAGTCAAGTAGTAGCTTTTTCTTTTTCGTATTTATCACATTAGCTGTTCAACATTTTTTTAACCTAAAAGGTTACAAGCGGTGAAAGAAAATTAAATGACGGTGAAACGGCTGTTGTGTTTTTATATTCACAGCATTACTTTACCCTTCTACTATATAATAAATATGCCCAATATGCCAATTTTAGTCGCGTGATTGAACTGACATGTAAACCCCTTAATTAAACTATTGCTGTTGTGTAGGATTTTTGGCATGTTTTGCGACAGGATAGTCTATAAACACACGGCTGTTTGACACTATTCTCTGCATCTACCGAGTCCGTGAAGGACCACAAACACCTGCATCGCTAAATGCTGAGGTTTTTTTCTCCCATACAGCGTGCGGTATCAAATTCCATTAAAACAACACTCTTCCAGCAGTTCCTCGAATCGAATATCTCGTTTTTTCACGAGGGGCATACATGAAATGTTCCTGAATGAAAGTGAAAGTGCCAAACTGCAGTTAAAGTTGACAAATTTTAAATGAAAGACCGGGAAATGTGAATAGTGCAGTGACGCAATGACATTAATGGAATTATGTGCTATAACATGTAAAACAGGATCATGAAAGGAACATTGAAAAAGCAACTCATGTAACCACCTTCATCATATTGTTGTCATATTCAGATTAAGGCAAATATTTCAATTACTGATGTCCATGTAAACGTAGTCACTGAAATGATGTCCAAACATGTTTAATGTATTAATGAGCTCATTACAAACCGCTTTAAAACTAAGGTCAAGTCAGAAGGAAAATGATCCATATAAACAGCTCTGTCGGAATAAATATGCCCAAACTGAATGAAATTGTAATTAGTTTTTAAAGGAGTGAGATAAACCTTTCTTTAAATCTGAAAAATAATGTAAATGCATCCAAATGATAACTTTGCACCTATGTCATAATTTGCCACAACTTTCCTTTTAAAAGCATCAATTTTGTACTAATGTCCAATAATAGCTAATAATAGACTAACTATGACACAACTGATTATATGGCAAGTCCGTGTGAAAAACATTATAACTTAAGCATGTTACTTGGTGGTAAACATGGTGGGCACCAAACCGGACTCATTTTCTGTGAAATAAAGCAGCTTGTATTATGCAAATGACATCTCATTCATCTCATGTAAGTATATAATTAAGTGCAAGCTATTATGTGGCTTTGAAGATTATGGACAAAAATAAGTAGTCACATGTTAGTTGCTGCATATGCAGAGTCTCATTTTACAGCACAAGCAAGCTGTTGAAGCATTTGATAAAGCTACAACAAATCATTAGCGAGAGTTTTATATTTAGCCGCATGCTGACATTTTTTTTTAGACTTAACAGTGTTAAATTGATCAGGTCTTGAATAAAGAACCAATAGGGAAATCTCATGTGTGTGTCTGTGTGTGTGTGTCCACAGAGCCAACACTCTGTCCAATGCAGTGTCGTCCCTGTCCAACACAGGCATGTCCTTCTCCTTCTCATCCAGCAGAATGGATGAGAAGGAGAAACAACAGGCCCTGGAGGAGGAACAAGCCCGTCTGCAAGCACTCAAGGTGGGCCACCATCTCTTATTGTCTGATTAAACACGTTCTTGTTTGAATTAATGTTATTCTGATTTTGTTAGCTAAGGTTACTCAAATGGTTTGAGGAAACCAATTGCAGCAAACCAACTTTATTAAACCAACTAACTTTATTGATTTGAGTTTAGTCAACATAATCTATTTAACGCAATACGTTTCCTCAAAGCATTTGAGTAGCTATATAGTTGTTTGGACTGAATTTGTTCTTGTTTATTTGTACTCGTACAGACTTGATTACTGAACTTAAAATACTAAGTAACTTAGTCAATATAAATAAATTTAAGGTACTCAAACTATTAGGTTTTAAACTTAAATGGTTTGCTTGAATCGGTTTCCTCAAACAGTCTGAGTTAACTTGTCGGTAGGGCCAGACAGAATCTGCTGACATATTTTGCTATTTCTGTGCAGAATTTTGTAAAAAAGCTGTGGATTTATGCAGAATGATTTTGGGAGTGTCATAACTAAACTTAGTATATGAAATGAAAAATGATACCTTGTTAACTTTTATTTAATGTTTACAATGCAAATCCAGTTAGATCCACTTATATTTGGTAAACAAAGCAAGTCTCTCATATAATATATCTACTAAAAGACACAAAATATCAAGTGAACATTTTCATATTAGTCATCAATATTACTGAAATTAATTTAAAAACTGAATCAATATAAATTTACACGCATTTACGTAAGTAAATTAATAGACTGATGGGCTAAAAATCTGTGGATTTATGTGTGCGCAGATTCCATGTGGGCCTACTTATCGGGTTTTACAGTGTATGGTATTATATTACATTGCATTACATTAAAAAAAAAAGTCTACTCTGCTTATCAACGCTACTTTTATTTGACCAAAAATCCATTAAAACCATAATATTCAGAAAATAAATGTTTTCTTATTGAATGTAGTTTAAAATGTAAAATATTCCTTGGTTTTTTTAAAGCTGAATTTTACTCCGATGTACTCAGTCTTTGGTATCACGTGATCCTTTAATATATTAATATGTTGATTTTTATTTATTATTATTTTTTTATGTATTTGGATTATTTTTGCTAGTCATGAATCATTAATAATGGTCCTTATGGTTGTCAATCATGAAATTATTTTTTGTCTTGCATAGTTTTGTGGAATTTTACTTTTGATTTTGTTTATTATTATTTTATTTTTTATATGTATAATTTTTTTTTACTCATGAATAATTTACAGTGAACAAAGTAAGTACTTTTAGATGGTACTTCATCGCCGTTTACACAAAGTGTTTTTAACATTGGAAATAATGTTTCTGCAGCAGCAGATCAGAATATTATAATGATTTCCAAAGGATTGTGGGAAACTGATGATTGGAGTAATGATGCTGAAATTCACTTGTATTGCAGATGAAATTAAAATGTAAACAACATTTAAATAAGAAATCACTTAAGTGCTATTATGTGGATTATGGACAAAAATAAGTAGTCCCATGTTAGTTGCTGCATATGCAGAGTCTCATTTTACAGCACAACCAAGCTGTTGAAGCACTTGATAAAGCTACAACAAATCATTAGCGAGAGGTTTATATTTAGCCGCATGCTGACTTTTTTAGTCTTAACAGTGTTAAATTTATCAGGTCTTGAATACAGAACCAATAGGGAAATCTCACTTCAGTGTGTGTGTGTTTGTCCACAGAGCCAACACTCTGTTCAATGCAGTCTCGTCCTTAAAATGTAAACAACATTTAAATAAGAAATCACTTATTTTAAATTGTAATAATAATTTACAAAAAAAATCTATTTTTGCAGTTTTTATTGTATTTTTTGCTCAAATAAATGCAGCCTTGGTTATCAGAAAAGGCCTTTAAAAAATCTCACCTCTCTTAAAATTTTTGACCAATAGTGCATAGTATAAAAATATATATGGAGCTGGCATATCCTATTTCTTCCTAGAGAAGTTTGTTGCAACAAAGTTTGGAAGTACTGGAGCTGCTGTTGTGGGAACATTATGTTCTACACATACAAGAGTGAATGTGTATTTACACAATACGCCCTTGTACCTTCAATGATCCGCCTTCAGCAGTAATGGTCAGCAGGGTTAATCAAACTGCTTTGTCGCCATCAGGGGCATACTGTCATACCTTATAGACCCCCCCCCCCCACTTACACACACACACACACACACACACACACACACACACAGAGAGAAACACCGAATGACACAGACGTCAGTGGTGTGCAATGTGTCCTCGGATGCACCATAGTTCAAACATTCAGAGCAATTTCAAAATGTTTACACAGAACGTGTTCGGTTAAGTCTGTTTGAAATTGAGCTGGTGTTTCTTTGTGATTATTACATTCTCAACACTCTTAATGGAGCATGCAGTTTTTTGCCTGTTGATTCCTCTTTCTGCGTTTCTTTTTTTTTTTCCTTGTATTTTCTCATTGTTGCAAAAGACATGCTGAAAGCCATAAATTGCGATGTCGAAATCTGCTTCTTCCTTGAGAAACCAAAATCCGCTGAAGTGATGCACGTTTCGCCAGTAGTTGATGATGATGATGATGATGACGATATTGCTGCAGTTATTTTATTATTATTATTATTATTATTATTATTATAAATATATACTGTAATAGTTTTATAATCTGCTTCTTCCTTTAGAAACCAAAATCTGCTGTAGGGGTGCATGTTTTTGTTAAATAAAGAAACTGCTTTGTGATTTTAAAATTAAGTAAAAAAAAAAAAAAAAAAATATATATATATATATATATATATATATATATATATATATATATATATATATATATATATAATATATATATATATATATATATATATATATATATATATATATATATATATATATATATATATATATATATATAAATTGTAATTTTGCACAGTTTGGCCAGAAATTGATGATAATGATGGTGATGATATCGCTGTAGTTATTTTATTATCTATTATAATTAGGGCTGGGCAATGTGGATTAATATATGGATTATTTTCCATATTGAACTATAACAATATATATTTCGATATAAGTTGTTAATGTTTCCAGATTTAAAAGAGTACCCTAACAATGACTGAAGCCACAAAAATTAGAAAGTCATTCATATGGCATAACATATTTTCAGCAGATAAATTTTCGGTAGCCGAAAATTGTGTACATCTCTAATATCAACACATTTTTAGATTCCCATTGTTTCACATTTCTGCTGTGTGATTATCTCTTAATCAATGTAGAGTAAAAAGTCCAGAACTTATAATTGTTATTGATATATGGTTTATCGCAATTAGATATAGTATGGTTTATTGGCCCAGCCCTAAGTATAATTATAAATATTATTATTATTATTTTACTGTAATAAGTTTTTAATCTGCTTCTTCCTTTAGAAACCAAAAATTGCTGTGTGCATGTTTTTGTTAAATAAAAAAACTGGTATTGTGTTTTTTAAAAAAAACTTTAAAGATAAAAAAAAAAAAACTAAATAAATTGTAGGGCTGGCCAGAAATTTATCATGATCATGATGATATCGTAGCTGTAGTATTTTTATTATTTCATTTATTTTTTTAAGAAAAGCATTTGGTAAAATTACAATCCAAATGTTTAATACTGTATTTACTATTAATTTGCAGATAGTTTACAATTGAACTTCTAGTTTGATGGCTAAAGAGCCCTTGCTAGTTAGTCTTTCGAATTAAGTATACACAGTTACAGATACAGAAATTTAGCTGATGCTTGATGTAGAGCTGTACGATTCTGGCTAAAATGAAAATCGCGATTTTTTTTTTTTTTTTTTTTTTTTTTTTTTTTTTTTTTTTTTTTTTTTTTTTTTTTGCTTAAAATCAAGATCACGATTTTCTCACGATTCTGTAGATGTAAAATAAAGGTTAATATGAGTCGGCTATTATTATTGTTATTTTTCAAACATATGGTAAAACAACTATAATAATAATAATAATAATATGTGTAGCTCTACTGTTGGTTAAAATGCTAAATTTTGAATAGACTTTGAATGATGGACTTGAACAGACTTTAAATTTGTCCTGGTCATTAATGCACAGTAAAGTGACGACATCAGCATACAACTTTTCATAATTCTGGTGTTGAATTATTACGTTTGAGACATATGCCTGCAATCTGTCATTGACAACATTATTAGACCATTTATTCACTGGTAAAATCAGACATTTGTCATTATCAGATACCCTCTTACATTATATTCAACATCATATAGGCTAGAGTAGTTATACTGACACTGTTAAACAGTTATTTTTATGCACAACTCTCTGTGTTCACTATGAAAGAAAAGCACATTAAATGCTTGTTGTAATCATAACTGTAAAATGCGCTATGATTATTTAAATGATGTGCGCGCGCTTTCGGTTTCATTTTCACTGCTAAGTGCTGTCCATACTTCCCGCGCGGCTCCCAAACGATCACTCTGTGCCACAAACTGAATGTTATTTACAACTTTATTACCTGTTATTCACAGCCTATGCAAGTTCTGTTCACTAAAGTAGACGCACGTGCCTGCTCTCTCTGTGGTAACAGCTCTGCGGTCAGCAGCTCACGTCACGTGTGATTTCACAGCCGCGAATACATCATTACATGAAGACAGAAATGACATTTTTGGGTGAACTATAACTTATAAATACAGCATGTCACTCTTTCAACATCATTTGGAGATGTGCATGTCGCTGAGCAACGAATGTAAAACAATGAGAAGACTTGTGCTGCCGCCTTTGGTTTTCTCCTGAACTTGAAAATATGATTGGCAGAATTGTAGAAATGCTGGATTAAGATCGTCTAGGGGGTCGAATCGAGATCGCGATCTGTTTTCGATTAATCGTGCAGCTCTAGCTTGGTGTGTTTTCAAATGTCAAAAGTGGCCCTAAGAACAAATGTATACAACAAATGAGTTAACTTGAGCCATAACGAGCCTCAGAAAAGACTGGGTCATCAGCTGCTTGCGTGCCAAAAAAAGTGCTGTGTGTCACACTAAATCATGCAGTGCTTATACTTGTATAATTAAATCATAGCCTTTACTGCCTAAAACATCCACCAAGCCATATAGCAGCTCCATTATTAAATCACGCAGCCAGGGTTTTTCCTGGGTCAAAATTGGTCTTCAGTAGTGGCTGACTGGCTTTGTCATATATACAATATAGAAAACGGATCATTAATTTTCAGTATAGAGTTTTTCTATATGTCGTTTCCTGCTTGTTGTAAAACTATTTCATAACTGTAACAAGAGGCAATTCAATCATAATTAATGCTAAAACGGCTATCATAACATTGTTTTTTAATATGTGGCTCTTTTTGGATTTTCTGGAATTTATAGAAATTAAAAATGTAAAACAGGAAATACGTTGGGTCCATCGTTTTTGCTTACAACCCTCATATCCATTAAAAAACTGGCTTTAAAAATGTTCAAAGGTGTTTCTTTTAATGTATGCAATTTAATAAAGTTAGCAGCTAGCTAGCAAACAGCTTGCTTCGTGCTTTGATCTAGTTTCATATCAAGTCTAACTGCAAACTAAATGATTTTATAGGTAATTTACTACACATTGTCATAGGCCTATAGATACTGTGGGTTATTAACATAGACTGTAAGGGTATTAAGTAATAAATTTGACTACTTTTGCTAAATGGAGTAAAAACACAAGCGTACTCATATCAAATGTGTTCTAATAGTAATGATTTGTTATAAACCAATTCAGAGACTGACCGGCAGACTGCATTTAGTGGCCAGACATCAGATCAGACATGGTTCTAGGTTTGGCTGGTCAAATGTCAAGCAGTTTTGCTCAAGTCACTTGCTTGGCTTGAAAAATGCATGATTTATCGACTTCTCTTGTTCTGTTCGTATAGCTGGTTCAGTGTGTAGAAGTTTCTGCTGCCTGGAAGATCATCTCTGACTGTCTCTCTACTGCACACACACACTCTGCAGGTCTGAGCTGTAGCTGACTGGCACTTGAGCTGCCTGAGTGGCTGTAATCTGTCTGATTTCACAGAGCTCAGCTGAAGGAAATGCTCTGTTCTGTCCTGCTCTCCAATGACCATCGGAGAGGAGGAAGGAGCCGAACAACCCAGTCTTTACATGCTTCACATTTTTTAAATGTTTTTTCTTCTTCCTTTTCTCGTGTTGTGTGTTTGGGTAGAACCAGCGTCTGAAGGAGATCGGCATGCAGACTCCCTCCGCCTCGCCCAGCACACAATCTATGGGCAGTGTCAACAACCACAGCGCAGATGTGGACCTGTTCACCAACACCACAAGCCCACCATCAATTAACAGGTAATAACACACTGTACATGGTGGCAATACATATTATAACAAACAGCAATACAAAACACCTAGTTATACACCATATAATGCACAGGGTTATTACATACTTTTCTGGAGTTTTAGGGGTAATCTACAGTGGTGTAATGAATTACAAATACTCAAGTTACTGTTATTTAGTAGTTTTTCTCAGGAATTGTACTTTACCAAATTGTTTTTAAAAATGTGTGCTTTTACTTTAGTGCTGTATTGGTAGTTTTACTGCACTATTTTCCTTTAACTTACAGTAACTACTGTACTTTGTTTGTTTTTTGTTTGTGGTGATTGGCTGAGTAGATTAATCAGTTCCTTGATTCTCGTCCAATCAAATTGTGCCTAGAAAAATCGACCCTAGACTAGGCCTGTGTGATTTAGGGAAAATATCTAATTGTGATTTATTATTATTATTTTTTAAATTAATTGATAAATTGCGATTTCGATTTTATTAGCGATTTAATTTTGTAGTCAAGCTTCAGCTCAATCTCTATTGTAGCTTCCTACTGCTAAAATGCAATAAGTGTTAGTTAACAAAAGCAACTGAAAAGATATTAACTTAATTAAACATTTATTCAAATTTGTTTTTAAATATTCAGAAATTAAACACTTATTTTTCTCTAGAGAGCAAACAGTAAGGACAAATAAAATGACTGCACGCGAAATACACATGAAGTTTTCAAAACATTATACTTAAATTTTTTGTGACTTTAAAACCAGAATATTCCCATATTACAGATACCTTGTTTTTCTTTGATATAAATTTGTCTATTAATGCTTCTAAAGCCGCAGACGGCATCATGCCACTCGTCCGCGCTTTCCTGTTTGTGTTTTTTGTTTTTTTATTGTTGTAGTTTGGTTGCGCAATTCTGATTGGGCAGAACGAGTGTGCTCACTCAATTAGCTAGTAAGACTATCACACACAGACACCATGCACGTATTTGCTCTGGGTGAGGAAAATAAAAATAATACATATTTTGTATTGCAGCCTATTGCGATTAGCTGATCGAAACGTTTCAAATTGTGATTCCATTCCGATTAATTGCACAGCCCTACGCCTGAAAGACTAACCTCAAGACATGGATGATTTGTAAATGTAAGCATATAGACTGTAGAAGCATAAAAAAATGTCCAAAAAGTCCAAAAAATGCAACAACTGAGAAGACTGCACTACATTTTAGACTGTACTGCGTCTTTTTAGTTAGTAATGGTGCTTTTACATATCCTCTTAGGGCTTGAGTGTCCACATACGTGGACAGCACATTTTAGCTCTTAAGTGGCTATTTAAAATACTTTGAATGTTTTATATTTTGTTACAGACATACAGTATCATCCTGCAACTGTTTTGCAGCATATGAAATGTCCTAAACCCTATTTTTAACTATCCAAAATGGGAAAAAATGTTGGTTTTACTCTCTGATAGTCAAAGCAAGTAAAAAAAAAAATTCTATGTTATGCATGAAAAACAATTTAGCAAAAAGTGTTTTATGTAAATTCGGACGACGAGTCCACATATATAAACATAATTTTTCTCTAAAAGTACATCATATCAAAAATGATACTTAGATTGTTATTCTAATTAGGTTCTAATAAGCCCAAATAGCGAAGAGAAATAAAAAATGCATGTAAAAAAACACCTTGGGCCTTAAGAGAATATGAGTATGATTTTTCAATACTCTTACCATCACTGTTGATCTATTTCAAACTATGTGAGGTTTATAGATTTTGATATAATGATGACAGACAAGAAATGGAAATATTTTAGATTCTGTATACTTTTGGATCCCTTATCTAAAAGCAAAGTTGTAACATTTATCATGTGAAATTTTTGTCAGGTTTAAGTGTTTTCATTGACATGAAACTCTTCTCAGATGTTGCTTTGTAGCTTGAGGGTTTTCTGCTAATAAAGAAATTGCCCCTTTAATATTATAATATTTAGATTTACAAATGTAATCATTTTTTATCATTTTATTGTAGGCCCCTCTTCCTATGATGGGCCCTGGATTTTTATTCATTGGAACACTCTAAACTATAGTTTAACCCCAAAAAGAAACCCATAGCATGATACCAATTCAGATAAATAACAAACACAACTGATCTGGTACAAAATTATCTTCCCAAATTTACTTAAATACAATAAAGCAAACAAATGTATACAAACAAAAGAAAACAAAAGCTTTTCGTTTTTTCTTTTTTCCAAAACTCAAATGAACATCAAAAGTCCACATTGCATTTAGCAAAGGTCAAAAGAAAATAGTCCACGTAAAATGAACAGATAAATAAATAAACCCGTTGCAGACCTGTGTCAGTGCTTGTGTTCATAGTGGCGTAAAACACAGTTGCCCCTCGCCCAGAGGGCAAATAGACAACAGTTCACTCTTACCGGAGCTCAGGGAATACTCCAGAACTGGAGCTACAGTATGTGAGGGAATAGGAGAGAGACGGCAGGGGATTTCGCGTCCACCGCTGCCAGAGGAGCCACTGAGATGTCCTGGTTTCTCAGTCCGCTATCTGAGACATCCGGGATCATTGATGATACACAATTGGATCTCCGTGGATCTCCACCTAACGCTGTATGTAGTAAACACAGTGCTACAAACAGTCTGGTGATACTCAAGGAGGAAATTGCTCTCCTCTCATGATCCTAGACGTTATAAGCTCTCTTCAGTTCTCTATTCAGCAACTAACGTTAGCTGAGCAAATTATCTCTCTTACGCCAACTTTCACCTCGACATTCACACTCCCTTCAAATTAATTTCCAGTCACCTTACTACCACTTCTGTCACAACACACCAGGCAAGACTTTTAAATTACAGGTGCATACATTCAGAAACAAAACATACATCAATTAATAAACACATAATGAAAGAAATAAAAATATTATAACAAACAAATTAATTGACAGCTCAGCTTCGTTATTTATGTTGAATTTAGCATTAAAAAATATGTCTAGTGTGTCTAGTATGCGAGTTTGTTGTTGTTTAAAGTGGACAGGCAATCAAAATCTGATCTCCACACCCAGTGTTGCATTTTTAATGGTTTTTGAAGGCATTTACTTTTTTCCCTCTGGACTCTGAGCTGCTCAGTGGTGTAATCCAAATGTGCCATTGGTGAGAATGAAAACGCCTTGTACCATCTTTAAGAACTGGGCCAACTTCAAAAGACCAAACCACAGCTGTGCAGTTAACTCACTGCTGTCTCTTAATGTAGTCTACATAAGAACATTGGATTCTTTTTGGGGAAAATATATCAGCCTCTGCTTGGGATTCTTTTCCAAAGCCAACAAAAGCCTTCACTGAACACAAAGAATGAAAAATAGCTTGTGTGAGTGAAGTGAGTACTAGTTGACGTCTACAGAAAAAAGACACGACCATCAGTACCTGCTGTTTCGATTCTCTCCCCCATCTCGAGTTATGATGAAGCCACTCAACCTCAACATCTAGAAACCAATGAAAATCACGGTCGAGTTATTTTCGACTAGGCTACTACTAGACATTGTACACTAGAGCTGTGAAATAGAGCTTTTTTTGTGATGCATTGTATATGTTACTCATGTTCTAAACTCAGTTTTTTTTTTTTTTTTTTTTTTTTTACAGCATGCCAAACCTCACCAGTGACTTGTTTGACCTCCAGCCTGCCTTCGTTCCTGCTGTGCAGAGCACTCCTATCTCCACCGCCAGCAGTGCCTGGGGAGGTGCGGCCCACTACACACACACACACACACGCACACGCACACGCACACGCACACGCACACGCACACGCACACGCACACGCACACGCACACACACACACACACACACACACACCACACACACACACACACACACACACAATTGCTTTACCACTTTAGACCGCTGACCTTTAATTCAGTCCCAGAAAAATCACTAGAACAGATCAATCCTTTGTTAACTTGCAGTAAATGTTCATTTAATTATTAGTTTGCTTGCTAGTTCATTCCTACATGCATATAAATACTCAAGGTGTTTTTATAAGCCCTGTCCCAAATGCTGCCATTAAGCCCTTGGGGTGTTTTAACAGCACACTTAAACTTACATATTTGATATTTGCTTTGCCAAAATGCCTATTATTAAATGTGCATCATGACCTTAAACAGAAGTTATAGAAGATGACAAAAGAAACACAATATGATTTGTAGACTTTGCAAACACACTTTGAGAAGTGCACCATTTAGGACAAGGCTATAGGCAGCATTTTAGAGCATCATGATTCCCCAGAGTGCTGTTTAGATGAGTAGGTCGCAAGTTTTCCAACTTAGCCAGTGCATCATTTCATTTGTGCTTTCCATACCCATCCATCTCATTGTTTTGGATTAGAACCATGTTTTCTAGATTCTGATGCAGGACCGATTTAGGTGGTGTTCCGCTGTGGGATTATCGCTGTGCTTGGTGTCAAAGGTTCATTTTCAGCAGTTCAGCACATCTGCTGGGGCAGTGTGAATTGAGGACACAAGGTGCAGAGAGTAGACACACTGCCAGACTTTTAACTATGCCAGGATTTGTAGGTCACAGCATGCACTTGGAGCGTGCGCTTTGCAGCTAGTGGGCAGGTGTGCTGAGGGCTAGCCAGACGTACAGCGAGACTCAGGTCTCCAGAGACCCGCATATACTACTAACAGTGCAAAGACACACCAATGCAGACAGATGGAGCAATGAGGTGCTTAAAAAAAGAGAACGGCTGCTGAGTAATGAGGAGAGGGGAGAGAAAGAGCCACAGGCACAGATTTAAGCTGGATATTGTTATTTACAATAGAAATCCGACCATACTAGGATTTCATAATTTCATCTGTGTGATGAAAGTGTTTCAGCTGAAATTTATGCATACCGATATTGTCAGACACACAAGCCATTTAATGACATTCTCGGTGGGATGAAAACTGTTATCAGAAACTTTAAAGGCACAATATGTAATATTGTACAATTAAAATATTCAAAAAATAGGCAAATACCAAAGATCTTTTTATTAGGCTGCACAGAGCAGCATTTTAACAGAACCCTAAAATGTGTTTATTACGATAAATGATCATGATGGGAAAAACTGGAAGTCATCTTGCATAATAAAAGCTTTGCTACCTTCGTGCTGCATCCCACTCATGTCACATTAGCAATTCAGTGTTGTCATTTTACTCTGCTTTATACTACTATGTTAATAAGTTTTGAATATGTTAGATGATCATGATTTCTGCAGGATTCCCATAGGATGCAATTAAGAGAACAACTCCCATGATTCCACACTCAGTCATGATGTCAAACTACTTTTATTTTGTTGTGAATATGCATCCTCTAATGGAGAATTACATACTGTGCCTTTAATGTTTAGTGTTTCATGTAAATAGTTCTGATTTAACTGGCCAAAAAAATTTTTGAGACACTGCATATATATAAACGTTTAATCGGGCCATGAATTGCATTTCTTTTAAATTACATTTAATAAATAGATAAATATTAAAGTGTTCTTTGAGGTCCACTGATAATTTAGCATAAAAATAATCATTTAGAGCAGGGGTGTCCAAACTCGGTCCTGGAGGGCCGGTGTCCTGCAGATTTTAGCTCCAACTTGCCTCAACATACCTGCAAGGATGTTTCTAGAAAGCCTAGTAAGAGCTTGATTAGCTAGCCCAGGTGCATCTGATTGGGGTTGGAACTAAACTTTGCAGGAGACCGGCCCTCCAGGACCGAGTTTGGACACCCCTGATTGAGTTTTAGAATAAAAATAATTTAGAATTTATAGACTCCTTTCTCATTTTTAGAAACACAGTTTTGATAGGTGTGCTGCACTGAAGATGAATACTTAGTAATTAAACTAAGAACATTAAAATGTGCGGATGCTAGTTTAAAAACTGTATGGATAATTTTAATAAAAAAAAAAAACTACATACAAATTTCTAGAACATAAAATGAAATGGATTAATACTAATGTATGAAATAAGAAGTCCTGTGATTGCATCTAATATTTACATTTTGGCTGCTTGGTTTTGGGGCTAACAACAATATTTTGAGCTCTAAAATATGTAAGATGTTTTATAATTAAAATATTTTTGTCAAAAGATCAAGCCAAATTTCTATTCTTAATTCATGACCCCTTATACATTTTGCTGTTAAGTAACCTGGTGATGGGGAAAAAAAACGACTGTTGCTAAATCTTGCATGTTTTAATAGTGTATGAATCTAGTGATTTAATAAGTGACTCTGATTTTATTTGAATGAATTGTGCAACACTAGAATCAGTTTTAGCAATGGCTGATGGGATGTAGTGTTAAGTTGTTTCATTTTTTGTTTTGTGGTTTAAAGTAATCGGTAACACTTTAGTTTAGGTCACAATTCATGATTTTAACTACTGGCTTATTAGCTGCCTATTATTGAGATATTAACTGTTCGTTAGTAGTTATAAAGTATGATCTTATTCTGGATATTCTCAATTCTACTCAACCTAAACCCAACTTCTACCTTACTAATTATTAATAAACAGCTAATTAGTAGTTTATTAAGCTAGTAGTGTTAGTTAATGGTTTGTTAATAGCTTGAATTGTGACCTAAACTAAAGTGTTACCAAGTAATCTTGTTAAATAGAAAATTCAAAAAAGCATTTATTGAAACATTTGTCTATAATACTATCATTTGCTTACTGTAATGCACTCAAAACAGTATCAAACACTACAGTATCATTGTATTAATTTCTTTCCCAAAGACATAAAGAAATTACTGAGAAACAAATACAAACACATGCTGGCTATAGGTCGAATGAGAAATTGAATATCATTTTAAATAATCATTTTCATTTTAAATTTAGAATTTGTGCATCACTGTTTCATAGTGTTTCCTATTTATTCCTACAGAACGACAGCCATGTTGTGTTATGTGACCTCTGTTTGACAGTATATATATATATATATATATGTGTGTGTGTGTGTGTGTGTGTGTGTGTGTTACACTCAGGTGTAGAGAGCAGCACTCTTCATTCCATGACTTCCATGCCCACCATGAATGTAGATTTTGATGCTGTGTTTGGGACTAAAGCTTCCAATACTGGCGTGAAGCCTTCAGCTGGTAAACTGTCTCCCGAGTGTGTTATTAATAACTGCTCTTATTAATCTCTAAAGATTTGACCCTTGCTGCAGTGCTTAATATCTGCAAACTAAGTAACCTTCACCTGAAAGTAAAACTCTTCTGCTGGTTTTTGCTGTATGGCGAGTTTGTGGAGCTTTGCTGAACGCTGAAACAAACTATGCAGCACCTGCCTGAGACATTGGAAATAATCTTTGGGCAATCGCTAATGCTTTTTTTTTTTTCTTACTCGCTCACTTCACTGCTTAGTGGATTCAGATGGTCTGTTATCATACCTTCATCCATCCACTCTTTCTGTCTGTCTGTCTGTCTGTCTGTCTGTCTGTCTGTCTGTCTGTCTGTCTGTCTGTCTGTCTCTGTGTGTGCGTGCGTGCATGCGGAGGCTGGGTGCTGACTTGCATTTTTCTCCATCTGTTAATCGCTTGTCGTTACACTCCTTATCTGAACTCAGAACAGGCGCACACACACTTTCCTCTTACCGATACACTCTCTTTTTCCTTCCTCTTTTCTTCCCTTGGCCTCTTTTTTCTTGCATATTTCATTTTATTATTCTCCCCCCTCAACCCTTTCACTCTCTTCTGCTCTCTTTCCTGGTTATGATGGCTGATCTGATGTGGTGAGTGTAATTGTGTGTGGTTTTTTTTTTTTGGTCTTTGGCCTTCTTGTTCCTGCTGGCTAAGCAGGAAGTCGAAGTGTATAAATATGGCATGTGTCAGCAGGCCGTCTCTCTCACTTTCGTTCTCTCATTTGCTAAAAGAATTAGCAAAATGCCCCGTGCCATTTACCATTTAAAGACCAGCCATCAGTGGCCTCTTCAGTTAATGAAACATCACCAATCAGCTGTCTGAAAATCAACATGAACTGACATTCACAACAGGGGGGTTAAATTATTGCATATGTGTATTGCTTATTTTTGAATATAGCTTTTGAGATCTACAGTTGAAGTTAGAATTATTAGCCCTTCTGTTAAATTTCTTTTTAAAATTTTTGCCCCATTTTTTTTGTATAATGGAGAGATTTATTCTACACATTTCCAAACATAATAGTTTTAATAACTCATTTTAATAACTGATTTCTTTTAACTTTGCCATGATGAGAGTGCATAGATTTTTACTAGATATATTCATGATGCTAGTATTCAGCTTAAAGTGACAGTAAAAGGCTTAACTAGGTTAATTAGGTTAACTAGGCAGGTTAGGGTAATTAGGCAAGTTTTTGTATAATGATAGTTATTTCTGTAGACAATTGGGAAAAAAATTGCTTAACTGGCTAGTAATATAGACTTTAAAATGTTTTTTTAAAAAGTAAAAGCTCCTTTTATTCTAGCTGAAATCAAACAAGTCAGACTTTCTCCAGAAGAAAAAAAATTATAGAAAATACTGTGACAATTTGTTACGAACCCCAGTTTTTAAAGGCTCAGCTAGGGAGGGGTTAGCAACATAAAAGGACACGCAATGCAGAAAAGTCCAATTCTCTATTTATTTAGAGACAAAAACAATGCGTGCTCTTTATCAAAAATAAAATGGCAACAGAAATATGTAAATTATTAAGCAATATAACTCAAACAGAAGAACTACTTAAACATACAGAAAACAAATAACAGATTACACATAAGAAACATAGATCAACATAGGAATGAATAAACGGCAACAACACCAGCATGGCTCCTCAGCAGCGGCTGCACAAGACGCGCACAGAATTCTCGGTCCTTCATCAGGACAGGATACGTAGAGATTCTCAACAAGTACGGGTCATACTCTTAACAGAGCCAAGATCGGGAGGATCAGTCAGACACGCGCTGGAAAACAAAGAGCCACCTAGACACCCAGCTTCCGCTTATAAAGCCGTCTCCTGATTTGCGTCAGGTGCAAGGCGGAGTTAACCTCAAAGGAAAGAAACATAAATTAATAACAGAACTCCAAAACCACATACCAATAATAATAATAATAATAGAAAGAAAGAAAGAAAGAAAAAAGGAAATCCGTAACAAATTTCCTTAATCAATTGAGAAACATTTGAAACATAAAAAATATTGCACAGGAGGGCTTATATTGTTGCCCTCAACTGTATATGCTGTTATCATTTTAAAGTCCCCATGAACTGGAAGCTGCAATCATTACCTTTTTCGTATTGTGACGCAATTCCTAGAGAAACGGGATATTAAATAAGAAAACAGTGGGCGTGGCTTGTTCTTTCTCCTGCGAGCTAATTGGATGTAGTAAAGTAGGAATTTCATTCAGAAAGATGGGGAAAGTGTTTGGGTAGAGTTGTTACAACCTAACAGACTCCTTCTCATCATTTCTGTTTGTTGTCAATACTGTTGGAGGGCGTGGTTAGGTATGTTAGCCACGCCCAATTTCTAAGATCTACATAATCTGACAATTTAACTGGAAAATAAAAACAGGAACTGCATTTTCAGATTTTAATTAAAGATTAGAAGGGCAATCAATTTTTTTTTCTTAATGACATGCACAGATGAATTGTTCGCCACAAAAATAGCAATGTGAGCTAACAAAATCATATGGTTAGTTTTGATTTCTTGGGGACTTAAAAAAGGTTTAATAAGTCTTTTTTTTTTTTTTGTTAAAAGCTAACTTAAGTTTGTTTAACCTTAATTTAAATTGCAGTGGCAGACCCCTCGCTTTGATCGATGCTGATGCACACCTCAAAAAATGCAACTACATGTCGCAACAATGCATAGCGCAAGCTCTGTGATTGGTTGGCTTGGTAGTGGTGATGAGCATGGGCGGTACTGATAGTCGCAAACCTGATGGAGCGATTGTTTAGTGTTTAGCATTTCAGAAGTGTTATTGAAGAGCAACACAAACAGTGTGCAGAAGAATAAATGCCCTACTACGTGCAAGGCAGGCACCATAGGTCACGCAGATCACTCGACACATAAGTATAAACTAGCTGTTAGAGAGTATTTTAGAAATGCTGCTTTATCTATAATATAGTACAGGTCACACTGTAACACTAATCAGTAGCGACCTACTTAAAATCAGAACAATTATGAGAAAGTGGTGTTAAATTCTAGGCGTTCTATTAAAATGTTATTAAAATATTATAAAGACCCTTTTCATTTTGAAATGACACTGATTAAACACCCACAATAATTCCAAAAGTGTTTATTAGGAGACTAAACCGGGCCAACATTTTGCTTTCATGTAGGCTTAAATGCTTCCATAAAGAGACAAATGAGACTAGAAGGGGAGACATAGATTTCCAGTTGGTTACGCACCCCTGCCGTGTTCATTCCCTCTCAGATCTCAGTTTGGTTCCTCCAGTCCTGACCTCGTGTTCTGCTCTAGATCTCTGTGGGTCTTTTGTCATGCCGTGAGTGTCTTCACAGAGGCTCATTCCTGCTGCTTGCATCATTATAAACATCAGCAGGACTTCAGCACGGCTTTCTCTCGCCTCACTTCTGTCTCTCTGCTCTAACACTTACAATCCTAACCAGACCCGATGCCACAACTTTCTAGCAACAAGCAATTTGTGTGTCCACACTGAAAGAGTAACAACTGCACAATGTGACACTTTCACATCATCAAGAGTTGCATTTGATGTTTAATGAGTTGTGATAAACTCATCTTGTTTTTACTTTTCCCAAGACTAATCGGATGAGGATATAAATTCAGTTGTGTGCTTTTTGGAGCTCTAGCATAACCACTATTAACATTAGGATGCACAGAGTTTATATATTATTTTTCAGGCTAAAAGTTGTTATTTTTGTCCCAAAAATACTGAAGATACAAACGATACAAAAGATATTTTGTATTTAACAGCTGCTGAGTTAATACTTGAATTTAATTTAAAATTTGTCTATAATAATAGCTACTTGGATATTGTTGGAAAATATCAAACAAATGAATGATTTAATTGAAAAATATTTTAGTTCTTTAAAAAAATCTGTTTTTGTGTTATTTTTAATAAAAAATAGTTTAATTTATGTATGTGAAACTATTGAATATTATTTTAAAATATTGAATTCCATATAATGAATAAGTTCAACAATGCTGTTTGCACTGTGCTTGTACTTTATCTTTTATTTTTATGCGTCAATCTATTAGAATTGCTTTGCAAAGTGAGGAAGACTTTGAGCCAAAATGTCGTCTTCATATTATTATTATTGTTATTATTAAATGTAAAATAAAACAAAATAAGATTAAATTCTTATGTAATGGATGGGGTATATGCTAAGACTTTTTTAAATTTTCAGTCAGCCAGCCCAAGAGCTTCCAATGAACTGTTTATATATATATATACTGTTTATTTTTTTCCCCAATTTCTGTTTAACGGAGAGAAGATTTTCTCAACACATTTCTAATCATAATAGTTTTAATAATTCATTTCTAATAACCGATTTATTTTATCTTTGCCATGATGACAGTAAATAATATTTTACTAGATATTTTTCAAGACACTTCTATACAGCTTAAAGTGACACTTAAAGGCTTAACTAGGTTAATTAGGTTAACTAGGCAGGTTAGGGTAATTAGGCAAGTTACTGTATAATGATGGTTTGTTCTGTAGACTATTGGAAAAAAAAATTGGCTTAAAGGGGTTAATAATTTTGTCCTTAAAATGGCTTTTAAAAAATTTAAAACGGCTTCTATTCTAGCCGAAATAAAACAAATAAGACTTTCTTCAGAAGAAAAAACATTATCAGACATACTGTTAAAATTTCCCTGCTCTGTTAAACATCATTTGGAAATATTTAAAAAAGAAAAAAAAAATTCAAAGGGGGGCTAATAATTCTGACTTCAACTGTGTATATATATACATTTTTTTTTTCAACTTTTATTTATAGTAGCAATATATACAGTACAATGATTTTACTTAAGAGAGTGTACATGTCATTTACCATTGATAAACATTTTTCTTTTTTACAAACTTTAAAGTAACAGAACATAATACGAAACAAAAGTTTCATAAAATAAAATTAAATATATGAAAATAACAGTAACCATTAAATGGTAACATAAATAATGTTAATAGCTAATCATACATGGGTCAGAGAGGGTCGAATCTTTATTTATTCGCTCAACTTTAGTTATTATCAGCTCTAAATTCCTAATCTAAAGAGAGGATTAAGGGGGGAGTGCAATGGGTCGTAAATAAAAAAAAATGTTTGTTTTGTGGATGGCAATTAGCTAGTAATATTTTTTTATATTTCTACGAAGATTGGATGGAGCAATCTAATGTATTCAGTCGACTTGGACCAGGTATCAAATACTATTTCTAGCCTTTTTTGGATTGTTGGGGATTAAGGAAGTAACCAGTGTCTTGTAATTGCTTTTTACATTACAACATCGATGCTGTAAATGGAACTTTATGAAATTAAAAATTAGTCACATAAACCTTTCACCGAAAGTTTATCTTTGGCTGAAAAACCTTAGCTGTGCATACACCCCATTGAATAGTCAGATATTATTGCAATCAATTATGCAAAAAAAATTAAAAGGTCATTTTTGGTTTCGTTTTTTTCAGTCATTCTAAATGCTTGGTTTCAGCTTCAGCCCAGATATTTAATTTCAGTGCATCCTTTATTAACAAACAGTAGCAAAGTTGGTTATGTCAAGTCCAACCGATATGCAGTTCATTTAAAATAATTAAACAAGCAGAAATAGAATCCAAATGTACAATGTAATGTCCTTAAAAGCTTTTATTGCTTGTTGCTTGGTGTGTTTCATCTGGTCAGGTGCCGGTCTGCAAGAAAAAATCAGTGATGTTTCACTATTATAAAATCTTAATGAATTCATCACCAGAAAAATGCAGTTTCTGTTTATTATTTTAAGGCTATGATGCATCAGGAGACTTGTTGAAGCCCACGGTGACGGTTCACAGTCAGACACCGGTCATGCCCCATCATGCAGGCAGTAAACTGTTGGCCAATGACCTGGACTCATCTCTGGCCAACCTCGTAGGCAGTGAGTCTCTTTATTTTGTCTGTTTTGTGTGGCTTTCTTTATTTACCCGGTCACCAGTCCCTGACCTTCAAAATGCATTTGTGCTACTCTACTGAACTGAGCGTCAGCAGCCATATGGTGCGAGACGCCAAGTGTATGTATGTATGTATGTGTGTGGGTGTTGGACGGAGATGAATTAAAGCCAGCTTTGGGGAAATGAATATGTCTCTGATGCCTCCAGTGCTTTAATGCTGATGTAAGTCCATGCTAACAGTGTGTTTTGCCTCTCTCTTTTTAGATCTGCAGTTTGGGGGAACACCAGGCAAAAAGTGAGGGTTTCTGTTTAATTGCCTGAATAATTTCTGCTTGAGAAACGAGGCAGTGTTTGACTCTCTTTGCCTGCAGGTCTGATATGCAGTGGACTCAGCCTGGAGAGAAGAAGTTGACTGGTGGCACTAACTGGCAGTCAAAGACAATGAGCAGCACCACTGCCTGGAGCCCCGCCCCCCTGCCACCTGCTGCTATGCCACCTGCCGCCATTCCCGTGCCACACATGGTGAGTGCGCACACACACACAAACACACATGGAAATGCACTAACGCACTCTAATACAAGCATTTAACTATGATTACATTACCTTTCAAAAGTTTGCAGTTGGTAAGATTTTTCACATTTTTTTACAAAAGCTGCGTTTAGTAGATCAAAATGCAGAAAAAAAGTAATATTGAATCTGCTTTAAAACAAAGTGAGATAAATGTAGCAATTTATTGATTTATTTTGATTAAATTGTGAAGACATGTGTTTTTTTGTATTTAAAAGAATCAGTCATTTTGCACAAATGATTTGAGTAAATGATTTATTGAATGTAGCAGGGCAAACACAAAACATTTACACAGAAATGCACTATTATACACGCATTTATCTATGATTACACTACCTTTCAAAAGTTTGTGGTTGGTAAGATTTTTCAGAATATTTTACAAACATTTAGTTGATCAAAATGCAGTAACAAGTAATATTGGCAAATAATATTACAATTTGATCTTCATTGCAGTATTCATCGTCACATAATTCTTTAGAAATCATTTGGTGAAGATTTGGTGCTTAAGAAACAATTTTAACACTATTATTACAGAATTCTTTAAAAGATCTGCATTTGAAGTAGAAATCTTTAGTGACAGAGTAAAGCTTATGCTGAGTTCAGACTGCATGATTTTAGCCCCGATTTTGACTCGCCGACAGGTTTTGAGAAATCTCTGAAAAATGCCTGAAATCACAGGCAAATCGGTGCTCGTTCACCCGAGTAACAATCACACAGTGTGAACTATCGAAGAGGCGATCTGAGAGAATCGCAGATGAGTCGCTGTCACCCGTCAGATATTTGGCATGCTAAATATCTGGACCTGACGGCGATGCCGTGTGAAATGTGTTCTGATTGAAAATAACATCACCGATCACCTACAACCAAGGAGAGAGCAGCATCCACAATTATGGGTATCTGCAGGCCAGCAGGAGGTTGGGGGAGAAGTTAAAGGGCTTCTTTCAGTCTATTTGGACCCGAGAAATCGGAGGGAAACTAGTGGAAATTTGGCAGGAGCACCCATGTCTGTGTGGCTTGTCATCTGAGCAATACCTCAACCGGGTCGAAAAGAAAAAAGTTGAAGAGAAATTGCTAATTTCCTTCAAAGGCCAGGTGAGGGAAATAAGTACACTTCTACCCCACTAAAGGCTTCTTTCTCATTATGTAGGACATAACAAAAAGATACTACATGACCTCGCGTTGTTTCCATGTCATTTCTCGCATGCGTTTGGTAGTTTGTGCACTGAGACAAAGTTCGGCGATTCTCCAATTGTAATGTCATGCAGTGTGAAACCCCCTGTCGCTGATCCATCCTACAATGTAAACAGCACCGACAGAACGCCACCCTAGATAGTCATGGAGTGTGAAAACATCTGTGACGTGACTACTTTGAAAATCCTGCAGTCTGAACTCAGCATTACTGTCACCTATGATAAAAAATATATGCTTCTTAACTAATTGCAACTATTAATTTACTGACTTGTATTTCCCAAAATGGCAATATTGCAACAGAAACCAAACTGTTAAACATATTCTCGTGGAATGCCCTATTTTTAACATTATCAGACAACAATTTTTATCTGGAGAGACTTTAAGTGAAATATTTTTAAATGTGAATCCTAAAATCTAAAAATTATTATCAAAAGTAAACCTTAACTGTTTTAGATTTTTTTTATCTTCTGTATTATCATTATTATTATTTATTGTGTATTATTCATTGCTGTTGATGACTTTTAATTGTTAGAATATTTTTATAATACAGAAAAGTGATATTTCTAAAATGTGTTTGTTTGTTTTTTGCCATGACGTAGCCAGAGAAGCTGATATGGCAATACACTCGAAATTCTCTCTCTCTGACTTGTATTTCTTTAAGGTAGTATCTAAACATTCATTTTTGTGATACACCTTACAAATTACAGTTAGAAAAAAAATGGTCCTTATCAGTCATTTGCCTATTTCTGCAATCAAATTGTTTTATATAAAGACACTTACTGTAAATGTGAGCAGCAAATGGCTTTTGTACTGTTTTTGTCTTTTTTATTATTATTATTCTCACGCTTGAGTCTTTTCACATAACACAATTTCCACTCAATATGTCATGTCCATTTATTTATTAGTGCAGTATAGGGGTGTGCAATATTGATTGTTTGTGCTAATATCATAATTGTTTTAACAGTAAGCAAGCTGACATTTTTCTCACTCACATAGAAAACATGAAATGCATTTTGAGAGCCTAATGCATTCACGGCATTATGAAACCTTTTGGAAAGCAACTTAAAAGAATCATAATTAAGTTTTTAACGTAGAAAATGTCCATGGGTTTCTGTTTTGTATATTTATAAGATATAATATTTATAAGTCATGTAATATTAAACACGAATGATGATTTACCTAACATGAGCACATTTGTAGTTAATTATTGATTCAATTATAAAACATTTGTCTTTTGGATGAGACGTTAAACCGAGGTCCTGACTATCTGTGGTCATTAAAAGTCCCATGGCACTTTTTGTAAAGAGTAGGGGTGTAACCCTGGTATCTTGGCCAAATGCCCTCCATCGGCCCTTAACCATCAATCATGGCCTTTCAATCATCCCCATTCACCTAATTGGCTCTATCACTGTCTCTCCACTCCACCGATAGCTGGTGTGTGGTGACCGTTGTCCTGTGGCTGCCGTCACATCATGCAAGTGGATGCTGCACACTGGGGGTGGTGGGGAGAGACCCCCCTCATGATTGTGAAGCGCTTTTTCACAATAAATCCGCTATATAAATACACATTACATTACATTCCAGTTAATGCTGATTGAGTTACATTTTAGACTTAATGTTTTCTATTTCTTTTCTGTTAAATCAATAAAAATAGTTATTAGTAAACAGGAAGAGAGTATGTTTAGCATCTTCGAGCAACACTGCAATGTTTTGTTCCTAAATGAATCTGCTTTAAAACAAGTAGAGTGAGATAAATGTAACAATTTGATGATTAATTTCATCGAGAGTTGTTTTATTTCCAAAAAAAATCAGTAATTTTGCTCAAATCATTTGATTGAATGAATGTACCAGTGAAAACACTACATATTTAGTTTTTCATATCAATCAAAAAATTTGCAATAAGAATTGAGATATCGTTTAATAACACACACCTCAATATCCACTTGTTAAGTGTAAAGTCACACGAAGCGGCTTTCGGGTCCAAGCACTCTATCAAACTGCATAGGGAGACTCAACAAATGGTAATAATAAATGTTTACAAAGCAATCGAAAATCACAATCACCATATATACATCCATGCCTAATATCCGATGGCCAGAAAGTGAATAATTTTTTTATAAATTGTTAAAATATTGGTGTCTGTGAAGCAGCAAGTCCAGAGACTGTCATGTACACCATGTTTTTATATAAAATTCACTTGAATGTGTGACAGGAGGAAAAAGTAGTCATAAACAAATATTTTCTCAATTCAAATGAGTAGCGACTTGTACCCAGAAACAGTATACCATATGTCTTCACTTGACAAGCGGATACAGTAACACACCCCTAGTACTATAGTATTGCGCTAAGCCACCTGAAAAGGGTCTCCACTTAGTTATCTTGATTACTCCATTACCAAATGACTGAACGTTTAAACATTACATGCTATAAACCGAGCGTCTGGTGTCTATATATGCAGTTTCATTCACACACAAACATAATTTCAGACACTTTTAAACCTAATCGCAGAGAAAATGATCTATAGTAAAGTACTGTTTACATTCAACTCACAATTCCGTATCCAGGCTTCATACATTTTACCCAGGTAAAAACATGTTTGAGTTCCTTTTTGCTCTTCTAGCTTCAGGAAATATGAGTGTGAGTCTGTTTACTTCCTGTTTTCTCCCTCTGTGTGTGTGCATGTATTGATCCGGTCAGACAGGTGAGGTGGTGTGTGTTCGGAGACAGGAAGGAGATGAGCCGATTTTACTGTTTTTACATGTTTATGGCCTGTCTTTCTCTCACTCGAAGTCAAGAGAGAGAGAGAAGCAGATGTCTGTGAATGACTAACCTTCAATGTCTCTCTCTCTCTGTCTGTCTCTCGCCACCTTTTCTGTGGTCCGCATGCTTTGGCCTGTAACATCTTCACTTTTTCTCACTCTGTCTGCTCTGTATGTTTCTGGTCCTTTCTCTCTCTCTCTTTCTATCTGCTTTCTTGTGCTTAACCCAGCAGACTGAATGATTTCTATACTAGTTATGTAAGTACCTCCTATATAACTGACAGTTTCTGTTCTCTGAGTATCATTGAGAGGGATCGATCTCTCTTATTCCCTCTCTCATTTCATTCTCTTTCACAATCTCCTTCTCCACTGCTTATTTCTTGATTTCTATCTTTGAATATTTGCTTTAGTTAAAGTGTCGATAAAATGAATTATGGATGAAAATGTTCAGTCGATCAAGTTGAAAAGCTTTTAGTTTTTGATATAGAAGCTTTTATAGTTCATGATATAGTTTATATCATGTAAACGTAATTCTGTTATATCATAACACACATACACACACACAGACTTCAAACCAAATAAGAAAAGTAAATAGAAATTAATCTAATTTGTCAGCTAAATTATTTTCTTTCTTTTACAACATTAATATAATAGAAAACAAAGCATAACATGACTTACCACAGTACCACAAAACCTTTTTTTTAATATCAGTACATACATAGGTTTTATTAATAGTAATGAACAACCGCAGAGCTGTTCGTATACATGATGCTTGGTCCGTTTGGTTTATATTTATGCATTATACCCAATGCAAATGTGTATTTTATCACTTTTGTTTTTGCTTAAGTTTGTTTACCACAGTGACATTTTATGCTTCGTGTGCTCTTGAGACTAATTAAAAAACAATAGTTTGATGTCTGAAACCTCCATTCCAGCAGTGTGGCCCAAAAGCAATTTTTACACTGTGCAGAGGGGATGAAAACTCATACTCTGACTTCAAACACCTCTTGATAAATGCAGAAAATGTCATATCTTGATTTTTCCTGTGACATCTAGATGTTTGTTCGGTCTGTCATGCCCTTTCTGTAGCATTTGATGTATTTATCTTTTGCAGCTTTGACTTGCAAACCAGACCTGTGCAAACGTGTGTGTTTGAGGGCTGCGTTTTACGTAACCTGCTTACGATTCAAAACCGATGAATACACATGCTTGTCAGCAAGAAAAAAATCAATGTTTTTTCAGACGTTTTAAAGGAAGTCTGACTTTTATGGAGGCAGAATGAATTTGATAGAAAATAAAGTCAACGGTTAATATTGTAAAATTTTGTTTCATATACAGTTGAAGTCAGAATTATTAGCACCCCTTAATTATTAGCCCTCCTGTTTATTTTTTTTCCTAATATCTGTTTAAATGAGAGACAATTTTTTTCAACAAATTTCTAAACATAATAGTTTTAAAAACTTATCTCTAATAACTGATTTATTTTATCTTTGCCATGATGACAGTAAATAATATTTTACTAGATATTTTTAAAGACACCTCTATACAGCTTAAAGTGACATTTAAAGGCTTAACTAGGTTAATTAGGTTAACTAGGCAGGTTAGGGTAATTAGGCAAGTTACTGTATAATGATGGTTTGTTCTGTAGACTATCGAAAAATATATAGCTTAAAGGGACTAATAATTTTGACCTTAAAGTGGCTTTAAAAAAATTAAAAACTGCTTTTATTCTAGCCAAAATAAACAAATAAGTCTTTCTACAGAAGAAAAATAGTATTAGATATACTGTGAAAATTTCCCTGCTCTGTTAAACATTATTTGGGAAATATTTAAAAAAGAAAATAAGATTCAAGGGGGGTTTAAAAACTCTGATTTCAACTATATATATATATTCAGCTTGATTATTCCAATCTTCAGAGTTACATGATCCCTCTAATACAAAATCATTGTAATACGCTGATCTGCTGCATGTTTCTCGTTATTTTCAGTGTTAAGACCTGGGATGTCTTAATATATTTATGGATAAATTCCATTTTCAGGATAGTTTGAATTATTACACTTTTGGTCTAAATAAAATTATCAGTTCTAAAGAAAAGAAAGAAATGTCTTGAATGTATTGCAATTCCTGGTTCTGGAATTGATTGACTTCTCAGGATAAATTTTATCTGAGATGTATTGCATTTGTTTTCTATTTTTTTATTTATTATTTTGTCTATTTTTTCCCCTTTTTTATATTAAATTAGAGTAAAAGGGTAACTTTACTTCATAAGTATGACGACATGATACAATGTGTGGTTTTGATCACATAATATATGTTCACTGAAGTAGTGGCATCTTCAGAAATATGATATGTAGCACTTGTTGATATTGAAAATCTTGACTATCCCTAAATGGGTCATAATTCACACACCATCCATTAGTTAATACAAAAAAAAAAAAACAAATGTCATTCACATGCAACTTTGAATGTAAGGCACAAGACCTCACTAGCTATATTTCCATAAAAAAATGTGAATTACATTTATGCGGAAAACAGGAATATCACATAAAAGATGTGCGAATAAAGCAGCGTTTCCATCCAACGAGTCAAAGAGAACAAAATCGTAATTTACTGAATAACTGGCGCCAATATCAACAGTAAAAACGGAATTTGCTGAGGTAGGGAAGCTGCGTGGATCTTTTCTTTATTTAATAAATGACTTGTGCCTCAGAAGACGATGCCAACACGTAATGACCACGTGGTGGCGTTTAAAGTCATGAGACTCAAAGTACAGACTCTCTTGACAGTTCTGGAGCTAATTAATAAATAATAACACTAATACTGAAATGGTTAAGGTGTTTTAGATAACCAAACAACATTCAGATGTTTTACAATGTGCTCAGCCCGCTGGTTTGTCCATTCACACACATTTTTATCATCACGTGATCTCTTATAACAAATCACATGACTTTTTTTAATGCGCATACTGGAATTTGTTTAGTAAAAGTGTTTCCATCGCAGTTTATGCGCATATTTTCTTATCGATTTAAAAGTTTATCCTATCCAGTTATGCACATATGCTTTATGCGCATTTTCAAAATTGATGCTCATCTTGACGTTTCCATCAACCCTTTTTTATGCGCATGTCCGAAATGCATGTAAAAATATGGATGGAAACATATCGTGTCTACAATGCATTTGGAGTTTGATGATAGTTTACTTTAACTTTATGCTATTGCATAGAATGTACAAACCCCGCTGCATGAAGAAATAAAAAAAAAGAGGATTGATTTGATACCATCCTTTTGCAATCAACTTTTAAAGTCCACCAGCTAGGAAGTGAGGAATTTGAATGTTAGTGTATAGATGACAGTGAGCCTGTGATGCAATGTTATTTTATTTGCTCTAGGCCAGGGGTGTCCAAACTCGATCTATGTCCTGCATAGCTTAGCTCCAACTTTCTTCAACACACTTACCTGGAAGTTTTAGTATAGCAAGGAAGAGCTTGATTAGCTGGTTCAGGTGTGTTTAATTGGGGTTGGATCAAAATTATGCAGGACACCGGCCCTCCAGGACTGAGTTTGGGCACCCCTGCTCTAGGCAATTTTATTTTACGCATTATGCAGTTTAGTGTTTGGAAGCCGGAACATCAATTATCAGTTGTTTATATATTTTCTTGCTCCAGTGTTGTGCAGTGTTGCATATACTGAATGGACCAACCCACACATCTGTGCAGGAGAATTTAAGTCCACCTGCCCTGTAATTGTTGGAAATGAGTGTAATTAAACACGATCTTTAAATGAAGCAAACATGATTAGTGAACTCAGTGGTGTTGAATTAGTACAGTAGTGTTTGATCAGAGAGTGTCTCATTGTTCACTTGATCAGTGCAGGGTTGTTTGATCAGTCAGCGTGACGAGGGTTGATTTTGTTGTGTGTTTTTTCTTTGCAGGCTCCTGCTCCCATGGCGTTTCCCATGACAACACCTCAAGTGCCTGTGTATGGAATGGTGAGCTTACAGTCACTACATGGATGTTGTGTAGTTGAATTCCATGGTCAATAGCTAAAAAGACTGAATGTGCTTTTTCGGACGGGTGTAGGTTCCTCCTCAGCTGGGACAGATGGGAGGGGTTCCAGTCATGACCCAACAACCCATGTTGTACAACCAGCCTGTTCTCAGACCCACTAACCCTTTCACACCCATCCCTGGAGCCCAGGTACTCATATAAACACACACCACCTGTGTCACACTATGCTACATTATTTAATCTATTGCTTAATTGTCTGAAAACTGTTTAATATTTTGAATTGAATGTGTTGAAAATGTTAAAAATACTATAGTAATTTATAGTAAATACTATAGCGTTTTTACCAAGCTATTGTAAAGTTATATTATAATGTTTTATGACACTGTTAATGAGAGCATCAGCATAGTATTAACAATAGTTAACTGATAAACTGTAATAAATGCTGTAGTATGCTTTAGTTTTTACTACAGTAGTAAAATATACCCTATAGTTGTAGAAAACTACATAGCAACCATATTACCATAGGAACTGTATAATTACCACTACAGATTAATTCTAGGACTTTAATATAGTATTGTTCAATAACACTATAGTATTTACTATAGTATTTTTTTCGTATGGGTTTGTATTTAACGTATGTAACATAGCATGTTTAATTATGTTATTAATGCCAGTGTATTTTTGTTAGTTTTTTTATGCAAATGAAGACCCAAAATAAACTTTCAGTCAAAGAGAGCTTATGTGAAATGTAATGTCCTGTATATGTTCATTACTAGTTTTACTCTCTTTATACCCAGCAATGTTTAATAAGACAATTTTATTTTATATTAAAAAAAAAATCTAAATTAAATAAAGTACTGCCTTTAATCTTGTTTCCAATTTTTTTGTAAGCTTATTGTGAAAATTAAAAAAAAAATTGAGAGAATTGTTTCCCGATCATTAAAACAAACATGTTAAAGGTGCAGCATGTAAGTTTGACACCAGTGGTTGAACTAGGTATTGCACTCCTGGATCAAAACACATTTTAACTCAGCTCCTCTTCTGACGGCTCCATGCAAGCACAGGTTGCCAGATTGATGTGAGTGTGCCTGACTATCGTGCCTAAAAGCTGATTTAAGGCTGATTTGAACCGTTTTCTAACTAAAAGCAACAGCACGCGATAGAAGAAATATTTGTTCAACTAAAAGGAGTTTTTGTCCTAACCAACACCTGAAATTTCTGTTTTAGCAACGGCTTCGATTTCTCACAGGTGAACAACGATCACCTTTAGGTACACATCATGTGCTTTATTCAGTGTTAAATGCTAATACTGTGAGTTTGAATGCCATTTTTCGTGATATTTATTGCCGTACTACTGAAAGCACCAGCAGATAGTTTACCTCAGATCTTGAAAATAAAATAAACCGTTTGAAATTGAACTGCAGACCTGTGACTCAGTGCAAAGCACCACATATTAGTGATTCAGCATCTGCATTTAATAATGTTAAAGAGTTTTAATATGTATTAATTAGATTGTAAACCCTACCATTTCAGTGAAGTGCAGTAAGTGCACTATTCTGTGCTTCTGAATGGCTGTATTTACATTTCTGTCGTGTTTCGTCTGGTGCAAACAGCCAAATTGCTTATCACTGTGTATCCTGTCATGTAGCGTGTTGTTAGGACACGGGGTTACTGTGTAACCTGCTCAACTAATGTTTACGTTCGTATTATTTATATTGTTTGCTAATTAATAACCACCTCATGTGAAACTCTGAATCCGCATCTCATTTCGGGGCTGTTACTGTCCACCGGGAGGTCACATTTTCGGTCGTGGACGCATGCTTCAGAGCCTTCTGAATGAATGAATAAAATGCTTTTGCACTAAGGCAACCTGGGGTGCTGAAATATAATTGGCTTAAGTGGCATTCAGCAGGTTAAAGAGACCAAAACAAAGACAGACGTTCCGGCACGTAACAAACATTTTCAAAGCAGAATATCTGACTTCAGCATTGTTTTTTTTTTTAGATAAACAAGAATGTTTACTTAGCATCGGTCTTAAATATCTGCAAACATATTATGGTATTTTTATGCTTTAGAAGAGTCAAAATCGTGCATACAGCACCTTTAAATAGCATTTTCTTTGTTGCTATGGTATCGAAAGTTATCAAATTTGACTGGTATTGCATTTAACTACTGAAATTAGTATTGTGCCAACCTCATCACACACGCATACAAAACAGCTCCTTGCCTATGGCAAGTACACAGACGCTCCATTTACAGACATTCAACACTGCTGCATTCACACAGTCATTACTGAGCCATTTACTTTATTCATAACCCTTTGTGTGTCTATTTACAGATGCAGTTCATGTAAGTAGCAGTTCAGCAGAGCGCCAAACAAGATGGCTGAAAAAAACACTGAGCGAGTGAGAGGAGGATCCCAATACCACCAAATAAAAGCAGGGCGAGACAAAAAGAAAGAGCAATGTGTTTGTGTCAAGAATGCTTACCTCACTGTCTGAAACGGCTCACCCAACACACACACACACACACACACACACACACACGCATACACACACATCCCGAATGAGAATGTACACACTGTTTCATTTCTCATCTCTTGAGGTTCATTTCTTTCCCGGGGCACTGTGTCTACTGACAGGTGTGATACATCATGGAAATCCTGGATTTTATTGCTGGTATTAAACTACCTGCTCTACTTTTTTTTTTTAAACTTCACAATTAATATGAATTAGATGTGATGCCCAGCACAGTGGACTTCCTGTTACTTTTATTGTTTGCTCTGTTATGAAAATACATGAGCTGAGTTCAGGGAAATGGTCACTGTTGCCCAAGAAAAAGCAGGTTGCCCCATCATAAACGCATTTAAATGGCTCATTAACGCAATGCCCCGGCTTCTCATTTCAGAACAAGGAAAGAAGCAGAGCTCTTACATAAGGTGTTCTGCACCACCCAAAGCACTTTACACATGCATTTATGTGTAACATAATATAGAACTTTGAGCTGGTCTCTTATATCTAGCAAATTAGTAGTCTGATGCTAACAATTAACGTCTTGCTGTTACTGGTGGCTTCCATTCATGGTCAGTCAGTCCTTGTTTGGTCATGCAGGTGTAGGTGTTGCCGTTTCAGACATGCTGGTGGTCTTGCACATGCACCCAAACTTGAGTTCCACAAGCCACACGAAGAGCCCCCTCTCGCTGGCCCCTACCTTGTTTTGTCACTCCCAGGACACGAATAAACATATCTGCTCCCGCTCTTCTGTGTGTTAACCAAACATGTCATGTATACACGACTACATCTCACACTCCCAGCCTGGGTGCCAGTGACCGGAAGCATTGCAGAAGGGTACAGGGTGTTTGACCCTACTTAAAAATCTGTGTTTCTGATGGGGGTTTTGTTCAATCCTATGTTTTTTTTTTTAAATCTTTTTATTTCTAGAAAGCATGTTATATATATATATATATATTTTTATTATTATTATTATTTCAGAGAATGACATGAATCATGGTCTGTTTTATGCTGCCAAATTATGTACTTTTTGTGATTTGCAAAGACGCCATAAGCTAGCTCTCGTACCCAGCGCCTGACATCATGGTTCTTTCTCTCTGAAGGACTTGCGTATCGGTGTTTGCCAACCTCGGAACCAAACTACTTTTGGTCTGTTTTTCGTGCAGTTCCTCGGATTGTGAGGCACTGTTAACAGGGTATCTTTGTTTTCGCTTGTGCAGCCAAAGCATTATCAGTCCTCCTGAAATCCCTTTAACCCTTTCTAGAACAGGTTTCCAATCCAGCCTTCACATCATCCCATAATTCCTGCTTTGTTTCCTGAAACTGTGTTAAGTGATGGCATTAGTTTTTGTCCCGATGGAGTAGTTATACAGAGTGGTTATGCCTCATCCTGGAGGGGGTTTTAGAATCACTGCTGTTCCCAATAATGGCACTTAGCAATTGTTAAATTACAGTAAACCTTGATTTCACCAGGTTGATTACAGCATGTGGTTGCCAAGGTTTTATAAAACAAATGCATAGCAGCAAACATTTAATCATTTATTAATAACAAATGATCCTTTTTGCCAAGCAGTGTGATTCTTTAGCTGTATTTAGCTAAATGGTTGCCAAGCAACAGAGACACAGCAGTGCAGTAATAATGGAGTAATGTGCTCACAGGTGTTGTCTTAGCCAATCACAGTCAAGGGATGGCACCAAAAGTTTGAAGATTTTTTTTTTTGACACCAATAAAAATTCACTCTAACCAGTTATGACAAAGTCTTTAGTACATTATCATAATGTTTTTGAACATGTTTTGCAAAGTATTTCCATTGGATTTGGAGTTTGGACACCCATTAGCTGGCTTTGTATAGTTCGATCCCAGCTCAGACTGGGTTGGATGCAGTAGGACCAGTGGGCAACATTAGTAATCAACCATTTCAGTTCGCATTGACTTTAACTGTATTTACAGAAATCTGATCTATGGAAGTTACATGTATGATATACATGTTCTTATTTGAATTTGACATATATAACATGTCATATATGCAACACTCAAATTACTTTGATGGCTTGTTCAAACTACTTATTTGAAACGAGTTCAATTCTTAATATTTTTTTAGACAACTTAATTGTTTTATGTTCAATTCACTTAATACATTTGTGTTGTGACAACATGAAGGATTTGTGTGGAACCCAGTGTTTTTTTACAGTGTATATTGAAAAGAATATTTTTTCAACCATTAGAATAACTTAATTATACATATATATTGAAACAAATGTTGCATGTATGGCATGTATTATGTCATGTATACATGTGAAATTTAAAAATGAACTTTGTCCTGTACTGTATGTAATGTGCATATATAGTCATATATCAAATTTCTATATGGAAACCAGTACAAGTCCACAAGCACTAAAACGACGTGAATGGGAGAATGTACATTTTTGGGTGGATTGCACCTGTACTGTACTGCAAGTCTGACCTTCCATTGGTCCAGGTGTGGTCTCTGCACTTGTTTTGCTAAAGACATCAGCAAAACAAGTTTGCTATAATCTTTGCTGTGTGACTTCCTGCCTTTCCTTTTGTAGTAACAATGGGTATCATGTTTCTCCGCTTGCTTGTTTCTGTGTGCCAGCGTTGATTACTAATTCCTTATTGAGCGACTCTTAACAAGCTTGTGAGTTTATTCTCCTTTGAGCACCGTCAGGGGTACAGCGGGTTCAGACTGAATGCTTTTTATATGCAGGCTCAGTGTTGATGCACTCGCTGGGTTTGCAAGGTAACAGGGCACCGAGGAGCGATGCTGTTTAATTAGGATCTATTCTATTATCCTGTAACCGGAGGCTTGAGTTGTGAGTGTACGTGAGCGAGAGAGTAAATGTATGATCTTGAGCTCCAGGGAGGGTGAAGGATCTCAAGATATGCCATCGTGAGCCGGGGTTTCCATAGTAATCCAGTTTCTGGTCCTTGGCACAGGTTGCTGAGCACATCTTTCCCACATTTGCTTTCTCTTGGTCTTATTTGTTTAATGTAATTAAAGCTCTGCATGCATTAGATTGTGTGAGTTTCTTTGGCAGCCTATGAGAGCAGTGCTTTTGGATCACCTGTAGGATTTGTTGACTTGTTTTATTGGCATCGCTTTTTCACACCAAAGGCCTTTTGTTTTACATGGTTTTGCTGTGTTGAGGTGTTCAAAGAACAAACTTGAATTTTTTTTATTTACAGTAGTAATCGTTCTTGCTTCCACAGCTCCCCTTGTGGTTACTGTGTGGCATTTAAACAGATGGTGACCCGAGTGTTTTGTTTGGTGTTTATGGGGCAGTTGTGCACACAAAGCAAATGTCTTGAGTGTATTGGACTCGCCGCTCTACATTCATCCTTTGCTTTAGCACTCGGCCAAACTGACGAGCTGCCAGCTCCAGTGAACTTCTCAAGAACTTAGCCTGATTTTATTCGGCTTGGCTCATTAGCTGGCTGGGAAAACTGGGCTCAGCCTTTCAGAGTTGATGTGTCAGCATGAGTATCAGACCTCTAGTGGGGAGGCTTGGTGTTCAGGGCCCCTTTCACCTTCATGTTGGAGCTTAAGGCTTTTTTAGATGGGCTATTTGTCTGCTGCTTTCTTATTAGCATCTTTTCTGTTCTATCCTCTTACAGAGATATATGCAGTATATATATATATATATATATATATATATATATATATATATGTATATATATGGTAGAAGTGCCGTCAACCCTGTGCATCAGCCCAGGGAAACAATGCAGTAACTTTAATTTTAACAATTTATCATCAAATGCCAAAAAAGGAAAACGCAAAACCTATTAGTTTATGCTGATGTATGTTTTGCAAGTTATTTATGCAGACCATAAGGAGTTATTCAATGGAAATAAAAAGCAGAAATTGTGGGATTATTGTGTTTTATCTTTTGGTTGTCTTCCATTTTTTTTGTTTGCTTTGCATTTATACCATAAATAAAGTCCATTTTCATTCCTGATTTGTTGGTTATTTTTTTGTTTGTTTGCTTTATTTCCTTTTTATTTGTCTACTGTGTTATCCATCTAATCAGATTGAAACCCCAAGCAGAATGTTCATTTCAGCAGAATGTTCAAAATTCATTTTTTTTTTTAAATGACCTGATGTCCGGTTCTTTTGTTTCTCTTCTCTGGCCTCTTGAAATTGCACTTCATGCCTGCCTCACGGCCCATAATGCAGGGTTTTTCTGAACGCACGTTTTAAATACCTGGTCAAATTTGTGTAGTGCCGTGTTGTGTTGTTTTCATGTCTGTCAGTGTGATTTCTGTTGAAATCTATTGCACGAGTTTCACTGCAACAGGAACCACCTCATTATTTCTTTGTAGCACTTTTTAACAGTGGACTCAGAAACCGCAAAATCAGCATTTTTTTTTTTTTTATGGTGTATCTTGTTTTTAACAGTTGAATGTGTACTTGGAGTCGGTCATAACGTTCAGAAAGGTTGTACAGCAACACCTTCCATGTTTTGGTACTTTTCCCCAACTTTGCAACAGTTTTTTGGCTGTTCAGTCCATCCACCTGATAAAATCAGTAGTTAATAAGACCCTGATTCCACCTGATATGCATTTTCACTAATCTGATCACAATCCAAGAAGCATTTACTGTTGCTTTAATAATCTGGTTAGAACATACAATATAAACATTAAAGGCAATTTATACTATTAAAGCAATTGAGTTGCCTTTTATTCAACTAAATTGTCGCATTAACCAATCATAAAACATTTGGAACCAATAGGGTATATGCACACGGATGTTTAATTTCAGTCAGCCAGCCCCAGGGCTTCTGGTGAATAGTCATCCCATACAGAATCGCTGTGTTAAGGATCTGATTTCTTTTTTTAAAAAAAACAGCGATCTTCACCCCCTGGCTGAGATGCAATATAAAGTGGGTCTCAGACCAAACAAGAAGCACTGCATCAAATTATATTTTTCCGCGCTATGTCTTTAAAATATGGAAATTAATTTTACCCCAGTATTTTCAATGGATTTTTTGCACTAGCCTGCTGCTAATGATGGCGCCTGCATTTCAATGGTCTTTCGTCTCTTTTTACACTTTATCAACCAAGTGAATGTTTAAGTCTATTTAACTGATTATATTTGAATAACATTACAACATCGATGCTTTAAAAGGAATCGTATGAAATTGAAAATTGTCACACAAACCTTTCACCGGAAGTTTATCATTGGCTGAAAAACACTAGCTGTCCATAAAGCTCATTCATCCACCTTAAATTAGCCTATGTTTTAGTGCATCTTGTGACTTCTTTTATGATACGGTTTCCTCTTACTTTGTCATGCTGTATATCACTTTATCATACTGTAATCCTAATGTGTTACACAGTTCAAGCTAGCAGGAAAACAAGTGAATGAAAAGAATGTCGATGGTAAATATGATTTCAACCATAATCCACGAGTTTCAGTTGCACCAAAGTAAGAATACCTTGTTTCGGTGTGTATTCCCACAACATGTCCCATAACAGCCACATCCCAGCAAACAGTTTTGTGTTTAATAGACGTCTAATAGACATCTAAATGTAGACAGCTTGGTTAAAACAAGGCCAAACTTGAGCTGTCAGTGAAAATCTAATAGACATCTAAGAATAGCCCAAAACTAGACTAGTCGACAGATTAGACAGACTTTATATGTGTAGTCATTCATTTCTGTTTATTTGATGACTAGTCTAGTTCTGGCCTATTCTTAGACATCTATTAGATTTTCACTGACAGCCCAAATTTAGCCTTGTTTTAGCCAAGCTGACTACGTTTAGACGTCTATTAAACACAACATTGTTTGCTGGGATGTGGCTGTTATGGGACATGTGAGAATACACATCCAAATAAGGTATTTTTTTTTTTGATGCTACTGAAACATGGATTATGTTTAGACCTCTATTAGACATCTATTACACATCTTTTAAAAAAGATGAAAAAATTCTTGCTGGGATGTTGATTCATAAGGTGTTTTTTCTTTTTTTTTGTGGCTGTTTGAATGCATTCAACCACATGAACATCTACACTGTGAAATTAATCAGAATTTTAGTGGTCAAAAGTGGACAAACTCAAAACATTTTAGCCCCCGCTTACACCTGTAGTGTCATCGGCTTGTGATCAGATTGATGAAAATTCATCTTAAACCAAGTTTTCTCTTGGTGTTATAAAATTAGTATTATTTTTTAATTCTTTAAACTTTGCTCTACTTTTCTAAAGGGTCACCCTGAATGATTTAGTGACTACAGTGACTATTTGAGCTCAGCCGCAAACGTTTGCACACATTGGGGAAAAGGAATCAAACATGCCTGGTTGTGTTTGTACACCATCATCTCTGGCAGAATGCTTGCATAGGTTGTCAGTGAAACTTTTAATCTGTAACTGAACACTTTCATCGTTGACTCTTCATCTGCAACTGCCTTTGGTTTGGCCGCGAGCTTCACAAAAATCCGCACAGCACTGGTTGAAGTCAAAGATCTTATGATACCAGTCTCTCCTCAACTGTCTGTCTTTTTGTACGCTTGCACTGAGACGCTCGACACAGGACCAAGAGGTGTGATGGACTGAACTCCATTTTCTTTCGACCGCTTTCTAAGTTCTACCTGTTTTCTTGCATGTTTTTGTATCTGACATGCCTGGGAAAGTTTCACAGATCCATGTAACGTTTGCGAAGTTCTATTAAATATGGTGCTGTTTTTTTAGTAAGCAGTTGTCGTCGTAGTGATGGACGGGTTCTGTGTATATCTGTTCTTTTTTATGATTTATCAGTGGTTGGTTGTGCTGATCTGGTATGTTATATTCCTCCTTGCGATTTTTGCTTGAGTCGTTTTTTTTGTAAGTTCTCTCATTCTTTCTGTCTCGGTCTCTGTTTTCGTTGTCTCTGTATTTGTGAAGAAAATTTATGGTTGCAAGCCTCTAACCTGAACCATGAGTGAATGCCTTGTGAATAAATGGATTTAACGCTCGCGCTCACCGGTTTCTTAATAAAGGACATTTTTAACAGAGTTCATCTCCGTGGCTTATTCCGAGCGGCTATTAATATTCATCTGTGCAGTCAGGACTTGTATCTCGCTCCATTCCTCAAGGTTTCCCATATGCAGCTTGTTTATTAATTGCACCGGGATTCGAGACTTGTTTCAAGATATCATTTGCAGTCAATTCTTTTGCTCGGTGAAAAGTTTGTGCTCCCTTTGTGCCTGTGGATCTGTTTCTCCAACCCATAACTGTTACAGAACACAAGCATCTTAACAAACCTCAGCGCAGCCTTTTGACTTCTGACTCAAAGTGGTTCAGTTAACAAGAACTATCATGCATTTGTATTGGAGTATACAGTATATGCACTATATAGGCCATCGAAAGTTTGAGGTCTGTTTATTGCTTATGAAAAAGTCTCATCTGCTCTGCAAGGCTGCATTTGGTCTAATGCTATTGATCAAAAATGCAATATACAGGGAGTGCAGAATTATTAGGCAAGTTGTATTTTTGAGGATTAATTTTATTATTGAACAACAACCATGTTCTCAATGAACCCAAAAAACTCATTAATATCAAAGCTAAATATTTTTGGAAGTAGTTTTTAGTTTGTTTTTAGTTTTAGCTATTTTAGGAGGACATCTGTGTGTGCAGGGGACTATTACTGTGCATAATTATTAGGCAACTTAACAAAAAACAAATATATACCCATTTCAATTATTTATTTTCACCAGTGAAACCAATATAACATCTCAACATTCACAAATATACATTTCTGACATTCAAAAACAAATCAGTGACCAATATAGCCACCTTTTTTTGCAAGGACACTCAAAAGCCTGCCATCCATGGTGAACAGATCAAAACACTGACAGAATCCATCAACATAGCGTGCAGCAGCAACCACAGCCTCCCAGACACTGTTCAAAGAGGTGTACTGTTTTCCATCCTTGTAAATCTCACATTTGATGATGGACCACAGGTTCCCTATGGGGTTCAGATCAGGTGAACTTCTTTTAGACCCTTTCTTGCCAGCCATGCTGTGGAGTACTTGGACGCGTGTGATGGAGCATTGTCCTGCATGAAAATCATGTTTTTCTTGAAGGATGCAGACTTCTTCCTGTACCACTGCTTGAAGGTGTCTTCCAGTAGGACTGGGAGTTGAGCTTGACTCCATCCTCAACCCGAAAAGGCCCCACAAGCTCATCTTTGATACCAGCCCAAACCAGTACTCCACCTTCACCTTGCTGGCGTCTGAGTCGAACTGGAGCTCTCTGCCCTTTACTGATCCAGCCACGGGCCCATCAAGACTCACTCTCATTTCATCAGTCCATAAAACCTTAGAATAAGTCTTGAGATATTTCTTGGCCCAGTCTTGACGTTTCAGCTTGTGTATCTTGTTCAGTGGTTGTCGTTTTACAGCCTTTTTTACCTTGGCCATGTCTCTGAGTATTGCACACGTTGTGCTTTTGGGCACTCCAGTGATGTTGCAGCTCTGAAATATTGCAAAACTGGTGGCAAGTGGCATCTTGACATCTTGGCAGCTGCACGCTTGACTTTTCTCAGTTCATGTCCAGTTATTTTGCGCCTTGGTTTTTTCCACACCCTTCTTGCGACCCTGTTGACTATTTTGAATGAAACGCTTGATTGTTCGATGATCACGCTTCAGAAGCTTGGCAATTTTAAGAGTGCTGCATCCCTCTGCAAGATATCTCACTATTTTTGACTTTTCGAAGCCTGTCAAGTCCTTCTTTTGACCCATTTTGCCAAAGGAAAGGAAGTTGCCTAATAATTATGCACACCTGATATAGGGTGTTGATGTCATTAGACCACACCCCTTCTCATTACAGAGATGCACATCACCTAATATGCCTAATTGTTAGTAGGCTTTCGAGCCTATACAGCTTGGAGTAAGACAACATGCATAAAGAGGACGATGTGGTCAAAATACTCATTTGCCTAATAATTCTGCACTGCCTGTATTACTGTAATGGGGGTGGTCCGGTGGCTTAGTGGTTAGCACTGTCACCTTACAATAAGAAGGTCACTGGTTTTAGTCCTGGCTGGGCCAGTTGGCATTTCTGTGTCGAGTTTGCACGTTCTCCCCATGTTCGCGTGAGTTTTCTCTGGGTCCTCCGGTTTTCCCCACAGTCCAAAGACATGCGCTATAGGTGAATTGGGTAAGCAAAACTGGTCATATTGTTTGAGTGTGTTTGTGACTCTATGCTTTTTCCCAGTACTTGGTTGCAGCTGGAAGGGCATCCACTGCGTAAAACATATGCTGGAATAGTTGGCTGTTCATTCTTCTCTGGCTACCCCTGATAAATAAGGGACTAAGCCGAAGGAAAATGAATAAATGTATCCACATAATACTTAAAACAGTTTTCCAAAATGATGATTTGCTTCTAAACCTTTGGTGAGTAAGATAATAATTTAGTTAGTAAAATGTCTTTAATGTGTCTTTGGTGAATAAAGGTTTTTTTTTAATTGGGTCACACCACATTTTAGTAGTTGTGGGTCAACAATACAAAAATTATAATCTGTTTTAGTTATGGAAACACTTAAATGTAAGCTGTGTTAGTATTGGCTGATTTCTACCGAAATAATGTTCACTACAGCACAGATATAAAATATTGTTTTATTTACAGTAAGTGAAAATTAAAAATGGGGGAAAACAAATCAGTTAACAAATATGTTATGAATTTTAAACCGATTCCACAACAGTACATGGCTGAACGGGAAATTGCATAGATGAACATTTTATTAATATATTTGATGTTATAGAAAAAAATAAAAATAAACGGGGAATAAATAATTCATTAAAGTTGCAATGTAAATTTATCAATATACATTTTTAAATTAAGTAAAACCAAAAAAGCATGCTACAACAATTTGAAGTATTCGATTGGGCCAATAGCATGATTGGTCAGATGGTTGGCTCAATACATTTTTTTTTTTCGTTGAGCCAATGTTAACAGGCTGTTGCTCCAATTAAAAAAAAAAACTTTTTTTCATAATTTTCTTTTGGACTAATTGAACAATCTTGATGTGACCAATCACTAAAAAATTGAGTTTGGGCAGTATTTTTTATTTTTACAGCTAAGAGACCACTTGGAAATTAATTTTAATAGGGACAAATTCTGATTACCTTTCTTGGTCCCAATTTAAGTAGCCTTAACTAGTACTTGAATATACCTGAAAACTATGCACTTATTGTGTTCATAATGTATTGCACAGATGATTTTTAAAATACAGTATAATATAAAACATTTATGTAAATAATAATGCATCCTACTGGATGATAAATTTATATGCAAATGCATATTAAGCTACTTAATAAAAACGGATCAATTTCTTCTCAATTTAAAATAAATTTACTGTCATAAGCATAAAATGATAATTGGTCAAAATAAATAGACATCAACTTTTTAGACATGATTACACTCATTTTTAGACTAAACATTACCAGTGTTTTGAGAAAAGTTAAAGGGATAGTTCACCCTAAATTGAAAATTACCTCAATTTACTGTGCCTTATGTGGTTTTAAACCTTCATGATTTACTTTCTATTGGACATAAAAGATATTTTAAGTAAATGATTGTTGGTGATGAGCATTTTACCCATTGACTTCCACACTTGGTAAAAGAATTACCATTGAAGTCAGTGGGTACTATCATCCAGCATCCTTGAAAATAACTTCTTTTGTATTCAACAGAAGAAATTCTAACAGGTTTTGAACAAGTGAAGGGCGAGTAAATGATGACAGAGATTTCAGTGTTCAGATGTCAAGTTTTTTGATGAATGAACCTGGTTTTTAATTATAAGTAAAAAAATTTGTTATTTTTGACCATGATTGTCAATTTTTGCTAAATAAATGCTTAAATTTTTTTCTTATTTTGAAGAAATTCTATCAGATCTTTATTGAATAAAGCAAATATCACTTTACTTAATCACATATACCCAGTAAATCCAGAGAAACTAATCGTTTTCAGGTCATCTCTTAATTTTCCCCAGATGATCACACGCACATCAATTGGCTTCATGTCCATCCGTTTATGATCGCATTTTATATTGGCTACATATTGGCTAGTTTTTTTTTTGAGTCCACTAATCTAAAAGGCCTTCACTGATGCCAGAACTCAATCCAATAGAGCTCCTTTGGGATGTGGTGGTAAGGGAGATTTGGATCATGGATGCACAGCCAACAAACCTGCAGCTGCTCTATGATGCTACCATGCCAGTATCAACCAAAATCTCAAAGGAATGTTTCTAGTGCTTATTGCTGAATCGGATCTGAAGGCAAATGGGGGTCCAACCAACTGTGGCAAATAAAGTGACCGGTTTAGTGCATACTGTATACTGATTTATTAGCCATTAATCAAGCTGATAAAGTAAAAAAAAATTACACACAACCCTCCTTTGGGTTAGCTTTGAAAAACACTTTTATTTATTTTACTCTGGTTACTCTGTGACATTTGTTAGTGGTTTAGTGAGATTTTCCGGATTCATCTGTGCCTCCACTGCTCCCCCCTTTCTGTGGACCCCAGGAATGTCACGCTCTCTCAGACGGACCCCAACAGCTGTAAGGAGTGACAGAGAGAGAGAGAGATAGAAAGCACATGGCACTGGCTATTTTTAGAGCTCATTCAGACTAGAATATCCTTCTTTCCTTCTCTTTCCCTGGCTGTGGCTGTTCCTTCTGGATCTCTCCTCAGCTGAAAGTTCTGGAGAATCTTCACAGCGGCTGGACGACTTCAAAAAGACCCCAGACCAGTGCAGGACAGCGCATATAAACAACAACAACAAAAAGAGATAGTCCAGCAACAAAGTCAACTGGAATATCAAACAGGCCAACATGGCTCTACTGTGTTACAACAGAGGCTGCGGGGATCGATTTGATGCAGACAAAAACACAGATGGTAATATTTCTGCTTTATTTTTATGGTTTTTATGTGTGTGTGTGTATATATATATATATATATATATATATATATATATATATATATATATATATATATATATATATATATATATATATATATATATATATATATATATATTCTGAAAATGGGTGATTATGATTTTTTTCAGTAGAAGCAAAACTTATTTTAAATGTTCATGTGAAGGTCATGGTCACAGGCATGTTACATAAATAACTAACAACATTTGAGAATCTGAAGTGTTTCATCATTTTCTCTACTAGGCCTGTGAGACTGCTGATTTATCCACTGAATTAAATAGAACAATTGTCAAATGAATGAGATCTGCTAGTGTTGGAGACCCTGGAGGCTGATTAAATCATGACAGGATTGTCCTTTTTAAACTACCACGTTAAAGATGCAGTAGGTGATTGTCTTCAGAAACATTTTTATTGTGCTGGTTTAAAGTCTCTTTACATTTCAATAGTAAAGATTAAAGTAAATGATCTAAATGAATTTATATGTATTTTTAAATTCTGGGTGAGGCATAAGACTAAAAAAATGTTGATCCAATTAAAATTTGTCAGGCCGCTAATTCCCATAATTCTGATAAGTAGCCCAAACTGTCTGTCAGCAAATGTAGATTTGTACATCTGCGCACCCCTGTTCACGCAGATCTGTCGTTTATCGACAACATCAAAACATACTGAATGACATCATGGCTGAAAGTATTTATTTTAGACAGGTAATGTTCTGTTTTAAAACTATTTTAGTCACACAAAGCTTATGTAGATTGTGTAGTTTTACGAATGGGTTATATGCATAGAAGTCAAAGGCTGCGTCTGAAACCGCCTACTGCTCAGTAAGTACTGCATTTGAATTTAAACATACTACTTGGCCGTTAGAAAAGTACATTCTATACAGTATGAATGTGAGCAGTATGAATGGAATTCGGACATACTACATCCGCCATTTTGTCATGGTCACGTAACCTACCTGCGTCAGTTGCGTCTCTTCACTCCCATTCATAGGTTGTTGCTAGAACAGATACGTTTGCGGCCGGAAGTTAAAGTTATTTATGTTATTTATTAAATTTCCCATTTATTGTATTTTATTATCGTCTAACCCCACCCCAACCCTAAACCCAACCGTCACAGTAACCTAAAAACAGTAGTTGTACAGAGTATTATTTATGTTATCTATTAAATTACCCAATAAATTGTATTTTTTAACCCCTACTCCCACCCCAACCCCAAACCCAACCGTCACAGTACTGTAAAAATATTAATTATTGTTATAGAGTGTCATTAAAAAATTCTGCTATATGAATGAGCATACCGCACTTCCGGCCAGCCGGATATCCAATCTAGACTTTACCCCATTCATAAATTATCTCTCGGAGCATCATGAGATGCATGGAATGCGCACTTCAGAATCTTGCTGGAAGTAGTAGGTCATTTGGGTACTTCTCGCATACTGATTTTCGAATTTTATGAATTCGGACATACTACTCGGCTCACATACTGATTTTAGAGCTGTATATAGTATGGAAGTATGCGGTTTCAGACAGAACCAAAGACTATAGAATACACAAGACGTGTCACTCGTATAGTTTTGAATGGGGAAAAGTGTAACGGCCAATATGGCAAATTAAGCCCCTCCTTCTAGTACAGGAGCCAATCAGTGATTGCTCTAGACTGACAATTCTCCAGGGGAGGGGCTCAAACCAGACGTAAATTTTTGCAATTTTGTGTGATTCAAACGTTTAGAAATGAAACTAAAGATACAGTTGTTGTTTAATTTTATTGTTGATTCCTAATATAAGGTTTTATCATAAGCTTGGCAAGGAATTCTTGACGAAATTGATGTTTCTCCATTCAAACAGAATGCCTGAGCGTACTGCCTGTTTCAAAGATGGCCGCTGAGCGAAATTACTTGCCTTAAATGGACTTGGACAGAAGTGTTGTTCAGCCACTGAAATCCGGCAAAAGATTAATGTGACTATTTTCAATTTTATATGGTACCTTTTACAGCATCAATAATGTAGATTTTTTATTTAGTTTAATAACAAAACAGAAGTAAATAGCGCTATTCTACATAGCCTGCTTTACTGAGCTGAAGTTGGTTTTATATTTATATTCACATTGGTTCTTTTTTGAACAATAACAACCTGTGACACGCTCCCTATATTGTTTACCATGCTACCCTATATTGTTAACCACTAAGCATAGAGTAGTCGCTTTAGGACAAACCGCGTAAGAGAGTGAGACCAGCGATCCTTGCATGCATAAAATATTGCACATTATGACAAGTTTTGCTTGCTACACAACTGAAAACGTCCTAGATATAATACAGTTTTCGTTTGGAATTGTATAAAGTTTTCTAACTGGCGAATTACATAATCTAGTGGGTTGTCTGTCATCTTTAAGGTGCGCGTTTGTGATTTCAGGAGGCAATGCTTTGGACGGCAGGGGAGGGACTGTGTTTACAAAGCTATTATGTTTACGGTTAGTATTTGGGCAGATCACCTATTGCACCTTTAAGTGGTTTCAAATCTTTATGACTCTACTTTGTAATGGGTTCGTGGTTAATTTTACTATGTGGCTAATTTTGAAGAAAATTAATTTTTTGAATGGCTAATTTTCCTACATTTTACAAAATCACTTGCATTCAACAGAAAAAAACAGGTTTGGAACAAGTTGTGAATGAGTAAACGACAGAGTTTTCGTATTGGGGTGAACTATGCCTTTAAATTGGCTTTCATTTTGCAACGAGACAGCCTCCTGCTATGTACAACACATCTTTTTGTGTTTTATTTACAATAGTTAGAACTGACAGGGAATAAAAGAAGTGAATAATTGGATCCACAAAGTCTCTTGCACATTTGGAGGTGTTCTAATCAAAAGTTGCTTCCATAAAAGGCACATCTGCCAACTGTTTTTGCCAGGCATGTGATTGAACGTGAATGTTTTTATGCCAGCAAGCAAGGCTTCAATCCTGTTGAGTCGTGTTCATGAAAAAATAATAAGGATGGACTGCAGCCTAGATAAATGTCTCCTGCTAACATATTTCTTTCTCTCACCGCCTGAAGATGCCTGTCTGTTTCACCCAGGAGTGCCAATCTTCCACGACGCCTTAAAGGTGAGCTCAATGCATTTTTTACTGCGTCTTTGTTTGGACTCTCCGTTCAGACCGCCGGCTGTTCACTTCTTGCGCTGTCGTAACTTGATAAGCACATTGTCTTGGTGGTTTTGCCCGCTTCCTAGGGAGTCTAATATTCATGTTTTTATTTTGTTTTGTTCTTGGCTGTCTGATGTGGCTCTTTGTTTGGGTTTTCTCCTCAGGGCTGGTCGTGCTGTAAAAAGCGGACGACAGATTTCTCGGAGTTCCTGTCAATCAAGGTATGCTAATAATATGATAATCGTGTCATGCTGTTTTTTATACGACGCACGCACGCACTGTAGACTGGACGAAAATTACATCTCAGACACCCTCCAAATACTGAATATGTATGGTAACACTTTAAGATAAAGTTTCATTTGTTTTACGTTAGTCAATGAGTGAAAAATTAAACGGCATCAAAACAACATAATTGTAATACAGCCCCCACCCCCGGCCGACACACACATTTGAATATGTCTCATTTTGTTTTTTTCAGTAATAACTATAATACTATAATTTTACCACAAACATTATACAGGCAATTTTTTAATTAATTAATTTATTTTTATTAAGTATGCCACTATCAGATTACATCAGAATGGTATCACAGGTCAGAATGATAATGTTGTTTAATGTGCTATTGTCTCACCCATTGTGACCTTTTTGTAGTTAATATGTATTCTTTGTATTGAAATCATTTTTGTAAATAGGACAACGAAATAAGACTCATCTTTGAGTTTACACACTCACGATCAGATTTTTGGTCCATATTGACATGATAGCATCACGCAGTTGCTGCAGATTTGTCAGCTGCACATCCATGATGTGAATCTCCCATTCCACCACATCCCGAAGGTGCTCTATTGGATTGACATCTAGTGACTGTGGAGGCCATTTGATTACAGTGAACTCATTGTTGTGTTCAAGAAACCAGTATAAGATGATTGGCGCTTTGACATGGTGTGTTATCATGCTAGAAGTAGCCATCAGTAGATGCGTACACTATGATTATAAAGGGATGGACATGGTCAGCAACAATACTCTGGTAGGCTGTGCCATTGACACGATACTCAATTGCTACTAATGGGCCCAAAGTGTGAAAAGAAAATATCCCCCACATCATTACCACCACATCACCAGCCTGGACCGTTGATACAAGGCAGGATGGATCCATGCTTTTATGTTGTTGACACCAAATTCTGACCCTACCATCCGAATGCTGCTGCAGAAATCGAGACTCATCAGACCAGGCAACGTTTTTCCAATCTTCTATTTTCCAATTTAGGTGAACCTGTGCGAATTGTAGCCTCAGTTTCCTGTTCTTAGCTGACAGGAGTGGCACCCGGTGTGGTCTTCTGCTGCTGTAGCCCATCTGCCTCAAGGTTCAACGTGTTGTGCATTCAGAGATGCTCTGCATGCCTCGGTTGTAACGAGTGGTTATTTGAGTTACTGTTGCCTTTCTATCAGCTCGAACCAGTCTGGCCATTTTCCTCTGACCTCTGGCGTCAACAAGGCTATGTGCCCACAGAACCGCCACTCACTAGATATTTTCTCTTTTTCTGACCATTCTCTGTAAACCCTAGAGATGGTTGTGGCTGAAAGTCCCAATAGATCAACAGTTTCTGAAATACTCAGACCAGCCTGTCTGGCACCAACAACCATGCCACGTTCAAAGTCACTTAAGTCACTGCAGCAGATCATCTTGATCATGTCAGTTGCTGCCATGTGATTGGCTGATTAGAAATTTGCGTTAACAAGCAGTTGGACAGGTGTACCTAATAAAGTGGTCGGTGAGTATGTAGTAGCCTATACATTAATATCAAAAGACAAAATGAAATAACAGGTCTAAAAAAATGCACAGTAACACTACTTGAAGGTGTGTTCATAAGTCTGTCATGAAACCTTTATAATGATGACGTGACATCATGAATGTGAATGAGATTTTATGCATGCTTAAATGACAATTGTTACTGAGTGTCATTTGCTCAGTTATATCATTTTAAATGCAAAGATGACATTGTTTGTTATGGCAACTTCACATGAGTTTTTGTATTCGTCATGACAACTTGAGATTACCAAGACATCATAACGTTTGATAAATCTGTCATAAACACTATTGTCATGAGGCATTATAATTGTGTCATAAATATTTTTCTGATCACATTTTCAATGGAAAAAAACCTGTATTTGTCATTAAAATGTCTCATTAAATGTGTTAAATAATTTTAAACAGCATCATTAATATTTAATGACAGTTTCAGCTTGTAGTACTGTAGTTGAGGTAAAACAAAATTAAAGATGCTGTTATAAAATTCATGACACGTTTATAATGACAATCATGTTTATGACAGATTTATGACAAGTTTTATTGTCTTGGTAATGGCAAGTTGTCATGACAAATACAAAAACAGGTTGTGATGTATTTGTGTCAAGTTGTCATAACAAACAATGTCTTTGCATTTGAAATGTCATAACTGCAAATGACACTTAATGACTGTTGTTATAAGCATACATAAAACCTCGTTCACAATTATGGCATGTGTCATGTCATGGTTACAAAGGTGTAATGAGAGTCTTATGAACACCCCTTCAAGTAAAGCGTTACCAAATGCACTTATAAAATGAATTTAAATAACACTTTAGCGACCCAGTTTCCAGATTGAAAAGCATAAAAAATGTTCAACATGCATTGAAGATCCCGCTGATGCATGTAAAATAAAATCAGTCAAAACTAATTTGCATACAAAAAAAAAACAATTAATTAATTGAGCAGATGCTTTTACCAAATTACCAATTTATTTTAGCCAACATTATCAGTGTTGACAGTCAAAAGCAAGATCTACAAAAGCTAGAACAGATGTGTAAAAAGCAATAATGACACAAACAAGCCATAATAATTGGACTAATCATGCACTGTTGAATGCTGTGGTGATGGAAAGCCATTGACAGAGTCTCAAACATGTAATTTAACTCCCGTGGGTCTGATAATTATTTTCTGTGTTCGCATGTTGATTGGCGTGCCGTTTCAGGGCTGCACCCGTGGGCGCCACAGTAATGAGAAGCCAGAAGAGCCTCTGCGGCCCGAGGTCACGTCTGAGAAAGGAGACATGAAGCAGCACAGCACAGCAGAGGAGATCATCTACCAGGGGCCCAAATCTGCAGAGGCCCTGGAAAAAGAGAGACCCAGGTATACTGACTTTATTCTTCATTCTGCCACAGCCTTTTAATTCTTTTTGGCTTGAGACTTCTGGTCTCATTCATTTTTAGACATTAAAAACAGCTCGTTATGCTGCTTGCGAACTGATTTTTTCTTATTCTATTATTGTACTTTGTCTGTATAGTCATGAACGCACTTTTTTGTAGAGCAAGTAACTTGGTTGTTTTCTGGCTTTTATTATTCCTAGTCATTCGATCAACTGAATCGGACGTTCTAAAACAATCAAGTACAATAAAGTACATATGCAGCTCATAAACATTCATTATTCTGAATACATGATCATTTTTTGCGCTTATTCCTCTGACTGGTCAATTAAGACAGACAGTGACTTGTTTTTGACTCTTTTCCTCTTCAGCTCAGATGAGCTCAAGACAAAGCTGCAGGTGAAGATCTCTCCATCTCTGACTCAGATCATGCAGAAAATGGAGATCACCGAGAGAGAGAAGAGAGAGAAGCTCGGTGAGCAAAGCTGCTGTTTCTGAACACTGACATGCAGCAAAAGCAGACTGATCCCAGTGCAGAGGCTCTTTAATCATTTAACCCAGATTTTATATTGATCATTAAAAAAAGATTGGCCTTAATTTTTCTGTATAACATTAATGGTTTTTTATATGCATATATTAATTGAGTATATATACATACACAAGTAAACAAAATTGTCATAAATTATAAATCATTGAATATATTAATATTAATAATATATCTATGTTAATATAATTTGTCATATATAGAAGTTTTATAAATTAATTAATTAGTGCTGGGCAAAGATTAATCGCCTCCAAAATAAAATTAATATAAAACAATATAATATAATATAATATAAGGGCATCCGCTGCGTAAAACATATGCTGGATAAATTGGCGGTTCATTCCACTGTGGCGACCCCAGATTAATAAAGGGATCAAGCCAAAAAGAAAATGAATGATAATATAATAGTTTAATATAATATAATATAATATAATATAATATAATATAATATAATATAATATAATATAATATAATATAATATAATATAATATAATAAAGTATGGCGACGCAGTAGGTAGTGCTGTCGCCTCACAGCAAGAAGGTCGATGGTTCGAGCCTCGGCTGGGTCAGTTGGCGTTTCTGTGTGGAGTTTGCATGTTCTCCCTGCGTTCGCGTGGGTTTCCTCCGGGTGCTCCGGTTTCCCCCACATTCCAAAGACATGCGGTACAGGTGAATTGGGTAGGCTAAATTGTCCATAGTGTATGAGTGCGAATGAGTGTGTATGGATGTTTCCCAGAGATGGGTTGCGGCTGGAAAGGCATCTGCTGCGTAAAAACGTGCTGGATAAGTTGGCGTTTCATTCCGCTGTGGCGACCCCGGATTAATAAAGGGACTAAGCCGAAAAGAAAATGAATAAATAAATAATAAAATATAATATAATATAATATAATATAATATAATATAATATAATATAATATAATATAATATAATATAATATAATATAATATAATATAATATAATAAAGTATAATATAATACAATACAATGTAATGTAATATAGTATAACATAACATAAAATAACATAACATAACATAACATAATATAATGTAATATATGTATTGTGTATATTTATTATGTACATGTAAATACACACATGCATGCATATATTTGAGAAAATGTTTATTTATACATTATTTAGATAAAATATAGATGTATATTTTACAAATTATACATAAATTTAAATATCTGTACAAAAAAGTTTTATATATAATTTTAGATAGTTTTGTAAAATATATATATAATTTTATATACATGCTAATATTGTGTTAATTCCTGTAAGATAAATTCTACGTTTGTGTTTATTGTAAAACATGCAAACAGCATGCTAATTCTCATTAGCAACATAGTAATTCATGATAAAAGCATGCTAGCAAATGTTTATACATGTACTTATTAACAACTGATATCAATGCTTTTTGGTGATGAGCAATGATATTACTGAAATTATTTAAATACTGAATAATATAAATTTACACACATTTGCACAAGTAAATTAATAAACCTAATGATGGGCTAAAAATCTGTGGAAGTCTGTGGATTTTTGCTTCCGCAGATTCCGTGTAGGCCTATTTATAGGTAGAAAACAAGCTTTAAGACACTACTTTGTTTAAAACATGTTACTGACATACTAACTGATGCTAACAACATTTTAATTCATGTTAAAATATGTTAGAAAACAAGTTAATTTATAATAGAGGTATGTTAGCAACATTCTAATATTTTTATATTTATATTGCTGAATATATAACCACTTGCTAAAGTCAAATTAAATGTCACATTGAATTTGTGAACCCTGAATGTAATATATAATAAAATAAAAGAGACAAAAATATATTAATTCATCTAGATGCCACAGCACATTTCATTTTAATCGTTCAACTTTAAAGTGTAAAATAATACATAATAAAAATAACTAAAATAAAATAATTGTTGTTATTTTTATAAAATAGTATTATTATCATTATTATTATTTTACATTATATTATTGTATGTTTAATTCTGTTTTGATTTTAGCTATATTATTTGCTTGAGTTGCTGTGTTTTTGTTGACCTCTCTAGAAAGTGTTTATGCAGCTGATGTTGATTTCAGCTCTTGACAGCAGCTGTAGATCTGATCCCCACCTGTCCATAATCTGTCATGTCACAGAGCATCACAGAGGGTTTGAGCTCTCACCATCTCACCTGTTGCTGTAATATGACTGCTACACATTTGAGGCATCAGCTGGCTTTCACACTTTCTGTACATGTTTTCAGCTGACACTCTGTTGTTATTGTTTTTTTTCCTCCTGTCACCTCTTCTCTCTTTCTATCCCATAGAGAATCAAGCTCTTGTGGTTGGGGTTAAGTGCAAAAATACAGGATGCAGAAAGGTAAGTGCTCATGTAATATGAGAATCACAGTGAAACAAATTAGCTTGCTCAATAAAATGGACATATCATGCCATCTAGTGGCTATGAGGAGGAAAGCGCTTCAGGCACACATGTTTATATTGAACCAAAACTGAAAATTTGGTCACTATTTGCTTTCCCTTCACTTGTTACAAACCTGATTAAGTTTCTTTCTTCTATTGAACAGAAAATGTTATTTTGAAAAACTCTGAAAACTTGTAATTATTTATTATTATTATTAGTATTATTATTACTACTATAACCTATATTTTACCAGGAAAGACACATTGAGATTAAAAAATCTCTTTTACAAGAGCGTCCTGGCCCAGATCAGGCAGTACACGTCACATGGGGCTAACAAACAACAAACAAAAAACAATAGACAATGAACATGAATCACACTGACAAACTATTCAAAACATCTACAAGCCTGTGTTTCAACTTCTAAATCATTTATACTCTTTTTTTTTTTAAAAGCATTTAGTGAAATCAATTCTTTAAACTGCAACTTTGTTTGCAGATTATTCCATGCAAAAGGTGCTGCATATTTAAAAGCCTTTTTTTCATCTCAGTCCGCACTTTAGGAACAGACAATAAATAAATATCCTGTGACCAAAGGCCATAGTTAAGAACAGGCTTTTTACAAATGTAATTCTGTAGATATGATGAGAGTAAATCCAGTATAGATTTGTAAACAAGAATATGCCAATACTTGAGTCTACGAATGGAAAAAGCAGACCAACCTACCCTATATACAGCACACAATGATGAGTAAGTGATTTAAAATAGATATAAATCTTAGTGCACCATGGTAAACATTATCCAATGCATGCAGACTTTGAGACAAAGCATGCATATAGATAACATCACCGTAGTCCAATATCAACATAAATGTTGCATCAACCAGATTCTTTTTAGCATCAAAATAAGGCAGATCTTAATTCTAAAATAAGCCTAAAATCACTTTTAATTTTTTCACCAATTGCTGAATGTGAGAACTAAAAGAAAGTGTATCATCAATTAAAATGTCAAGATATTTGTACTAGGACACCAATTCAATCTCTGCACCATGAGTAATAGTAATAGAACCTAGCTTTTGCTTTGAATTTGAAAATAGCATAAGTTTTGTTTTATCGGCATTTAAAACTAGTTTTAACTCAGATAAATTATGTTGAAGTATATTAAAAGTGATCTAAAACCTTATTATTGACTTCTATGTAGGAAAAACAATGCAAAGAAGTCAATAGTTGCTACAGAAAAAGGTTCAACAGAAAAAGGAAACTGATAAAGGTTTGGAACCATTTGAGTAAATTTAGTGAGTACATTTTCATTTTTTTTGTGAACTATTCATTTAACTGATCTGATATCAGTTTCCTTTGGTCCTCACAGCTAGTTTCAAGAGGACAGGAGGAGCAGAAGTTGATGCTAGATCAGTATCTGCACTAGTGTAATGCTTAATGGACACTGAGCAGGAGATGAGTGAGAATTAATGACTAAATATCCCTTACTGGGATTTGACCTTAATGGCTTCTGTTAAATCTTCCCTTCCATGGGAAAAGATCATCTTTAATGGATTAGTTTCCTGAAATCCCAATGGTTCATTGTGTTAATTACTCAGCAGACATTTTTAGTCCAGGTGAGAACTAAAGCTTTATCAGCAGGATCGTGCGCCATTCACAACTGAATTAATGACTTTCAGGCTTTTTTTTCATTAACTCATGTACAGTAAGTGCTTGTGATATTTAATTAATTATATTTCAATAAAATGTCATATGCATCATGATGGTGGAAATACATGTTTTGAAATAGACACAGACAACATAAGGGGGATTGCAGTACATTTTGCATCTTCAAAATAAGCCCTTTAATTATTTTTCAAAATCTTTGATGGAACAGTTTTGAACAATAACAAAATTAATATGTAGTGTATATGTGTGTTTAGGCACATTCTGTCTTGAAAATAACAACTTGAAGACTCTCACGATACCTGTTTTTGACAGTCTATTTTGAATTACACATTTGGACTATTTTTGAATCGTACTGTACATTCAGCTTCAATTATCATGAAATAATTAATTCTAATTTTAAACCTTTTTTGTGTATTTACTAAATTAAATAAACATTTGCATCATACATCTAAGGCGACGCGGTGGCGCAGTAGGTAGTGCTGTCGCCTCACAGCAAGAAGGTTGCTGGTTCGAGCCTCGGCTGGGTCAGTTGGTGTTTCTGTGTGGAGTTTGCATGTTCTCCCTGGGTTCGCGTGGGTTTTCTCCGGGTGCTCCAGTTTCCCCCACTGTCCAAAGACATGCGGTACAGGTGAATTGGGTAGGCTAAATTGTTCGTAGTGTATGAGTGTGAATGAGTGTGTATGGATGTTTCCCAGAGATGGGTTGCAGCTGGAAGGGCATCCACTGCATAAAACATATGCTGGATAAGTTGGCGGTTCATTGCGCTGTGGTGACACCAAATTAAAAAAGGGACTAAGCCGAAAAGGAAATGAATGAATGAATCATACCTCTATTTTCTGTGTTATTTGTTATTTCTGTGATAAAAAATAAAATAATTTTACATTGTTGTGGTCAACTCTGTTACATCGGTTATAAAAATGGTATAATGATCTTTAAGCCGCTAATAGAAAAAGCACATGACTTGCTCCAAGTGATGTCACTTCCTCTGGTGGGAAGCTCTGGAAGGCATTGATGCACATCATTATTCTTTTCACATTCATTCATTCAAAATGTTTAGGATACACCAATATTGTTGCCACGATACTGGAATTTTTACATTTGAAACGATACCTTGAAAAATATCGATATTCAATACCGTTTTCAATACCGTGGGGGACAAATTCCACAACATTAAAAGTTTGAAAATTAAGTCAAAAGGAAAAATAACAAAACGTATTGCATCAGCAGTCCTTAAACCCAAAAGGCAATAATTTACAAAAAAACAAACCTAAATTAGTGCAATCTCCTCTTTTCTGATTAAAACAAAAGTATTAAAATCTTAGTGTTGTTATTAATTATTCATCTCCCTTCTGGCGAAAAGAGAGAGTGCGAGAAAGCAAAGACGATGTATAAAAAATGATCGTATAATTTTAAATATATCAGTATGGAGATATATTGATATTTTTAACAACGGTAGATTCATTATTTGTCAACTGTTATTGTTATATTTCAGTGAATTTCTCATTCACTTTGTAAAACAAAAATATAATGAAAATACATAAAAGACTGTGTTAGACATGCCATGTGGTCTCTGGTTTGAGGTTAACATCTTGACCAAAACCCTAAACGTCAACTCTGTTATCATCAACTCTGTTAGAGGTTTAAAAAGTTCTTCAATAAGTTAAACAACAATTAGTAACAGAATCAAATGTTTCCCATCACACTGAAGCATTCTGCATTATTTCACATAAATAATGAAGAACAGCTTTTTCCCCAGAACTGTCTCCCTTTTGAACTCTGCCCCCAACTGACTCTTTTGCCCTCATTATACACTTTCCTCGTAACTTATACTCCCCCATAATCACTGCACTATTTAATGTTTGCACATTTAAAATTGCACATATTCCTTGCACTTTGTTGCACTAATTCATCTTGATTTGTACATATTCACTGCACATATACATTTGTAATTATGTTTGTATATCTGCATACTTCTGATTATTAATAGCAACCTGTACATACAGTATATTAATCTATTGCAAATCTCTGTTCATATTTAATACAACCTGTATATATTGTTCATAGTACATCCATCTGTAAATATTAGCCATTGTTGTTCTATAATTGCACCTTATAACTCATACCTATATCCTGCACTTGCAGCTAATGCACTCCTGGTTAGACCTAAACTGCATTTCGTTGCCTTGTACATGTGTAATAACAATAAAGTTGAATCTAATCTAATCTAATGGATTCAGTTTACTGTAAGTTACACATTTGATATATGTCATTCTATTTCAAGCAAGACAATTAGAAAAAAATTGAAATGTACCTGCAATTCTATAGATTGAGTCAGAAGCATAGACTCAGAAGTGGAATATAACAATATAATAACTCCATCCTTCTGCTCAGTCACCTAGGAGTCATGAAAAATTAAGCTGAATTTTCATCTCTTGCATTAAAAGAGAATCAGTCTTGCTCGTCAGGTTGATGTCACTTTCCTTTTGTCACAGTTTATGCCATTTCTTCTTCAGCCTTTGGTACAGACAAACACATACAGCTCCATTACAGCTTCCTGCTCATTTATCTCTTCAGTAGTGTAGAAAAATGAGTGTGTTTTCAGGTGTGAAGGCAGTAAATAGATGACACAAAGCTTGTGCTGAGTCCAGGTGCATCAGCACTTTAAAGTTTAGCTTTTATAAATATGCTGAGTTACTGTGAGTGTGTAGATTGAGGTACATCTGTGTGTTGATTACGCATAGCTTTTCAAAACCTTTAATTGTGCATGTGTGTTTGTGTGTGTGTGCAGTCTTATGAGGGTCCAGAAACCAATGTGGAGATCTGCATATATCATCCCGGAGTTCCTGTTTTCCATGAAGGGTAAGAAACCTCCAGACTTTTTTTTTTAAAAGGACTATTAAAGCGGTGTTTCTCAACCACGTTCCTGGAGGACCACCAGCAATGCATGTTTTGCATGTCTCCTTTGTCAGTCACACCCATCACAGGTCTTTCAGTCTCTGCTAATGAGCTGATGATCTGAATCAAATGTGTGTTTAGTATAGGAGATGTGGAAAATGTGCAGAGCTGGTGAACGTGGTTGAGAAACACTGTATTAAAGAGACAATTTGCACAGTAAGCTCTTTACTCACTCCTTTTACTTACTCCTTACTCTTACATTTACCATTTACTTACTCCTTGTCACACACCTGATTTTCTTTCTTCTGTTAAATACAAAAGAAGATATTTAGAAGAATGCTGAAAGCCGGTAACCATTGACCTTCATAGTGTTTGTTTTTTTAGAAATGGTTACCGGATGCCAATGGATACTATGAATGTCAATAGCTACCAGTTTATTTTATACATGCAAAATATCTTATTTAGTGTTGATCAGATGAAAGAAACTTATGCAGGTTTGCAACCACTTGAGGGTGAGTAAATAGTGTGAACACTTTTAATTGTGGGTGAACTATCCCTTTAAGCTTAAAGTATATAGTCCACTTTATATGAAAATTTCGTCTACAGATTAGTATGCACTTTTTTTAAACACTACTTAGTGTGTCTATAAGGTGTCAATACTGAACATAGTGTATGGTATAAAAGATATGTTAAGGCTTGAAGTATACTTAAGTCATATTTACACAGCCGATTTAAGGTGGTCCTAAAACAGGTCTCTGTCTGCTCATAATTAAGTGTAAAGACGATATGCTGCATTAAACAGTCTCAATAAATAAGATTTTTGTGAATTTATGCTGCTGCGGTTTGGTTTGTGTGCCACCTTTGCTGTGTAAAGAGTCCTTTAGATCTTTTTTATGCTTACTAGGCTATATTTACAGTGCTTGTGAAGTGAATTTTCCTGTTAGTACAGGCTAGAGATACTTTAATAACTTCTTTGTTTGGTGTTAAATGCTTCGAATGTGAGTTTGAATAGCATTGCCATGACATTCATACAGTAGCTATATTGAAAGCTTCTATAAGTTTACCTCAGATGTTGACATGGCGGGGTGAAGCAGCTTTTAAGGCACATGCATTTTAAAAGATGGACCTGAATAAACACTTTTCATTCATTGTCAAAACGAAAAAAAAAAAAAACTATAAACAATTTAATGTCAAACTTTATTTTAATGTACAATTCATGCTATTAACAAACTATTAACTAAGACTTTTAGCTCAATATTTAGCTGCTTAGTAATAGTAAGGTAGTAGTTGGGTTTAGACTTAGGGTAGGATTAGGGATGTAAAATAAGATCATACTTTATAAGTGCTAATAAACTGTATCTTAATAACAGGCAGGTAATACGTCAATAGTAAGTGGTGTGAATTGTTATCTAAACCAAAGTGTTACCAAATTGAACTGAATGAAAATCATGACACACAAAAACACTTTTCCTGTCAGCAATTAACTGCTTATCGGTCAAGAACCATATGTGATAACTTTATTAACATTGATTATGATATGAATTTCCTAATCATACAATTTCGTCTTGTCTTGCAATAGTCTTAGTCTGTAATAGTCAAAGTCCCTTTAAGGCAAGTCATTTCACTCGGCGGGCATATCGGGCAGTATGCTCAGACATTCTGTCTGAATGGGGAAACATCAAATTCTCCAAAACTGTTTGCCAAGCTTGCGATTACATTACATATTTGAAATTACCAATAAAATTAAACAACAACTGTCTCTAAGTTTCGTTTCTAAACGTTCGAATCACACAATCGTCATATTTTCAGGTCACCTGAGCTAATGCGCATGCACACTTGAAAGGAATGAAATAACGACACCAACCTCATTTATGGCCATTCTACACATTATTATCCTCTGAATAATGGTTTGTCAGATCGTGCTGCTCTTCTGAAGTAATCCACAACTTGCTCTTGATGGTGAATCTCCTCCAGAAATGAAAGCGACTCTTTGTTTACAAGTTTGTGTGGCGTTTGAGTAGTTGCTGTGATGTGCGTTTGACAGGACTGACTGTACCTCACATTCATTTCATACAGATTACAAAACCAGAAAACTTTTGTTATCAAGTGCACTTGGTTCATTTAGAAGCACAGATGTCCAACTTTATGTGGATATATTTCTTATGTCTGTGAAGCAAGTATTCGCTGAGATTCCAGAGTCTGATCTGAGCTTCCCCCCAGAGAAACCTCGATTGAAGATTGGCTCCTGTACTAGTAGGCGAGGCTTCATTCGCCATATTGACCGTTACACTTTTCCCTATTCAAAACTATAAGGTTTTTTCCAATGAGTTATCATTATGAGAAGAGAGATGCATATTAATTCACATCTGTTGCTCACTTTCTAGATACAAATACTGGAACTGCTGCTGTATAAAAACCACCGACTTCAACGCCTTCCTGGACCAGAAGGGCTGCACATCTGGAAAGCATTGCTGGATCCCCAAACAGGTTCTCATGGACCTCACACTGTTGTTATTTTCATGGACACACACTGTATAATCAGCAAACACCCCACGGGTCCTCTCTGAGAAACGTGCATGTTGTGTTTGTTTGGTCTGCAGGATAAAAAGAAGGTGGCCTGTCGGCATGATTGGCATCAGACGGGAAGCCAGGTCGTGGTCACGATCTACGCCAAAAACTGCAATCCAGATCATTCCTATGTGGAGGCCAACCGCACTGTGGTGAGTTCAACACTTCTGATGTTCGATCTGTACATCAGCGTCTTGTCAGATTCTTCATGCACTGCTTTGTTTTTGTGTTCTCCATCAATCTGCAGTTGACCTGCCACATTCAGTTTGAGGGCGACAAAGTGTTTCATAAGGACATCCACTTATGGGGGGTAAGACTGCTGTACATTCATCGTTCCTTAGGGTTTAGCTCTGACAGAGTTAATACTGAAAATACTTTTGAATCATTGCATGTTCTTGTTTTATTTGATTGTTTTAAGTAGTTTATAGTTTTTTTTATTATTTAATGTTGAGTTCAGTTTGATATGTTTTCAAATTTCATTCATTTCAGTTTAACATTTAGTAATTTAGTTAAAGTTTTATTTTAGTTCATTTTTAATAATAATAAGCTTTATTTTATATAGCGAATTTAAAAATGTAATCTCAAAGCCCTTTACAAAAATAACAAGTACAAAAGTAAAAGATCCATACAATGACACATGCATAAAAGACTAGACAAAATAAAGCAATTCTAATAAACAAAAGCAAAAAAATATTTAAAATCACATAAAAAAAAAAAAAAAAAAACTAGTTTATGGCACCATTTCAAATTAGTTTTTTTTCATATATTTCATTTGAAATGTATTGTAAATATAAATATATTCATTTAGTATTATTTATATGAAAAGTTTAGTGTTCATTAATGTTTAGAAATAGCTTTTATTTTGAATATGTACTTAATATTTAGTTTTATATTTTATTTTATGTCTCATAATACTAATTTAGTTTTTTTTATATTAAATTTTAGTTTGTTTCAGTTAACCAAATTTAAAGTTTTATTTAGTTTTCATTAATATTTTGAATTAGCTTTAATTTTTAATTTTTGCCTAGTATTTAGTACTTTTGTTTGTAATTATGTGTTAGATTCACCTTTATTCTTTTTAATATTTATACATATTTTTATATTAAATTTTTGTTTGTTTCAGTTAGCCATATTCATATTAACTATTATTTAGTTATTGTTAATATTTAGAATTAACTTTTATTTTGAATTTTCACTTAATATTTACTACTTTTGTTTGTAATTATGTGCTAGTTCAGCCTGATTTCACGACAAAACGTAAGTATTTTACGTTTTGCCAGTTTAGTGGCTAATATGAAGGAATTCGAAAATCTACGATTTTAAAAATGAGGCGTGGCACCCAACCCTGCCCCTAAACCACACCGTCATTGGGTGATGAGCAATTTGTACTAAATTGTACGAATTCATACAGATTAGCCACTAAATCAAAAAGTTACGAAATGCCCTAAGATTGTGTTGGCTAGTTTCATCTTTATATATTTTTTTATTTTTATAGATGTTCTATACTTAATTTTAGTTTGTTTCAGTTAGCCATATTTCCGTTTAAACTATTATTTATTTTTAATTAATATTTAGAATTATCTTTTATTTTAAATTTTCACTTAATATTAGTACTTTTGTCTGTAATTATGCGCTAGTTTCATTTTTTTAAATATATTTATACTTTTTTAAATGTAATTTTTGTTTGTTTTAGTTACCCATATCCATATTTAAACTATTATTTAGTTGTCATTAATATTTAAAATGAGCTTTTATTTTAAATTTTCATTTAATATTTACTACTTTATTTGTAATTATGTGCTAATTTCATTTTATTCTTTTTTATATTAAATAAGTTATTTAATATTATTATAATATTATTTAATATTTAAACTGTTATTTTAGTTAGTTGCCAAGAGAATGTTAGTCATTTCCATTAGTTAATATTTAATAAGAATTTTTCAGTATACATCAAGTTTTATTATTATTTTGAATTGGCTTTTATTATCGTAAGCTAATAGCTAATATTTTATTTTAGCTTAATATTTGTAAACAAACAAAAACTAGTTAGTGGTTTTTGTATTTCAACTTCTTTTTCACATAGCCAACATTTCTAACTCCTGTTTATTTTAAGCTTTTCATATATTTTATCATAATAAATCTCCATCAAATATTTTAATGTTCATTAACACTTATTTCAGTAATTTTAGTATATTCTAATGCTAACATATCAAAAGTATTCATATCAAACATAAACCAGAGTCAGCCTGTGTCTGTGTGTGTCTCAGGTGATTGACGTAAAGAGCAGTTTTGTGAACATGGTGCCGTCTAAGGTTGAGGTGAGCATGAGGAAAGCTGATGCTGTAGCCTGGGGGAAACTGGAGGACCCCAAACACAAACCCGAGCCAGAGCTCACCGACAACATGAACAGCACAGAGCAGGAGGAGGTCAAGCCCCAGTGGGACATTTCAGATGATGACATCAGCGAGTCTGACTGGGAGGACGAAGAGGAGGAGGAGGAGAAAAAAGAAGAAAAACAGAAAGAAGATGCTGAGGATGGACCGCCTGATCTAGAAGAGCCTGCTGATGTCAAACAAGAGAAATGAACATTCATACTGGAGTGTCGTGTTTACAAGCACATAGGGGATTTATACAAATGCATTCAGGTATGTCAGGTTTTTTTTAAAGAAAATTCTCACACAGTTGTGTTCGCAAAAATCTATTGTCTATGATTGTGTGTTAAAGGTTGAAGTCATAAAATACTTTTTCTTTCAATTCTGCTGTTTCATTGAGATTTTAAAATAAATTAGGAGTGAGAAATTTTAAAGTATAATATTTTTTGAAAAAATTCTCGCACAGCAAGGCTTCAATTATTTAGTCTGAAATACAGTAAAGCAATAATATTAATTACAGCATGTATTGTCACATGAGACTTCAGAAATCCTCGTCATGTGCTTTTCTTCAGAATTTGGTGCATAAGAAACATTCAAGAAGCAGCATTATTTTTGAAACTGGACTGGAAATAAAAGTATTCTGGTTACACTTCACAATGTCTTGTTAGTTAATAGCTAAGATATTAACAATACATGTGCTACGTTGTTTATCTTTTCTTGCAAATTTTTTTTTTTTTTCATTTTTCAAGCATCAAGTTTGTCATCTTTTTTACATCTCATAGTTTCTACTTGTCAAGTCGAAATTTTGACTCATCTTTTAAGTTTTATTTTCTAGATAGAATTTCATAATTTTGACACCTGTTTCATGACAGATACCTGTATAATAGAAAAAAAGCTATTGAAATCTTGAATTGTTTAAAAATATACTTAAATTAGGGTTAGAATTTTGCTGATGGCTACATTAATACAATTTGATTCCAAATGTCTGAAACATGGTTATAGCTCAGCTGAAAAAACTACATTTGTTAGTCAAGATTTAGTTAGTCAACAAAATTAGCTATTAAAAAGGATACATTTTTATTTTTTTAATGGACCTAATGGTGCATGAACTAACAGTGAACAGATATATTTTGAGGTCTTGCAATAATTTTTTGACTTTTATCACATAATTTCGACGTTTATCTCATAGTTTTGAGGTAGTAACTCATAATTTCGACTTTTATCTCATAATTATTTTCTATTTACATCATAATTAAAAAAAATTTATCATACATTTAGAGATCTAATTTTTATCATTTTACCTCAGTTTTTACATATTATCTCATAATTTTAAGACGTCATTTTTTAATTATTAATTTGGACTTTTTAGTAACTTTTTGACCTTTTATCTCATAGTTTTCACTTTCTCATAATTTTGACAATTTTTGTTAATAACTTTAATCTTATAATTGACTTCTCATTATTTTGAGTTAGCATATCTCATTTTTCAACTTTTGTCATAATAAAAAAAGTAAAAAATCATTAAAAAAGTAAATCATAATTTTGACTTTTTGTCTCAATTTTGACGGTCTCATATGTTTTTGTATCAAAATGCTGAGATAAAAGTCTCTAAATTATTAGATAAGTAAAAAATTATGAGATAAGTAAAAAAAAATTTATTAAAATGTAAATTATGAGATTAATTTTATATTAAAAATTAATAGATGTGAGATGAAATTATGAGATGTCTCTAAATTATGAGGGGAAAAAGTAAAAATTATGGTCAAAATTATGATTTACCAAAGTAAAAAAATATGAAATAGTCAAAATTATGAGGTTAAAATTAATAGGTAAAATGTTGAAATTATGAGATAAAAAAGTGAATTTATGAGATAAGTATCTAAATTATGACATGGGTAAAAATTATGATAAAAAGTAAATTAAGAGATTAGTCTCAATATTATAATGAAAAGCAATAAATGTGAGATCTCCAAATTTTGAGATGCCAAAATTATGATAAAAAGTTGAAATTATGAGATAATGGTCAGTCAAACTTATGAGGAAAAATAAAAAAAAATAAGACTCAATTTATTATCTCATTATTATTAGCTCATAATTTTATGTGTCTAAACTGAGAAAAATGATGTGGTCAAAATTATGAGATGCCAAAATTATGTGATTAAAATGTCAATAAATTGAAATTACAAGATAGTAATCTGTAAAAATTAATTAGGATAAAAAGTTGAAATGATAAGATGGAAATCTGTCCAAATTCTGAAATTAAAAAGTTATTAAAAAAAAAAAATTATTAGACAAAAGGTTGAAACTATAAGTCAGTCAAAATGATAAGCTAAAAATTAGATAAAAAGTTAAATTGATAAGTCTCAAAATTATGAGATAATAATTATGAAAAAAATAATTATGAGATGGATAAAAATTATGAGATGTAAAAAATTTTGATAGTCAACTATGAGATTTCAATATTATCATAAAAAGCAATAATTGTGAGATGCCAAAATTATGATGCCAAACTTAGAGATAAAATTGTGAAAATTATGAGATAAAAAGTTGAAATTATGAGGTAAAAAATCTGTTAAAATGATGAGATACTAAAGGATTTACTAAAAAGTTAAAATTATGAGATAAAAGTCAGTAAAAATGATAAGATAAAAAATTGCAAAATTATGAGAAGTCATGAGATCAAATTTAAGATTTACTAAAAAGTAAAAGTTATGAGATGATCAAAATTATGAGATAAAATCAATTATGATTTAATGAAAAGAAAAGATTATGAGACGAAATGTAAAAACGATGTGATAAAAAGTGTAAAATGTGTCGTGAACAGGACTAAAACAAAAACAAATGTGGTTATAATAACAACAACAAAGCGCAACAAGTTAAACAGCAATGGCCACACTTTATTTTTGCATCAAGTCAACAGCAACAATCCTGAAGTGGGTGATTGCAGTCAGTCGAACAGAGTCCAAGGCCATGGAAGCTTGACTGCAACCCATATGGCAAGAATATTTTAAATTAAAAGGATAAATAAGACATCTTTAAAGTAAACAGTAGTCTCGACAATGATCGGTACCAGCAAATAACATCCATCTCTTCCGTTTTGATTCATTTTCTCTCTCAAAAAATAAAAAAAAACTCCGTTCATAAAATAATCGCCTTCCACTATGTACCTGATTAAATCTATGCGTTGATACACAGAGATGGTCAAATGATGTATTCGTCATGTTAATCAAAACTGAACAGCACTCAACAACATTTCATCACAGATGAGGAACTTTAAAACAAAGACATGCAAAACAATAATAATAATAAAAACACAGGCCAGCTTTTATGAGCATAATCAGCACCTTGACTGTCCATTAAACGTTCCTACATTTTGTGATGTCTTTTATTACGGAGCAATACTGTTAGACTTTGGCTCACAACTATCAAGAAAACGATGAAGTAGTCCAGTATTGTGTGTATTTTCTTTTGATGAAAAAAACGTACATCGTACCATGGGGTCTGCTGATACACACCGTTGTGAACCACACATTAGCGGAGATCAAGTTTTGCTCAGGGTTTTTTCATATACAGACTGAGCCCTCCTTCAGGGACGGCAGCTGGATAACATTCAGAAGTTTGATTATATGTAACACCTCATCATAGATTTTCCATACCAAAGAAATCAAAACACACTCAACCTTTAAGTCTGCTTATTTTTTTCTCTTTAAAACTATATTAAAGTGCAAGGCGAGATAAAATACATCTTGAAATTGTTTACGACATACAGCATCACACGAGATTTTCCCTGCAGAAAGAAAGTAAAGAAAGAGCTCACTTTAAAACCACTGCGCTTCATTTTACTCACTTGGCACAAGAGTTACGGCACTGAAGCTTCTAGAACAACGGCTCAATTGACACACTAGTGATACACCATCACGACTTGGCTGACGATTCGATTAAAAAGAAAAAATAGACCTTTTTTCCTGCATAAGAGCATGAAAGGCATGCAGAAACCTAGATGGTCTTTGATAGAGAGATACAGAGACGAGATGCAGGTTAACTAGAACCATTTCGACGAATACTACAAGTCCACCATACATTCATTCATCAGGATATTCCCTTTTTTGTGTGTGCGTGTCTTCATTTCAGTACAGTCGTTTCAGTTTGTTCCTTTCTTGTTGTTCAGACGGCGACAGGACGGGGTCTTTTTGGAGAACAAAGTTAATAGTTTGTATTTGAAGGCTTGAATACTAAAAATAAAGAACAAAAGTAGCGAGATAATAAAATACGATTTAAAAAAACAGGAGAACTCATCACTCCACATTCTGCTCTGATGGTGAGCACTTCCTATGACATCATCGCAGACGGAGAAGAAAGCAAACAGAAGCACAGAATGCAGTGCCGCGTCGCCCTCCAAAATAAGCTCGCAAACACTAAAGGTGGGCAATGTGCGTCTGCACGGGGGAGTCTCGGGTCGTCCTCACTAAGCGTAAAGCAGCGTCTCGTGGCAGAGCGTATCCTCTTGACAGCAATCCAGCTCTTCAGTTTCCTGCAGGATCCACATCACACACACCGGCTTTGATATCCCATGATCCTGATGGAAAACAAATAGGTTGTGATTGAGATTTAATATGATTGACTATGTAATGTTCACTAGTTAATGTTGCAGTTTTGATGAATCCTTTCTGCGTTCATGTGATTAAACATGAACACATGAAAATCAAATAAAATGACTTTTTTTTTTTTAAATCTGAGACTTGGTTCTGTTTTTTATATATATAATTGTAAATTATAAGTGTAAGTGTCATTGTAAATTTGTTTTGGGACTGGTAAAAGTGTTTTGCGTCTTGTTAATTTTTTTTCTAAAATGTAAATTTGTTTCATCCTTGGTAAAATCGTTTTTCCTATATAATTTTGTCTTCTGATAGGTAAAAACGTTTTCCAAAATGTAAAATTGTCTTGAGCTTCGTAAAAGTGTTTCACACTTTGTAATGTTGTTTTGCACTTCCGGGTTATCACTTTAGATATTACGCTAGAGAATCATTCAAATACTAGCTCTAAAGTGACGTTGGTGAAGTAGCAATGGTTCCTATATATATATATATATAGTAAATATAATATGGACATATTTTCAAAAGCAAAAAATATTCTGATGGTCGTCAAATAAAGGTGAAAATCATTAAAATGCTTGTGGGAAAGAGTTCAAAAAAGTATCAACTAGTAATTTAGAAACATTTCTGTGTTCTGTTGCACACATAAATCATGCTTCTGAGCAATTCATAAAAATGTATCTTAAGTACACTGTAAAAAGCGATTACGTTTAAAAAGTAAGTATATCCATTGCTTGTAAAGCGATTCGTTAGCGTTACTTCAAAAAATGAGCAAACCTGATGCCTTACGTAAATGAACTGTTCATAATTATACAAGTCAAGTCAACTTAACAGTTCCACATTACAACAGTTTTACAGACTTTTTTAAAGGTAAAGTAGCTCATTGCTTAATACAGCGTAAATACTTCACTTATGTTGTGGTTAATGCTAGTTTTCTGCTAGTTAACGTGTGTGTGTGTGTGTGTGTGTGTGTGTGTTACCTGACAGAGAGCTGCTGGAGCGCTGCTTGTGTAACCTTTCCTTCTCTTTCTTCCCCTTTGGCATGATTTTCAGCTTCATGCTGCTTTTTCCAGACACACGGGACGATTCCTGAAGAAAAACAAGAACTTGTTTTTGTCACGTCTTGAAAACGATCTTGACTGCTACTTTCTATTTTGCCCACTATTTAAAATGTTCAGTTTCTCTGGATTTACAGTTGATTGGTTTTACAAGATATAGTTTAAGTTTAACACTTTATTATTCCCACCAGTGGCAATTAAATTAGGGCAGTAGCATCATTCATGACGCAACAAACACAAAAAGAGACACATCACTTACAAACAATATAAAAAAAACACAATCCAGCATGCTTCATAATAACTTAAAATAATACTACAAAAATAAATAAAAAAATAAAACGGCAATACGTAAAGACCCATACATTAAAAATCTAAAACTTGCTAAAATGTAAGGTTCTAAATCCTTACTGCCTCAGGAACAAAGGTGAATTTATATCTATTAGAAGAGCATTTAGCACTTCTAAACCTTCTTCCAGAGGGCAACAATACAAAAAAAAAAAGGCTTCAGAGGATGGAAATCATCACCTATCACACTTTGAACTTTCATTATCATTTGCTGTTCATGGAAATCTGCTAGACTCCGCAGAGGTAAACCAATAATCTCAGAGCAGGTCTTGACTAAGCTTTGAAGGCGATTTTTGTCTCTAACGGAAAGTGAAGAGAACCAGCAAAAAGGAAAATATGTTTGGTTAAATTTGTATTTGATTACATTTCTTCTAAATTTGAAACACAATCCAGAGGATTTTCTTTGTGTGAATTAAGAAAATGCTCATTTTAAGACTCAATGTCAATGTAAATATTGGTTTAAGAGGCCAGTATTTGGTAGAATAACCTTTTTGGTTGAAATAATTGATTATTATAATTTGCATCAAAAAAAAAAAAAAAAAAAAAAATCTAAGATGAACAGTAACACAAAAAAGTGTTTGACTAATACAATGCAAGGATGCATCCACATGCCATTATAAATCATATACACTAGAGATATCGTAAGTTTGGAGATCAGTAAATTTCTTTTGAACGCAGCTGATTCGAATGTTATCACTCGATTGAATGGGTGTTATTAGTGGTTATCAGCTGATAGAATTGGGTCAGTAGGGGCCTTCTGTGCTTACTGGTAGGCTCAGAAGGCTGTTATCATCCATACACATGGTTAATCAGCTATAGATCACAAGTTAACAAGAATTATTTATATTATTTATTAAATTTCCCATTAATTGTATTTAATTAACGTCTAACCCTACCCCAAAGCTAAACCCAAATGTCATAGTAATGTAAAAACAGATCTGGAGTCTTTTCTATTAGTATAGCTAATTAACCATGTGGATGGATGATAACAGCCTTCTGAGCCTACGAGTAGGCGCAGAAGGCCCCTACTGGCCCAATTCTATGAGCTGATAACCACTGATAATGCTCATTTCAAAGCGGATGTTTGAAAGAAGCAAACACTTTCATTCTGCAAAAACAAATAAAACTGGACAATTGACAATGTAATGACATTAGGAAATGTTTCCTGAGCATTAATGCTGAAAACTATTTTAAAAAGTACAAATTTAAAAGATTTAAATAACAATAATATAATAAAATCTGACTGCTTTACTATAATTTAGATTAAGTAAATGCAGCTTTGGTGAGCTCTGAGTAGATGAGGACTCCAGCAGGATTTTTCAAATGATTTGCTATTGTTGTCATCTGAAACCGCACCGCATCTAATCAGCCTCTCAGTATTCAGCTGTTGTGCTCTATTAAATGCATTCATGCAGTTTTACAATAAGTTGCAATAAGCTGGCACAGACCTCCTCAGAGCAGTGCATGCTGGGACAGATCCAGTGAATGTCCTCCAGCTTCTGTAATTCAGTGCTGAGACTCTCCACTGTGGACAGAAGCTCCTCTTTCTGAGAAGACTCCAGCTGCTACAAACACACAGAGAAACGTCTTAATCAGATTTCAGACTCCATTACTCAATAAACACATAGAAAGTGTTTCTGCTCACCAGCAGTTTCCCCTCCAGGAGCATCTTGGTTTCTTGCTGGAGCACTGTACTGCTGTTGACAATATCTACAGCTGTACTGCGACTCAAACCCTGTAGAGAAATACACACACACACACAGGTTTGTTTCACTATCTCAGTGAGGACATTACATAGACTTCCATTGTTTTTACAGTATTTCAGATTAATGATAGTGTCTGTTTATGGCCTAACCTTAAACCCAACCCTCACAGAAACAAACGGCAATCATTAGATACTAATAAAAAAGATGTTCTTTTAATTAGTGAGGACCAGTGAAACATCCTCACTAGTAGGTCGTTTAGATATCTTACTATATAAGTTAGGACCTGTACACACACACACATGCTGGTATTGGTGATTTGCAATGATTCTCCATAGACGTAGTGTATTCTACACGTAAAACCGCTTATTATATGGCCCTACCACTAAACCTAACCCTCATCAGGCAACATTTCAATGTGAAAGGATAACATTATGCATGGTTTTGAAGCCTTTTGAATTACATGGACCTCAGCCATGTCCTGGTAAACCATCTTAATAGAGTACACTACCTGACAAAAGTCTTGTCGTCGATCCCAGTTGTGAGAGCAACAAATAGAAATTTGACTTCTAGTTGATCTTTTGGAAAAGTGGCAGAAAGTAGTTTTATCTGATGAATCATCTGTTGAACCACTTTTAATACAAAAAAATAAGGGACGCATACTGCAGCGGGTGCCACAGGCCCAATAGCATGCCAGTGGAGGTAAATCGCAAGCTAAAATATGTTTTCAGGAAAGTATGAACACTTGGACATTAAAATAAACTGTCTTTTATTGAAATCTGTAAACAGATCAGATGTAGTCAGTCTTTATCTTTTACTACAGCACTGTTATAGCTGATGTTATGTTTAATAGTGTGGTACACCGTGTTAACTCAGCTGCTGTAACCTAGAGGAGAGGAGAAAATACTAATCAACCTAATTTTAAAGGCTGGTATTAGTAACAGATTTTGGCTAAAATATTTATCATTATTTGCAGTAACACCTATCCAAACATGGAAACAGCACATACATAAACTAGCTACAAACATTAGCTAGTAAGTTTTCAAATAGCCTATTTCTAATTTAAACATTTGGAAAGTTTAAATTTACTCGTTTATTTTCTTGACATGGGCATTATGTTGTTTATTAATGTAATAAATGTAATATTTTATGTAATAAATTAATGCTTATGTGTCTGACTTAATATTAACAAGCAAATCATAATATTACATTGGACCGTGAGCCACTTACATTGTATTTACAGAATTTTTTACAAATTACAATTTGTGACCCAGTGTGTGAAAACCAGGCCAAATCCAATTCTGAGAAAAAGTTTGATTGTAGCCATTCATTTCACTGTGATTTCAGTTGTTGACATGGTTTTACTTAGTTAATATTAAATACATATATTTTTATTATTTTCACAGACTGTTCTTTATTTTATGTAGAAAACAGCAAAAGACTCCAGCTAGATTTTCACAGACTGGGTCACTGTCATTACCATGTCTGCTTCGGGAGAGACTTAGGGTACGAAGAACTGTCCGACCGTGCATTGATTTTTGTGAGCTCTGTCATTGCGGGAATGCTGCTCTCCGGAGGCATGTTGTCTGCACGAGAATGAGCCACAGAGAACGCTCTCCGACAAATCGTGCAGTTGGCTTGATAACAATTTCTACCATTCTGCAGCCAGGTATTTGTTTACTCCCACTCTCTGCGGTATTTTGCAGCCGCTTGCGTTTAAACTCTGAAACTCTAAGACGCGGGGGTTTACCTGGAGAAGCATCTGCCATTAGGCTACTCTCTGTCAAGACTTGACAGACTCTGTTTAAAAGACACGCCCTCCTCACTGGACAAAGACCAATGTGGAAGGATTTGCATGAAAAGCTACTTTAAAAAAAAATAAAAATACAGGACAAAACCAGTCCCGTATTGATTCAAAACAGGACGCGCAATTTCATTCTCAAATACGGGACGATTCTGTATTTTAAGGGACAGGTGGCAAGCCTAGTTGAACTGCATCTCAATCATCACAAATACTGCAGACGCATCACAAATGTACTATACTGTACATTATTTCTGTTAAGTGACAAGATTTTTGTCTAAGCAAAGTCAAACCTTACTGTCCTAATTAAATAATTAAAAATCAAGGCATGATCATATTTTATTGTGGTAAAATAAGCGTAATCTAGAGGCCTTTGCCTTTCATATAAGCCACTTCTGTTACCAAATGATCAACTAGAAGTCAAGTTATTATTTGTTGTTCCTAAAACTTGAATAGGCGACAAGCCTTCTGTAACGTAGTGTACAAAAAAGTCCTTGTAAACCACCAAAACACACACATGCACAGAGTTTGACTTCCTGACTGCCTCTTGCTGTTGTGTGATTAACACCCGCTGCTGTTTGTCTGTTGGCTGGTCAATGGAGGTCGTGTGGAGCACAGCATGAGTAGCTTCATAAGAACACACTCAAAGCCTCAGCGGGAGGAAAGACATGCTATTATTCCTAACCCGAGACTCAAAGCTGCACCTGTTAACCTTTCAAGTAGCTCTACAGCACATCATTCACTGCTGTGTGTATGTGTGTATAGTATAGATCTATATTTGTGTGTGTATGCTGGTCTCGCTATACTTGCTCAAATGCCTTTGCTTATATAGTGAAATATGACAACAAAGGACGTTTTGTCCTTAGTTAAAGGGCTTATGACTGTGTTTTTGTCTAGATCTAGTGCAGGGGTCACTATTCTTGGTCCTGGAGGGCCGGTGTCTCTGCAGAGTGTAGCTTCAACTTGCCTAAACACACCTACAGTATCTGGAAGTTTCAATTATACCTAGTAAGACCTTGATTGACTTGTTCAGATGTGTTTAATTAGGGTTGGAGATAAACTCTGCAGGACACCAGCTCTCCAGGAACAGGTTTGGTGACCACTGATCTAGTGTTTTACAAATGATTCTGGGATTCACTATGTTTAGTCAATGTGGTAGTGCTATAGTCGCTTGGTTATTTCCAAAACATAAAGTTCATTTTAGGAAACTATTATAATGAACATAATTTGTCCATATGCTACAGAAGATAAAACTAGTAGTTAGCAGTTATAAAACGACACATTTTTTCCATGGGGATGCAACCCCTGAGGTCTCATTAGATTAGAATAAAGACCCAGCAATAGGATTCATCAGATTGCTTTCATGGCACCAGGTTAAACTTTCTGACACCTTTACAGCACTCGCATACTTTACAATTACATACAGGCCACGACCAAACATGGAGGACGATCTCCAAAAATAGACTTGGGCATATTGGTTTGTGAGCCTTTTGCAAGGTTAGTATATTTAGAACTACCTCAGAGGATATTGGGGGTCGCAAGTCACTGGCATTGTTATTTTGGGGGTCGAAGGCTGAAAAGTTTGGGAACCCCTACCTTAGTTAAGGCACAGGAAATATAACTGTGCATTCACACGGGGCTTCAGCGTTAACTCTTGACAGAGGGCGTGTCTGAAGTTGACGTGATCATCATAGCAGCGTCAGCCAATGAAATTAGTCCGCAAGCTGGGGTATTTGCATAGAGCGATCTGATTGGCTGACGATTCCGTTGGCACTTGAAAAGTTAAAAAAACTGCAGCGAGTAACACTGCTAAAGTGGCGCCGATGGACCCACAATTCAGTTTAGCAACGCTTGACGTCACTCATTCAAAGTGAATGGGAAGCGTTGACACTGACGCCCCCTGTGAATGGGGTGTAATTAATTCACCTGATATTAAAACAAATAATGTGAGAGTCTAAAAAAATTATTACATTTATTATTTTTTAAAATGTAAAACAATAAAGTGTAATACAGTTTTTTAATTACATGAATTCATCATTTATGGGGGAAATATATTTATATATTATTATTTATATTATATATATATATTAACTAAATAAACCTCAATATGTGAAAATTTAATTTAATTTAATTTAATTTAATTCATTCATTTTCTTTTCGGCTTAGTCCCTTTATTAATCAGGGGTCGCTGTGGCCGCTGTACCGCATGTCTTTGGAGTTGTGGGGGAAACCGTAGCACCCGGAGGAAACCCACACGAACGCGTCGAGAACATGCAAACTCCACAGAAATGCCAACTGACCAGCTGAGGCTCAAACCAGTGACCTTTTTGCTGTGAGGCAAGAGTGCTACCCACTACGCCACCGCGTCACCTTAATTTTAATTTAATTTAATTTAATTTAATTTAATTTAATTTAATTTAATTTAATTTAATTTAATTTAATTTAATTTAATTTAGACCACAAAAACTTATGTTGTATAGATATATTTTTTTATGCAAAAAATAAAATCATGTTTCATGAACATATTTTGTAAATATCCTACTGTAAATATGTCAAAACTTATTTTTTGATTAGTAATGTGCATTGATAGGAATGACATTTTTACAACTCTAAAGGTGATTTTTTAAGTATTAAATTTTTTAAACCCTCAGATTCTGGAAAATTTAAATCATTGTAACAATGGAAAGCCTATCAGCTTTTATATGACAAATAAATATTGAAACATATTCAAAATGTTGATCTAACATCAGTGGCGGCTGGTGTAAAAAAATTTGGGGGGGCGCAAACACCAGAAAAAAATCTAACTGTTGGTAAAGTAAGAGTGTAAAAGCCATTTTTCAGGTGATGTATCAAAAAACAAAAATATGACTAAAGCATACAATAACTGCATCACAAATCAGTTCATTTTAGTTCAATTTGGGTTTATTATCAGTAATGAAGTAATCAAGATAATCAGTAAACACACACACACACACACACACACACACACACACACACACACACACAAACAAATGTTGCCTAATCACTGGCCAGTAGCACTACTTGAAAATAAATTATGCTCTCCTTTTTTATTTCTGGCTTGCAAATTTCTCAATAACCGTTAAAGTCAGTCATCTCAGTCACCAGTGTCTTCTCTATTGACAGCAATGCATTCAGCCTCTCTTGCATCATGCTGTTTGAACAGCAAACACGGAAATAGTAAAAGGTATGACTTACATGAACCTGCCGGTCCTAAGCGGACTCGATTGCAGGGGGGACCCCGATTTCTCATGACAACCGGCCAACTCCGTTTGTCATAACAAGTGCTCGAAAAGCCCCGAATATTCGCGCGCTCGCCATCACTTGACTACTGGTGAATTTGCAAAGACGGTCGATCTGGTCCAAGCTTTTTGATTCTTTTTTTTTTCTTCATTCAAACGCCTTGTGAACGGATATCTTTGCAAAGATACAACGGCATTTTCCTTCATCTCGAGAAATTGCATTCTAAGCTCTTTGGTGAGAATGGTCCAATCACATAAGGCCAATCATATAAAATCAAATATGATTCGTTCTAACAACAAAAACGGGAGGGTTCGGGACACAGAGCGCTGCGCCCCAGGGACAATTTAAAACCGGCCAATTAGAGCTTATCGTCATATCACGTGCATTGCAAAAGTTCGTGTACCTACATAGACACTCATTAGTCCGGCGCCCCGCACACATATGAAAAAATATTGTTCATACTTTTTTTTTCAATAAATGTTAGTATGACTACAATAAATGTTAGAATGTTATAATTAAATCAATTTATTTTGTTAATATTTGTGATAATAAACATTAACATATTAAAGGGGTTTAACTTGAAGGGGGGCGGCGCCCCAGCGCCCTCTATTGACCAGCCGCCACTGTCTAACATGATGATTCTGCCATACAAAAAAAAAAAAAATGTATTTAGTTTATAAAGCATTTTCAAAGTGAAGTTAGTGTTAGTGTCACCTCAGGACTGGAGGGTTTGGAAGGAAATGCTTCGCTCAGGACTGCAGCGCTGGCATTGACAGCATGAGCCAGTTCCTGCTCCACCACCTTATGAGTCTTCGCCACTTCCCGAATCCTACAACACATTCAGAAGCAGCACAAAACAAGTTCCCTTTAGCATAATCCTTTAATGCATGCTTTTAAAAGTGATTATGAAAGTAAATCACGTGTGAATAAACACAAGGAAGTGTCACATCTCTACATATCTGAAGTTACTGTAATGGGTGCGGTTTGCAGTAAGACAGATATAATCATTTGTATAATAACCCTGAAATAGCTTCTCACAGATGCATGCATGATCTTCACTGTAGTGAAACATTGCTCTGTGTGGGTGTCAGAGAGTCTTTATTCACACACACCTGCTGATGAGCGTGTCGGCCACTAAGCCAAGCTGCTGGACCTGAGCACATTCCTCCTCCGTCAGATACTCCATGGACTGCTGGGAGTTGAGTCGCGGTCGAGACGGCCGGCTGTCACCTTTACGCTTGTCTTCCCATGACTTCAGCGTGCTTTCGAAGGCCTGGTGACACAACAACTCCAGGTTAACCAATTGGAGAGCACTGACAGACATTTTTAGAGCTTGGAAATCCACCTGACAACATTTCTTAAACCCTTAACTGTCACCTCTAATTTTCAACGCTAATCTTCAATGCTTTGGTGCACAGATTGAAGCTTGATCTCATTTTAAACGAGACAGATGTCAGATTGTAGTTGAAGTGAAAAAAGTTCAAAATGTTAAAATAAACTAAAGTTATGTGCCTTTATGTTTATAAAAAAATAATAAAACAATGAATGAATGTTAATATAATACAAAAAATATTTATTTTATAAAACGTGTTTTAGCCTAAAACTTGACCAAAGCTATATATGTGAACAAATTAAATTCCAAATTTAAAGTTGATATCTCAAATAAGGAGCTTTCATTAAGAATTTGTTTGGTCGCAGTACCAGACATGATCACTGGATGACTTCCAGTTTCCATTGGTGAACATACAGTACAAGGGCGCCCCCTATGTTTTGAGGATTATGAACTGTATTTTTTTCCCACTTTTTACAATATTTGTAAATTAGACATGAGATTCTGAAGTAGTTTGCGCAGTTTGGTTTATTTGAGTTGAATTAACCTCTAAAAAACATCTAAACAAAATATTACATGTGGATTGCTGTAGCAAAGTAATGCTTTACGACTTTGAGTATCCTTGATGAAAATGAATAAATAACTGTTGCTCAGTTATAGCTACGTATCAAATCAGCAGATGTGGAAAGTGTACATTTTAAGCTTTCAAACAATATATAGTTGTCATGATTGCTTTATGTTTAGATTACAATATTACTGTTTAAATATGTAATCGTAAATGATCTGTCAAGTTGTAGTGTGAGAGTAAATTTTTTTTTATCTATTACTCTTCCTGCATAAAAAAGTGTGGTAAAATATTTATTCAGAAGTTTTGGACCTCTCCAATGTGTACAATATACAGTTTGTCATTATTGGATTAGGATTTAATTGCAAAAAGGTGATGTAAATTTAAGTGTGCTGGTGGTGGGACAGTGCAGTAAAATACTAAATCAGAAGAATAGTGATGTCGAAGACTGAAAACCCAGCTCTGAAAAATGTAGATTTTCCAATAAAGGGAATAAACGGCAGTTTAGAACAGAGGTTCTCACACTTTTCAGCTCGCGACCTCCAAAATAACAATTCCAGTGACTCGCGACCCCAATATCCTCAGAGGAGGTTATAAGCATACAAACATGGTACACACACACCAATAGAAACTATATAAACAAGCTTATTGACAGCACAGTTTCAACAGTCTAACAACCATATCATTTTTTATAGTCATTATTCATTTGTTTAATTTAATATTAACCTCACTGTGGTGGGCACAATGTTTACAGCTCAAGACTATTCTTGGTTTATTTTTAGAGACCACCACTTGGAGCCTCTATGTTCAGTTGTGGCCTTTATTTTTAATGTATGTGAGTGCCATAAAGGTGTCAAAGTTTAACATTGTGCCATAAAATCAATCTGCTGCAACTAACACTGTTGCTGTGTCATTAATCTTGCGTAATAACCCCAGGGGTCCCAATCCAATGGAAAAACAATTGAAAGGCTGCCTTCTTTTTTTTTTGCATGTTGTTTTTTTATGTAACTATTAACTATGGATAAAATATGGTAATTATAATAGTTTAATAACATATATGATAGTTTTGGACATCACCAAGTGACCCCCCCCCCCCCCCCCCCCCCCCCCCCCCCCAACCCCCCCACCCCTTTATTCTCTCGCGACCCCCCTAGGGGTTCTGACCCCACTTTGGGAATCACTGGTTTAGAATACACAGAAAAAAAGTTGTTTTTGAATATTACTGTTTTTACAGTATTTTTGACCATTAAATGCAGCCTTGAGAAGCATAACCTCAAATGTGACCCTAGACCACTTAAGTTTTAATTCTTTTTACCAGAAAGCTGAATATAAAATCTTTTCACTCATGTGTGCTTTGCTAGGATGGAGAAATATTTGGCTGAGATATATCTATTTGAAAATCTGAAATATGAGTGCTAAAAATGTAAATACTAAGAAAATTGCCTCTAAACTTGTCAAAATGAAGCTCTTAGCAATGTACAATGCAAGTCACAAATTGACTTTTGATATATATATATTATATAATTGATATAAAGTAGGAAATGCACTATAATATATTGGATATATATCAAAGGAAATGTACTAAATTCTTCATGGAACATGATCTTTACGTAATATTCTAATGATTTATGGCATAAACAGAAAACAGGAAAACATTTGAAAATTTGTGCAAATTAAGATTGGTTTTGCGGTTCAGGGTCGCAAAAAAAAAAAAAAAAACAATTACCGACATCAAACTTTTGAATGATTGCATGTGTAGCAATGCTTTTGTCTGCAAAACCAAGCTTGTTTTTCTGGTAGAACATGTCAACAAAGCAGCTCACTGGTCTCCCACAAAGTGACAATGATCACGCAACACTAACAAGCGATGATTGATGCTGATCTGTCAAGACAGTTGTAACAGTGATGACCGCTTAATGCACAAAAAATATTTAGGCCTAGCAAATAAGATTTATGTATTCTGATTGCATATAAAATTTCAATCCATCTGGATTACATATTTTGAACAATTGAACTAATAAACTTTATATGATTGGTATTTGTTAGTTAAACATAAATGAAACAAATAAGAACAAGATTTATGTAATAATATCAGTAAATCCAATGTGTTTGAAATTCTTCTTATTAATTTAAAACACATTGGATTTAATCTATTGTGTGGAGTATGAAGGTGCATCAACTTGAATATTACTCTTGAATATTAAGCAAACCAATCTCATAGAATTTAACTAACTGGATCTGGCTTTATTCCATATTCTTATTTTTAAACTAAATTAAATCTAATTAAATCTAACAGTATTTAATTTGACCAGATGAAGATTGATTCTAAGGAATCTGATAACATGCATTTAAACAAACAAATGAAATAAAATTGAAAGGTTACAAACCAAATAGTTTATAATAATAAACTTCATCGTGATTCATTTTTTGAGTGTGAACAAATCTTTCTTTATAACTAGTTGCTCTTAGTGAAACTGAACTGAATCATTTGAAACGGTTTGCATCTCCAATATATACTAATCCACAAATTAGAATTTACAAAAACAACTACTACATTTTTAACTGTGCCCAACACTCGCTCTGAATTAAAATAAACCAATCTCCTGAGTTGTTCAGTTACTGTAACAGTACAGAGATGATGAGCAAGGCAGAGCAGCTGATAAGACTGTGCGTCAGTAGGCGGGGCTAAACAGGCAGTGATGCAGATGCAGGCTTTGATCTCCCTCAGTGGGGGCGGAGTTTATTCACACTATTATACAATAAAGTGTCACATTCCACAAGCTGCCGTTTTGGCAGACTGGCTTCAATATAAGCTGTTACTTGACAAACAAGAAAGTTTAGACTTCTGAAATGTACAGGATGTTTTTATAATACAACGATCTCTATCAAAAGATTAATAGAATTTTATCATCTCAGTTCATGACCCATTTAAAGAAAAGACACACAAACACACACACTGACCCGGTCTCTGGTGAGCATCTGGGCACGGTTCTTGTGAACAATTTGGACGATGCCCGGAGGCTGAATCCAGGCCTCACCGTCCACCTGCACAGGGACACCTTCGTCACCCAGGATAGTGATCTTCACCTGCCGACACTGAGGACACAAACATTAAACAAACCGCATTAAATCATCTCCCAAAACGTACCCATACACACGTTCTTACACACAAAACAACATTAGAACTTAAATGAATAATCAGCATTTAATACAGAAAGCTGTATTTGTTTAAATCTATTAGACTAAATAAATTGTTTCATTTTCTCTTGGTGAAAGAACACATTTCTCAATGTTAATGTTCAGTTTAGTGTCATTAAATTAAAATTACAATTGTAACCATTGTGTCATCACTGGACTAATGCAATTACTCAACAATTCCTCTGCTGTGAGACCGTTGAATTGATTTGAATTCCAATCAGGGTTCCCGCTTTAAGCTAAATCCCAAATGCACTTCTTTTAAAATGGTTTTAGCTTGAATCTGATTTCATATTATTTTAATAGCCACTATGAGAACAATGGATCATTTTTTTGTTTTGTTATGGAGGTACTTACGGTTTGCATGGCTGCAAAGTGCTTTCTCTGCTTTACATTTAGCTTTCCTGCCATCTACATAACATCCAGATTTTAAAGTGGCCATTTTGAAGCCAAAGCTCTTGAAATTGTATATTACATTAAAAGTATTATAATACTTAAAAAAACATCCTGGTGTGTTAGCCTTAGTTAACAAATATAGACCGGCAACTTATTTGAATTAAATAGAATTTAATTGACTGCCAGTTAATAAGCATAAAGGGAATAAAATGGAGCAAAAATTTGCCTATATATAGGCCCAATCCCAATTCTACCCCTTAGCCTTTCCCCTTACCCCTCGTTTTGCGCGTTCACGTCAAGAGGTAGGGGTGTCCCAATTCTTTTTAGCTTGAAGGCGTAGGGCTAAGGGGAAGGGGTGAATACCCCTTCGAACAAAGAATTTTCAGGACCACACTCGAAATCAAGGGATAAGAAAATTTCCCAGAATTCACCAGCCACAACGACAGATAGTTACACCCAGAAGTAAGGAGATCCACAAATTAGTCTTTTTTGTCATTATTATGAATTTTTACAACAAACAAACACATGTTTTAATATATATCCGTGTTCGTGTTTTACCGTCATGCTTTAAAAAAAATAAAAACCGCTAAAATAAAAACCACTAAATTTTAAAAAGATAAATACCAAAAAATAACACAACTGGAATAACTACAGCAGTCGCCATTATCGTCTTATTATCTTTTGGGAGAAGCCTGTGTCAATTTCACTCAAAAAAAAACAAACACTTGCTGGTTGAAAAAAAGTAACTTTAAGTCATAATTTGCCAGGGGTATGAAGAATTGTGGGCTTGACTGTATACACAGCAGGTGTCAAAACAGCATGATATAAAAAATATGGCATAGAACAATTACATTTTCATTAACAGAAACTACTATTTGAAGCAACGATCAAAAATCCCTGATATTCAATGACTAGAACAAAAAAAAATAACAATACTCTGACTTTCAATGTCTGCATTAGACCTTTTACAATTCCATGATATTCCAGAAATTCTCTGACCTGTGGGAACCCTGTCCAATTCAGGAAATTGTCATTAAAATAAAACTTCCAAGTAGAGTGTGTTTGAATGTAATTGAAATTTCATCATGTTAGAAACATGTTCACTGTAAAAAACACTGGGTTACACACAATGGATTTTTGTTTGGACAACATGAAGGAATTAAGTTGACATTCATTTTTTTTTTTTTTTTTAGAAATTTAGGTGGATTGAACATAAAATGTTGTTTCAGCTCATTTTAAACAAGTAATTAGAAGAAACAGCAAACATCATTTGTTTTAGTGTTGAATAGAAGATACATGCTTATAGTGTTGATGTTTGACAATTGTGTGCTGGCGTTCAGACCTGTGCGATGCGGTGATGCTGTATGTTGATGACTCGAGACATTGCCATCTGCATGCTGCCAAACACAGCCACCACCTCCAGCTTCTTATCATCAAAAGACGGAGCCCCAAAATTCTGCACAAACAAAAACAACGGCAGACCATATCATCAAATGTCCACCAATAAACCACATTCTCTTCATCTCAACTAACACCTTATTTCACAAGGCTAAACACAACGGTATGCTTTAAAATAATCAACTTCGATAACAGCACGTGAAACACAAGAAGGAACAGATGTCTTACGTGCGCATTCTGACTCTTGCTGGGAAATGATATTATAGTATTCTTCTCTGCTAGATAAATACAGGAAGGAATCTGCCACAATGACGTGTGTTCAATCAGATAGCACAAACAGTGTTATTTCCAGTCAGGAGGGTTATCTTCCATAATATTTGTAAATATCTTTTTTGTACATATTGCACTGTATACCTAAGCAATATTGCTTGAGGATGATCTATACTTCGTCTATTGACTAGTTCAGTGTACTGTATATCAGCAGACTTATTGATTTACACTGCTCAGTGCTCTTTAAGTGCACCATATATATTTATGTAGTGTGTAATATTGCTGTTTGTGCACATTAAAGGTTTGAAAAGTTCAAATGTTAAAGTGCACAATAAAACCAGTAATTTGCTCTTAAAGGACAAACAACTATTCTGCCTGAAATCAGTGAATGCAGGTTGACTTGCTGCATAAATCTATGTAGGCTTCTGCAAAATACAAGTCTATAGTGTTCACCTGCCAGACAAACAATGTCTAGTTTCTGTTGTTGACTAAGAAAAAAACCTTGTAAAAATGAAAAGTTTAGAAAACTCCAACATTTTCTAAATGTGGTTGGATTAAAGGGGATTTTCTTTGTATTTAGATTTTTTTTAAATCCTCAAATTCCATTTTTTTTTTCAAATCGTTTCATCTTGGCCAAATATTGTTCTATCCTAACAAAGTACACTCACTGGCCACTTTATTAGGTACACCTGTCCAACTGCTTGTTAATGCAAATTTCTAATCAGCCAATCACATGGCAGCAACTCAATGCATTTAGGCTTGTAGACATGGTTAAGATGATCTGCTGCAGTTCAAACCGAGCATCAGAATGAGGAAGAAAGGTGATTTAAGTGACTTTAAACGTGGCATGGTTGTTGGTGCCAGACGGACTGGTCTGAGTATTTCAGAAACTGCTGATCTACTGATATTGTCACGCACAACCATTGGCCCATTAGTATCAATTGAGCATTGTGTCAATGCCACAGCTTATCTGAGAATTGTTGCTGACCATGTCCATCCGTTTATGACCACAGTGTACCCATCTTCTGATGGCTACATCCAGCAGGATAATGTGCCATGTCATAAAGCGCGAATCATCTCAGCCTGGTTTCTTGAACATGACAATGAGTTCACTGAAAAATATTTTCAGTACCTTCAGTACCTAGTAAGGTGTACCTAATAAAGTGGCCGGTGAGTGTATACATCAATGGAAAACTTTTTTTAATTCAATGTTCAGGTCATGTATAAATCTTAATTTCAATTAATTGACCCTTATGAATATGGCTTCGTGGCCCAGGATCACATTCAATATGTCAATTTCAGCTCTGGATATTAATACAGTGATACAGACTGTACACTGTAAAAACTCAAAAAAGTTGAGAAAACTAGCCAGAAAAGGCAGATTCAGTACAGTTTTGAATTTATTCAACTTAGCAGTGGACTTCGCTGACTACAAATATGGAGGTCTTATAATTTGGAAATTTAAGTTCACAAAACTTGATAGTTCGCGTCACTACAAGAGAAAAAAGAAAAGAAAAGTTGAGAAAAGGTAAGAGTTAAAGACAACATGCTTCAGGACTTGTTTGAGTTTACTCAACTTAACAGTCAATTACTTCTATAAACTTGTGTGAATGTTTAATCAACATAAAATTTAACTTACAGTACAATTACAATTTTAGATTTAGCTGACTAGAAATATTGAGTTCCTATAGACCAGGGGTGTCCAAACTTGGTCCTGGAGGGCTGGTGTTCTGCATAGTTTAGCTCCAACTTGCTTCAAAACACCTGCTTGGAAGTTTCTAGTATACCTAGAAAGAGCTTGATTAGCCAGTTCAGGTGTGTTTAACTGGGGTTGGAATTAAAATATGCAGGCCACCGGCCCTCCAGGACCGAATTTGGGGACCCCTAATCTAGTAGGAGCTTGATTAGCTGGTTCAGGCGTGTTTGATTAGGGTTGGAGCTAAACTCTCCAGGAAACTGGCCCTCCAGGACCAAGTTTGACATCCCTGTTATAGACCATTTTGAGAGATGTAAACAATAACAATGTTCCCAATGTATTTCCTGTTTTACATTTTTAATTTTAGAATAGAGTCCAAAATGGTCCACATTTTGCTAAATAATGTTATGACGACTGTTTTAACGTTAAGTTATGATTGAATTGCCTCTTGTTACAGTTGTGAAATGGTTTGACAACAAACAGGAAATGGGACAACAAACAGGTGGTTTGACAACAAACAGGAAACAAACAGGTCTATAATTTGGAAAATGATGTTCACAAAACATAATAGTTTAAGTCACTGTAAAAAAAAAAAGGTTTGAGAAAACTGAAAAAGTGAAAGTTATCTAAATGAAGGGTTTAGCAAGAAATAAAAGAGTCTTCACATATTTTTACAGTAGGAAATGTACTCAAAATCTTCATGGAACATGACCTTTACTGAATATTTCAATGACTTTTGGCATAAAATAAAAATAAAAAGCATAATTTGACCCATACAATTGACAAAAATATAAACACAAGACAGTCCAGGGTCCCCTATGGTTATAGATGTTTGTTTGCCAACATGCTACTGTTTATAGGTGTTAGACCAATCCCAACTGCACTTTCAATTAATCATCTTTTTCCACTTTCGACTATTTATTCTCCACAACTGTTTCCTACTGTATTGCTTGCTGTTCATACACTACCCTGTACTCTGCAGCACTGACAAACTGTTCCTGAAAAACAGTAATGAAAGGCGATTGATGGATTGACGAGTGCTAGTAAATATGCGTGATGCAATCTAAAAGCAGTATCTGCAGGAGGAAATGCTGGCCGGCAGCCATTGTTTATTGACAGCTCGGAAATTTAAAGAGATGTGCTGAAGATAAATGTGCGGCACACGCTCATCTGTTTAACTCCGGGCACATTTTTCACATTGCTGAACCGAGCTGCCCTGCGAAAAAGTAAAGTCGTAAGTTCTGAATGGAGATTCACTTTTACTGATGGACTCACATTGTCCTCTTTGGTGCCTCCCCAGAAATTGATGCCTCCTGCATAGCTGGGGATGTTCAAAACAGCCAGACCCTGAAGACTCGGCAAGGACATGGACACTCCATCACACTGCACAAATAGATAATAAAATAAATAGAAAGAGTTTTTACATGATCTGTAACTTCTCAGAAAACATGTCAAAAGCATGAAACCATGACAGAAGAACAATTAAAGTCTCTCTGTGAATAAGAGAGTGTGTTTTTTTCATTGGAAACGATTTGTAAAATGTGGTTTCTAGTTATTTGGTGAACTATTTTCAAATATTGAGGCAAGAGCATACATAATTTATTATTGGTTGGGATTTTACATTTGTTTATTTAAGTTTAGTGGGTAAAATATGGGTAACACTTTATACTAACTACACACTATGAATCCTCTATTAAGCATTAGCAAATAGTTAAATCATTATCTCTTAAGCATTACCGTTACATTAATAGACATTGGTAAGCAGTTTCTAAATACAGCTACACAGGGGTGCGTTTCCGAAAACCAACGTTAGCCAACTAAAGTCGCAAGTTGCGTCGTTACAAACATAGTTCGTTGATTTGGCGTTTCCCAAATCCATCATTCCAACAAACATTCGTAAACTGCGTCGCAAACTTGTATGCTTGCTACTACACCGCTAGAGCTGTAGTTAGAAACATAATTCCTGGCTGTGTTCTATTCCCAGTAATCCCCCTTATGCCCTATTCATTTAGAATGTTATAACATTTAAACTTGGAATTATTAAAAAAAATAAAAAATAAAGCATTAAAGTCATCTCTCTTAGGTGTCATTTGCTTTCAAAGTATTTTTACAGTTCAGTTTTAGCCATCTTCATGTTTACAATTGTGCTCTCTTTGCAGTGCACTTTGAAAACATTGATGTTATTTTGAACACAGCCGTGGCTCATGACGAAAGCTATAGGTGACCTATTATTTAAAAGCTGAATTTATGTTGTGTCTCCAAAGCTTGTGAAAACAAAATATAGAGCATACGTTAATGCTTTTAGTTTATAGTAGGTTATTTATTAAGTATCTGTACTGTATATGACATGGGCCTGTTAGTTAGAACATTTCTGCAGTATGTGTCAAATTGTAAAAGTAGACTTTTCAAAAAAAAAATTATAATAAAATAAACAATATCCTACTTAATAATAATAATAATAATAATAACAATAATAATAATCATCATCATAATTATTATTAATAATATTATTATTAAAGTATAATTTTTTTTATTTATATATATTTATATTTATATATAGCACCAACTATATATTTATATATATTTATATTAACTAATAAACTATATAATATATATATATAAACTAATATAAATTTTCACAGTATGTCTGATAATATTTTTTCTTCTGGAGAAAGTCTCATTTGTTGTATTTTAGCTAGAATAAAAGCATATTTAATTTTTTAAAAACCATTTTAAGGTTAAAATTATTAGTCCCTTTAAGCTATATATTTTTTGATAGGCTACAGAACAAAGCATCATTATACAATAACTTGCCTAATTACCCTAACCTGCCTAGTTAACCTAACTAACCTAGTTAAGCCTTTAAATGTCACTTTAAGCTGTATAGAAGTGTCTTGAAAAATATCTAGTAAAATATTATTTACTGTCATCATGGCAAAGATAAAATAAATCAGTTATTAGAAATGAGGTATTAAAACTATTATGTTCAGAAATGTGCTGAAAAAAAATCTTCTCTTCATTAAACAGAAATGGGGGAAAAAAAAACAGGGGGGCTAATTATTCAGGGGGGTTAATAATTCTGACTTCAACTGTATCTTCAAATGAAAAGACATGAATAAAGTCGTTTATGTTCTTTTTTCTGTTTGAGCCTTTAATTTTTATTTATAAGAGATTTACAAAGCATAAATAGTCCTCATTTTAGATTAGGCCACAAAACTGCATGAAGTTGAGTTAATAAAGCATTTATTAACATACAAATTAACTATTACTATATGCCTGAATAATAAAATATATAAATGTGTATTTGAATCGTTTATTAATCATTTACTTACACATTCTGAATCATCTTGAACTAGCACCAACTATTCTTAAATAACTAGTTTGTAAATAACGCAATATTTAATTAAGTAATAAAAGAATATTCACTAACAAAGTGAAAATGTCAACATTGCTAATTGTATATTGTCTTGTTTTGTTTTGTTTGGAGTATGTTGTTGTATTTTGCACTGTCTGAAGCCAGCATCTAAGCTTTTTTACTCATCATAGTATGTGCTGCTGCTGATGTGACAATAAAAGTGATTTGATTTGATTTGACTTAAAGGCTTAGGTTAGTTAGGACTAGGTTAATTAAGTTAAGCAAAATTATTGGTCAATAGGGGTTTGTTCTATAGCCAATCTAAATAAATAAATAAATAAATAAATAAATAAATAAATAAATACCTTAAGGGGGCTAATAACATGGACTTGCATTAAAAATGTAAAAACTTTCAGCCAATTTCAGCCAAACTAAAATAAAAGAGATAAAAAATATTATAGGAAATACTGTGAAAATTTCCCTCCTTTATTAAACAGCACTTGGGAAATATATATTAAAAAATGTGCATCTACATATACAAACACAGCATCATTTACAGTATGTTCAGTAAAACGAACGGACGGTACAACGAGTGCTTCCTCTTTCAGCAAAGGGAGAAATGCATTCAGCCCACATCCTCTCAGTCGGTCTGGCCGACACAAGCTCATACTGTACCTCCAGCTGGACTCTTTGTTCCAGGTTCTTGTAGGTTTTCTGCACCAGTTCTTTGGTCCCTAGCACTCCGTACCACATCATGTTTTTAGTGCGACTACTGTTAAAAACATTGAAGATTTCATTCAGTAACAGGTTTCTTTAAAAAAAATGGAAGTTTCTTGAATAAAATTGAAGAACTAAAAGCAAAACTGTAACAGCAAGACACTTTAATTTACATTAAGCATATGAAATGAATTTCTTTCAGTTTTACCTGCATTTTTTTGGGTGCTCGTCTCTCTTGTTGTTAAACTCGAGAGATATTTTGGCATCCAGCCCAATGCCAAAATAATTATTCATCACACACTTCTCTGTGCACTGCCTGCAGAACAGAGAGACACACAGGATTAATGTGTGTACAAATAAATGAACGACAAATGTGGATCTATTTATCCTACTCTCATCTTTCATGATACCATCATAAAACCTTTTATTTTAATAACTTAATAGATGTAGGAATGTTTGCAATGTCACATTAGTTAATAATAATGAAAACTAAAAATGAATGTTTAATTAAGCATTATATAATTAATAAAATAGCATATAATTACTACTTTTCAAACCTTTAGAGTAAGACTGTTTTCTACACTTTCATTCAGCAAAGATTAAACTGCATTACATTGTGACCGTAAAGTCTTTTGTACTGTTACAATATTCAGAAATAAACATTAGATGTGAATTCTGTAAAGTAATTTTTATGCTTCCTAAAAAAGATAGACTGTGCTATTAGCATCAACAAATATTAAACAGCACAATTTTCAACATTATCATTAAAACATAAACAATTAGTAATTTCTGAGCACCAAATTAGCATATTTGTAGGATTCTCGAAGAGCCGTGTGACATTAATAACTAGATTAATGACTACAAATGGCTAAAAGTTTTAAATTAAACAGAAAAAGAGTCATTTTAAAGTGAAATAATATTCACCCCCAGTGTTGGGAAAAGTTACTATTATATTGAGTTACTCCCTAAATAATAACTAGTGGTGTTACTTAGTTACTTTTTATGGAAAGTAATGCGTTACGTTACTTTTGAGTTACTTTTTCATACCTGCCTGAGGCTTGATCACTTTCAGAAGGGTATTTTTCTTTTTTTTTAAATAGAGAAGCTCTGCATTTAACAACACACTGTATAACCTACAGTACAGCTTCATTTTACCTTATGAGAACTTCTGAAAGTTGAAAGCAATGTGTTTTCTTTTTTGTATTTTTGTCTTATAGTTCAGTAAAATCATTGCCCATTGAGACTGTCCCTTTGTCTTCCATGTGTTCAGAATAATAAGAATACTTCCATCGCAGAGATGCAAGGCTCCGCCATCTTGGTTTCTGTCTGTTCTTGCAGGGAGCTCATACTCTCATTGAGTGTGATTCAATGCGATTACACTACTTTTAATTCAGCAAATTATTTTTTTAAGTATATAATTTGATCTAAAAAGTAACTCGTTACATTTTTTAAAAAGTAACTCAAATATTATTACTTATTCTTTTAAAGTAATGCGCTACTTTACTTGTTACTTAGAAAAGTAATAATATTACTTAACTCACGTTACTTGTAACACGTTACCCCAACACTTTTCACCACTACTAAAGAGATCGTTCTCCCAAAAATGAAAATGTACTCATTATTTACTTGAACTCAAGTGCTTATAAACCTTTATGAGTTTCTTTCTTCAGTTGAACACAAAAGCAGATATTTTGAAAAATGCTAAAAAATAGAAAACAAAATAAATTAGAAAAAAAAATACTATTGAGGTCAATGGTTTCCAACATTTTCCAAAGTATCTTCTTTTGTGTTCGACAGAATAAAAAAAACCAATAAAAGTATTTTAAAAAGTAAAAGGAGAGTACTGTGAATAAGGACACTTTTCATTTTAGGGTGAAATATTCCTTTAACACTATGTTTATTATGTATTTGATCAAGAAAATGCAGCCTTTGTAAGAACAAAATCCTTTTTTTAAACATTAATACACTAAAAACCATTTTAAACAGTAAAGGGAGAGTAAATGATGACAGAATTTTCATTTTTGGGTGAACTATCCCTTTAATACCATGTTTACTGTGTATTTGATCAAGTAAATGCAGCCTTTGTAAGCACAATATCCTTCTTTTAAATCAGTAATAATACTAAAAGTTATATTGCCTGTACATGGATTTATCTTAAAACTAAACATGCTGCATTAAGTGATGGCTGTTGAGGTTTCTGTGAGGTTTCTAAAAGTTAAAATGTCCCAGTGAGGTCTGCAAACTACTGTAGTCCAAATCTAAAGTTCACTTGGCTTCAGAGTATACCGCAGTAACCAAAGGTAATCTGTGCTCTTTCAGTGAAATGTGTCGACTGAAGGACTCGATATGAAAGCAGATTTGTGTCCACTGAGACTGAGATGGACTGGTGTGTCTGTGAGTGGAATAGCAAACACACTGTGGGATATTACACTGTCAACATGGGTTTAAGAGCTACTGGAACATCAGATGTCATTACTGCACTTCTCTGGAGAAAGATAAGAGCTGTGTGTGAGTGTATGTGTGTGTGTATGTGTTTGCACAATCTTACACAGGCTCTTCAGAGAAAAGCACGGTGCCGAAGCTTTCCGACTTCTCCAGTAATATAGGAGTTGTAGCGGTTGGACTCAATGTGTTTTGACCTGTCAATGAAATGAAAGGATTTAAAAGTGTCAAAAAGTGAGACATAAAAAAGCCTAAGCCTATTACAAAAAAACCCAATAGCGGAAGTAAATAATGGAAAAACTAATGAGTGTAAAACTGATCGATCGATCTGTCTGTCTGTCTGTCTGTCTGTCTGTCTGTCTGTCTGTCTGTCTGTCTGTCTGTCTGTCTGTCTGTCCGTCTGTCCGTCCGTCCGTTATTGTAGATAGATCTATCTATTTGTTTGTCTGTCTGTCCGTTCGTCCGTCCGTCCGTCTGTCCATCTGTCTAGATAGATCTGTCTGTCTGTCTGTCCGTCCGTCCGTCCGTCCGTCCGTCCGTCCGTCCGTCCGTCCGTCCGTCCGTCTAGATAGATCTGTCTGTCTGTCTGTCTGTCTGTCTGTCTGTCTGTCTGTCTGTCTGTCTGTCTGTCTGTCTGTCCGTCCGTCTAGATCAGTGGTGGGCAAACTTTTTATACCCGAGGGCCACATCAAGTTTTGCAAACCAAGTGAAGGGCCACATGTCAAATCCTTCAAAAAATAACTTTTATTTATAGTGGCAGTATGCATGGAATAATATGTAATATCGCACAGAATCATGTCACATTAATACAAAACCGATTATGTTAATAATAGTTATAATTGAGTCCAATTTACAAGTCAAATTAATTTGCATTGCTATTTATATTTACTTATTAATCATCATAAAACAATAAAGTATAATAATACTATCAATAATAATAATGTAATAATTTTTACAGTGGAGAATAGAAAATATATTGTTTGATAGAAAAAATCTCCTATTAACACATTAAAAATAATTCTTAAAGTTTTCATTCAGTCAAATGTACAATAATCTACTTTGCACTGCTTTTAGAATATAGAGATCAATCATCATAAAACTTGATGAAATTACAAATCTTTGATAAAATAACTTTTTAAAGTGGATGTATGCATGGAAAATATATTCTATGACAAAAATTAACACATTTAACCAGCAATTATTATACAATTTGAGTCAAATTCACAACAATCTTATTTGAGCTGCTTGTATTAATATGCTCATATCAATCACTATGAGATAAAACGGAAGAAGAATCTGAGGGTGTACTCACACTATGTACAGTTGCATTAAACCGGGCCAAAGCATGCTTGTTCCCCCTCCCATCTCCCCCGACGGCCCTCACTCACATTACATTCATGCCTGAGCACGCTTGAGTCATCAAGGATGCGCTGTTCAGTTTAAAAAGCGCTCCCGCAAAAAAAGAAGAAGCGCATTTTGCGTGAAAGTGCATTTCAATATCCGAGAGTGTGTTCTAATTCTACTGGTTGCGCTAACTGTTCCGCGTGCAATACTGCCACCAAATGGCGTTCACTTGTATTGCATCATTAATTTACCAGTTCTGAAAGCAAACCACTCAGAAGCAGCATTTTAAAAACTCCCTCGCGGGCCGGATGAAAGTGTTCATCGGGCCGCATCTGGCCCGCGGGCCGTAGTTTGCCCACCTCTGGTCTAGATAGATCTATCTGTTTGTCTGTCTGTCCGTCCGTCCGTCCATCAGTCTAGATAGATCTATCTGTCTGTCTGTCTGTCTGTCCGTCCGTCCGTCCGTGCGTCTAAATAGATCTATCTGTTTGTCTGTCTGTCCGTCCGTCCGTCCATCAGTCTAGATAGATCTATCTATCTATCTATCTATCTATCTATCTATCTATCTATCTATCTATCTATCTATCTATCTATCTATCTATCTATCTATCTATCTATCTATCTATCTATCTATCTATCTATCTATCTATCTATCTATCTATCTATCTGGCTGTCTGGCTGTCCATGTCTGTCCACATCAATGTGTATATCCAAACATTCGTACGTACGTGCATCTGTACATCCATCCATCCATTTGAACATCCATTCATACATGCAAGCATCCATCCATCTATCCATTTGAACATCCATCCATGGGTCCGTCTGTCCGTCCATCCGTCCATCCATCCATCCATCCATCCATCCATCCATCCATCCATCCATCCATCCATCCATCCATCTACACAATTGAATTTTTAAAAATACTGTGAGCTATGAGTCATTTGACTCTACTAACTCTTCATGTACAATCTACTCTACTAAATTTACTTTACATAAAAAGATGGATCAAAAAAACTTTTGCTTTCTTTTTATGTGTGATATATTGTGACTTTATTCAAGGTATTATTCCCTGCTAAACTGTGCCTGACTGTGTTGGTATATTTACAGTTTTTCTCAGTCACTTTGGTGCATTTCTCACAACATTATTTACATTTGCACAACAGTTAATGCATTTCTCAAAACAATTAGTCATTTGTGCACATCAAAGTAGCAGTTTCTCATTCCTTTCAACAAATTGCAAATGCTTTTGGACATGCATAAATTGCTTTCATACAACTCTCTGCTGTTTGTAACATTATCATTTGCTTATGTCATGTCAGTCAAAGCTAACTAAACTTGTGTCTGCTGAATAGTCATTCCATATAAAACTAATAGTCCTCATTTCATTACTTGAGTCATTACATACAAAAATGTTGAACTAGTTGTCAAAATCTGTCAATCAAATTTTATTTAAAAAATGTAAATCTTTTTTTTCCACTGAAAATGTCTCCTAAATAGAACAATTTCATGAATGATTTACAGACCTGTGTATGTTGTAGGTTCAGTTCCAATATGTACTGCAATGTTGTTTACAGTTGTGCACAGCTCTACCCAAAGAAAGTTTGTTTGTTGTAAAAAAGGGTGTATTTATTCTTTTGCACAATGCTGTGAATAAATTAGAATTGCAAAGAGCAAATGCAGTAAACATGTGAAACATACATATTCAGTGTCTTGTACTCAGATACCTCACTAAATGCAGTGATGTCTAACTTTACTGTTGTTTTCAAATGGCTGTGCAAATAGTATATAGTGCTGTCTTGAGCATTTTCAGGAAGTGTCACCAAAATCTGACTTTTTTGCATGGGAAAAAATGTACAGAGTAAACTGTCATAATGAAAAGATGACTAAGCCATTTGACTATCTTGTTCATAAACAATGGAGGCAGGACTTTGCATTTTGATGGCACTGACACTTTCATTGACATCAATACTTGCTTCTGAGGAGTGAGCTCTCCATTTTGAGCAAGTGACGCGCTTTTGCAGGTTATCCACTAGGTTTTGCAGTTTGCACTAATTGTTTTGAGAAATGCATTAACTCTTGTGCAAATGTAAATAGTGTTGTGAGAAATGCACCAAAGCGACTGAGAAAAACTGTAATCAGAGTATTTCCTTTAATCACTGTTCAGCACTTTGGTCAGTCTTGTGGCTGTAAATAAAATCACTTTGATCTTAAATGTTCTCTGCCCCATCCTTAAACTAGTCATAAGCTCTATACTCTATAGTAGCCTCTCAAAACTACAACATAACATAAACTCTTTTAAATCTCAAGATGATAGAAAAGTAACCACTAATAAATTCCATTTATTTATTCTGTTTAAAATCACATTTACATACAACAACAGAATTACACATTTTTTAATCATTTGAGTAGACTACTAATTGTCTTTTTTAGAGTTTTGAACTTTCTAAAGGTAAATTTGTCTTTAGAAAAGCTCAAATAAATTTAGCATCATTACACGTATGCAATTACTGTTTTCATTGTCACTTTGGTGCATTTCTCACAACACTATTTACAATTTAAATTATTTTTTCCTAAAAATGTCTTCTAAATTGAACAATTTCATGAATGATTTACAGAGCTGTGTATGTAGGTTCAGTTCCAATATGTACTGCAATATTGTTTACAGTTGTGCACAGCTCTACCCAAAGGAAGTTTATGTTTGTTGTAAATAAAGGTGTATTTATTCTTTTGCACAATGCTGTGAATAAATCAGAATTGCAAAGAGCAAATGCAGTAAAAATGTGAAACACACATATTCAGGGTCTTGTACTCAGATACCTCACTAAATGCAGTGATGTCTAACTTTACTGTAGTTTTCAAATGGCTGTGCAAATAGTATATAGTGCTGTCTTGAGCATTTTCAGGAAGTGTCACCAAAATCTGACTTTATTGCATTGGAAAAAATGTACAGAGTAAAGTGTCATAATGAAAACATGACTAAGCCATTTGATGTTCATAAACAATGATGTCAGGACTTTTCATCCTGATGACACTGACACTTTCATTGACATGAATACTTGCTTTTAAGGAATGAGCTTTCCATTTTGAGCAAGTGACACACTTTTGCAGGTTATCTACTAGGTTTTGCAGTTTTTACTAATTGTTTTGAGAAATGCATTAATTGTTGTGCAAATGTAAATAGTGTTGTGAGAAATGCACTGTGTGTGTGTGTGTGTGTGTGTGTGTGTGTGTGTGTGTGTGTGTGTGTGTATATATATATATATATATATATATATATATATATATATATATATATATATATATATATGTATGTATGTGTGTGTATATATAAAAAAAAAAAAAAAAAATATATATATATATATATATATATATATATATATATATATATATATATATATATATATATATATATATATATAATTATTTTTTTTATGTAATTTAAGTTAGGGAATATTACATAAAAATTGATGAGAAAATCTTTTTAAGAGAAGTTTATGTGAACATGCAACACAAAACAGTTCTTTTTTTTGTGCTGCCCTTTATGCGAGCTAATGCAGTGTTCTGCATGTTGATATAGCTGATATAGTTAATTAACTTGCTCTTTCAAGTGATCCTTGCCCTTTTCTTATTACGTGTCTCCATGTTTGCACAGACGGCTCTGAGAAACGACCTTTTCCAGACATTGTCTGACTTGCATGATGTAGTTTCCACTTTATCAAAGTGAAGTAAAAGGTGGTGTACACTAGGGCATGCAAGCACATTGTTTATATTTGTTGTACTGTAAAATCCTAATTTATACATTTAATTTCAAATGTGCTGTATTGAGAAGGATTTTTAGTCTTCATTTTAACAGCTGACCTTCAGATTGAAATGAATAATGATTTTTTTTTATTGTTGGGCTTTATACAGGGATTTTAGTGGATGTTTAAATGATCCACAAGGCTAACCACGTGTAAAGGTTTGTGTTAAAAATCTGTCATATAACATGCCTATACATACAATTCACTGCAGTTTTCATCTGAAATGAACACTAGAGGCAGTATTTATTCAGTCATTTTCCTTCGGCTTAGTCTCTATTTCAGATTGAACCGCCAACTATTCCAGCATATGTTTTTAGCAGCAGATGCTCTTCCAGCCGCAATCCAGCACTGGGAAACACCTATACACACACTCTCATACACTACGGCCAATTTAGGTCACCCAATTCACCTATAGCGCATGTCTTTGGACTGTTGGGGAAACTGGAGCACCCAGAGGAAACCCACCCATACATGGGGAGAACAGGCAAACTTCACACAGAAATGCCAACCGACCCAGCCAGGACTCAAACCAGCGACCTTCTTGCTGTGAGGCGACAGTGCTAGCCACTGAGACACCGTGAGGCAGTAAAGCACCTAAATATGTCATTCCTTTTCATGCAAATTATGATTATGGGTAGAATATTAAGTGCATGATTTATAACAAATAATATTCTATATGTATATCACATACTGTATGTTTTACAGCACCTTTAGTAAATAGTTTTTTAATGCCAAGCAGTGTTTGTGTTGCCACAAGCTGTTAATAAATCCACCCCTAAGGATCTAATTACTAGGCCACATCTACTGTATGAATATTCATTAAATGTATCTGTCACTCACGTGGCTCTGCCTCCTTGAGGTCCTCACTGCTGCCTCTTTTGATTGACGAGGTGGAAGACATTCTCTGTACCTGCGTGTGTCTGTTCTGCTCATCCACCACTGACAGAAAACAATCCAAAGAAATATAATTGAACACTGAGTAAAATGGTCAAGCAGGCATTCTGTATTATTCCATTACATCCGGAAACCAGAGATTTTAAACACAATCAAGATAAACGCAACAGAAAATAAAGGAGTAAAATGTTATTCATTGAAACCTTTTCATCTCATTCTCTCCGGGCATGTTAATCATCATGAAGTATGCTAGCTTTTTTTCTTGATGCTTATTCAACACAATCTAATCAAGGCCCAAAATCCAATTATGCTGCACTTAGGAAGAACGCACTAGTACACAACCCGGACTGACCTTTTTCTGCCTGATCTATGATTTGTCGGAGTGCTTTCTTCAGGCTGTTGGCCCTCAGCATTAGCTGCTCTCTAGATCTGAAGGGTCTGGACTGATCCGCGTCACTGTCGTCTGGAGAAATGGACCCGGCTGGCACCAGCTGGGCATTGGCATCTTCACTGAGAGCCTTAACCAATGAGTCCAGCTTCTCATTCAGCATGGCGCACTGAGAGAGAGACACAATTTGACAAGTTGACAAGTAAGAGACACATTAACATGTATTAAACCTTAAAAGTAAATGCGGAGTGACTGATATTTGTTGGTTAGTCACAGTTCTAACAATTATTTTCAAACTACAGTATATGTGTTTGCTTCAGTAATTTTATTTTCAAGATCTGAGGTAATCTTTCATTACGACAATAAATGTCACATAAAATGGTTTCCAAACTCACACTAGTAGCATTAAACACTAAATAAAGCACCTAATCTGTGTCTGAAGTAATCATTATTATAGTCATTTATGCTGTTATTCAGCAGTGACATTGCAGAAATAGAAACTGTTTCTAAAATAGAAATGTCATCGCTGTAGCGGATGATTAGGACCACTACTCCTTCGAGCATGCAATGTGCAGTGTGACGCGCTACCACGCAGAATGGTCTAACACAAGAGAGACATGACCAGCAGGGGGCAGTTATGTAACATAGTAAACATACTGAAATGATATACTGTAGCAGCACAAACACGGAGAAGGAAAGGAAATTAAATAGGCTAATCATGATTGTCTCAATAGTATCATGAGTATTTTCATGATGGTTTGTTTTCTGAAAACTACATTTTCAAAATGTTGTGGATCAACTAACAATGTGCTGCTATTTTTAGACCAACGCAACATTAATTTTCCAGTTTTTCACCACGTTGTTTAAATAGCAAATCCATTTGCTCCGCTTTGTGGACTCATGGGTGTTCCGGTCTAGAAAGGAGGTGTGTTAAATAGACTGCGAAATTGATCAGCTGAAAGCTGATCTAAAGTCCAGCGAAGAGCGTGTTAGTTGTGTGCCTTGCTTACACATTGCTAAACTGTTTTCTCGCTAGTGAAGCGTTCAGTTTTTCCACTTACAAAGTCCGCCATGTAAAATGCCATAGCAAATGCGCCATCGCGTGACGCAACTGACTCTTAAAGGGAATGGGAGATGAGACTCTGATTGGTTTATTCTCAAAACACACCCATAACTCATTATTTTTCCATGCTTAAAATAGCAAAAGTGGATTCGGACACGCCCTTAATGCTTTTGTGCCCTGTGCTTCAGACTTTGCGCCTAGATCATTAAAATAGAGCCCATGGTGTTAACCATGAAGTGTTCATTTGGCTCACTGACCATTTGACTGTTCATTTAGTTCATTGTATATCTGTTTATTTTACATTATCTTTTAGCTTGTCATTTAACAATAGCAATAACTGAAACTTCACATGAGCCTCCAGCTTTACCTTTTTTGCCATGGCATCGGCCTCCTCTTTGTTCTCTGTGGCCCGTTCATAAGCTTTACCGACCTCGGCCACAAAATCATTAACTGTTCCACACAGAAACCTGTGACAAAAAGAGAGACCAAGACAACATTCTTCAGGTTTAAACTTGTTATTTATTACAATTTGCATTTATATACTGTACATATAATTATGCCTAATGTTTTCACACACAAACAAACTTGTTACTCACTTGGCAGATGAAATAACGTCACTGTGTTTATCGGAGTCCAGGATTTTGGTCAAGTGAGTGGCAACAGAATCAGCATATTGTGTAATCTGGATTTCAAAAATAGAGTTAACTCGATAACAAAGGTTTGGCAGCTGAACCACACCTCAATTTGTCTCCTTAACCAATCACCTACTCCCTAAAAACTTATTTAAGGCAGACCGGCCTGTTCTTCTCGTTCTCTCGAACCCACCCTCCCACCCTCTATTTCCTTGCTTCCCATTAGCAATCCCATAACCCTCTCTTCACTACAAGGTTGAATCGGGGGGTCCAATCACTCTACCAAAATATTACAGAGACGGTACCCCCACTCTGAGTCTCTGGGCATCATCGTAGGACCTACCTATCTGTTCACTGTTTATTCTCTTACTTCCCTTCCCCTTCATGCCACTGCTCCCTTACCATCCCTTTCATCCCTACAATAAAGTCTAGCTCAAAGTGTGGCGTGGTCCATGCTGGTGAAACATACTTTTAAGGTGAAAAATCTCATTTAAACAGTTTACACTTCCATTTAAATCTTTGGGGTTGGCACAAGTGTTTCTGTTGTTTTTGAAAGAAGTCTCTTACACTCATCAATTGTAAATTAATCTAATGATATTCACATGAAATGAAGGATGTAAACAGGGATATTCTGAAATATTATTACAATTTAAAGTAGCATACATACACATATAGCATATAGCTTTAGATCAGAAACAACATTCGAAGGTCACCTGTAGTGGGGAATCTGATGGGTCGTCCTCTTTTACGATAGCTGGAGTCTGTTTAGTGGGCACTTCATAGGTCATCACACTCCATCTGTGAACACACACATTTACAAACACAGGTACTGTTTAGATGAGCTTTAGTCGATTGCATCACAAGCAGTCAACTATCAAATACTTTTCTTTTTTTGAAAGGAGGATCTTTGGGTGTGTATAAATATCATTTTTTGCACCTTAAAACCAAAAAACAAGGTCAGATAACTAGGTTTAATTTCCATTTGTAAAGGTGCCATATAGTGAATTGATTCAATATAGTAAATTGCTCTCTGATATCTAGGTAATTAAGAAAATTCCCCAGAAATGGCTTCATATGCTTGTTTAAGTAATTCAGAGGAATTACCACTAGGATGGAAAGCTCAATTTTGACCATGTTTGGAATGGCCGTGACTATTCAGTTGAGGTAAAAATTTCCCTTGTCAAAGTGAAAAATAAATGTTCATGTTACATATACTAACATATATTGTCTAGTTACAAAAGTACACGGCATAGTTCACAATATACATGTTAAACTAATGAAAGATACATTTAAACATATAAATATAATCAGTCTTTCCTAAATTTAGCATTCTGAGCAAGCTGCAATGAGATCTCTGTGCCTGCTTCCTAATGTTACCCAGAGTTCATGACCTGCCAGTCCCGTTTTCAAAAGTAGTTTGTTATGATTGGCCTGTTTTTCACTGGGATTTTACATTTGCAGTATTTACATGAGAATGAGGAAATTATGGCTTTGGTTTTGAGACTCATGGTATGTAATTTCCGTGTACTAAAAACCTATTATTCAGCTATGCCTAGGTATATCCAGATTATAATTCTATGCCACCTTTACAAACTCCTTTAGCCTTTTGTAGCTACACCATAAAAGCAAAAGTTTAATAGGTTTTCAATTATTTCTGGATGTGTTAGAAAGTACAACCTTAAAACTTTTCAGTATATGCCTCTATTTAGTGGCATCAACTTGTGATTGGGTCGACAAAAATGCTCCTTAATGCCAACAGGGCCAAAGAGATGTGTTTTTAATGAGAGTCATTCATCATTGTGGCTCAGTATCTCTGACCTGTCCAGCATCTTGGTTGTTGCTCTCTCCAGTTTCTCCAGTATCTGCAGCAGCTGAGCGTCATCGTCACACAGGCCTCCCCAGCCCAACACACGTGCCAGGTCATTTCCAGTGCCCAGCGGCAGCACGCCCAGCTGACACTGTTACAAACACACAAAACAATGAAAATGCCAACCCAGGATCATTATTGATATGTACGTACCGCACTATACATTTCAGGAGATGCGAAATACATCCCAGGAGCGACGTTTTTTTACAGTTTTTGTTTTTGCGAATCCACCGGAGGCCGCCTTTAAGGTCTTTTTAAGGTCTGAGTGCCATTCGCCATCCTGAGTGCCATTCGCGCCTGCTGTTCTCGCGTAAATCGACCAGAGGCCGCTGTCAACTGACTGACTTACTGACCGACCGATCCACCCCTTCCCTAAACCCAACCGACAGCCTGATTTTTACCACGTTTTCACCCTTTTATTTAGTTTTTTTTTTGCCTTTCATTTTTGTTTTATCTGCTTTCTGGAACCGTTTTTCACCGGACTCAAATGCCGTTGTCTCCACTCCACTCCACCAAGTCCACCTATGTACATGGTGAGCTACTGAGCAAACTGTTAACAGCCAAAAAGCCATCCACAAGGAGGTAAGCAGTCAGCTGGTAGCACGAAAAATCATACCGCCCCGTAGCATTCATTTTAAAGACGAAATGCGGCCATATTTAGCTCTGGCTACATAATCTGCGCTCTCCAGAAATATCAGAGTACGTTTTCACAATGAGTCTGAGTTACAAAATGTGCTCATAAACAATACAAAGCTAAGAATGACAAAATGTAAAATAATCAACAATACGGTCAGTACAAAATACAGCAAAACTGTAATATTGTCAAATATTATTCCAGTATAATTCTCCACCAATATAATTTTCTAGACATGATTATTAATGAATAAATGCAGAACTATTTAGTATGTGTTTCAGTGACCCCCATCCCCAAAACTTATGCAACCATATACATGCTATTGCAGTAGTCCTCAACCACGGGGCCGTGGACTGGTACCGGTCCGTGGATCAATTGGTACCAGGCCGCACAAGAAATCGTTAATTATTTCCGTTTTATTTATTATCCGAGTCTGAACGATTTTTTATATTGAAAAATCTTTTATTTTGAAAAATGACCGAATTCTCTTGTTTACATCTCAAATTTAATTTACAGCCCAAATTTAACCTACAAGCAGCAAAATAAGTAAGAAACAGACGTCTTTGGAAAGTTTCTTTGCGAAGTGGAAAAGGCCCAGTGAAGGACCCGCAAGCTTCCAAGGAATGGATCCGCAACCCATTTGTCAACAAATCAGGTGGATCCAGCCTGTCTGTGCAAGAAGATCAACAGCTGGAGATTGCAAATAATGGTGGCCTTTTAGGGGCCGTTTGCATATTGTGTCTTTTCTAGAGTTCCCGCAAGTTCGTTATTTCCAATGGAGGTGTGGCTTGCGCTCGCAGGTGACCTGATGCGCTTGCGCCTTCCAGACACACTCAGTTGAATGAATGCCACGAGCGCACCGTGAACCATGTGACAAGAACTGACTGATCGGCTTCAGCTTGTATGGAATATACACATTTCGGTCGACTAATTATCTCAGACAAACACAGAACACTCAAACACTGCAGATTAATAAAGGGACTAAGTCGAAATGAAAACGAATGAAGTTTCAGTAGGGATGGCGAAAATATCAGTTGCCACATCAGTATTGTAAAATGACTTAATTAATTAACTGAAATGATTTGATCTGTAAAATGATTTTTAAAATAGTTGTTGCTAATGGCACAATATAGTAAAGTTGATAAATGATCAATCATTTCTGCTGGTTGACCCACTTTAGATGTGTGCTGTTTTGTTGAAATCATGCTTGGATTACTCACATCAAGATTTAAACTCATAATTGTATATATCAGTTATTAGGCAAAATATCCAGAATTGGTGCATCCCTGCTTTTTGGGAGTCTTTGATTAATACAAAGTACAAAACAACAGCATTCATTTGAAACAGAAATATTATGAAATATTATGTTATTAATATCTTTATCATCACTTGACCAATGTATTGCATCATTGCTGAAAAAAGTAATAAAATAAAAAATATAATGACTGATCCCAAACCATTGAGTGTAGATTTATAAACTCATCAACCAATATTATTCAAAAACAATGTGTTTTCACCATTTGCTTTCATTAAAATGTCAAATCTTTGTTTTTTCTGACCTGTTTGTGCAGGCTGAGTTTGTCCAGTTCAGAAAGAACCCAGCCCACGCTCCCATCTCCACCGCACACCAGGGTACGAAATGTCTCAAACTTCTGGAAGAGACGAAGCCTGCGCACACAAACATACCATAAACACAACTATAAAACAACAAATATAGTCCAGAGGGCAAATTCAAAACTGTATGCTCAAAACAGGCCAGAACACTATTGAAAGTGAAAGTGTTTTATTATTTAAAATGTCTGCAGCTATCAAATAAAATGTTTGACGGTGTTAAAAGGTACTGTGACCCTTTTACTGCCTTTGAAAGTGTTTTAGTGTGTGATCAGGGGACGTTGACCTCACCCCAGCTGTGGGCCGCCGTTCATGAGGTCAAAGACCTGCGCTGGATTCAGGAGCTGCTTAAACCTGCGCAGGAACTTGACGCCCTGGTTGTCTCCACTCTTACTGTTCACCAGCACCAGAAGAGGACTGGAACAGGACGGACTGGTGGCCTTCCAGAAGCCTGCAGGGAACAGGGGATGATGAAGAAGGACAGTGGAGGGATTGGAGAGGGAGGAGAGAGAGTGGGAATGAGAGAAGGAGAGGACAGGAGAAGAACTTGGGAGGGATGTCATTTAGAAATGTAACCAATGTATCTTGTTACATAACATGCTAAAAACTAAGACTGAACCAATTGGGCCTTTTTAGAAGAGTTGAGTGAAATTGCGTTTAAAATGTTGAATAATAGTATACAGATACATCATTTTTATTTTGTTCTATATATAGTTATATACTGCTGTTCATGAGTCAGCGGATAAATAAGACTTTTAAAATATTTTTAAAGATGTCTCTTATGATCGCCAAGGTTGTATTTAGCTAATTTAGAGAGAAAAAAGCAATATTATTAATTTTTAATTACTGTTTCTTTGTGTCAATATACACTACCGGTCAAAAGTTTGGGATCAGTTTCTTTTTTTCATGTATTTTGTTTTAAGAAAATTGTTCTGTTCATCAAGACGACATTTATTAAATGTAATTAAAAATATATCTTAATTAAATATTTATTTATTACTTATTGTATGTAGTTTAAATGGAAATTATTACTCCAGTCATCATTGCTTTTATTATTATTACCGGTAATAATAATAATAATAATAATAATAATAATAATAATAATAATAATAATAATAATAATAACATTACAGTTAATAATAATAATAATAATAATAACATTACAGTTAATAATAATAATAATAATAATAATAATAATAACATTACAGTTAATAATAATAATAATAATAATAATAATAATAATAATAATAACATTACAGTTAATAATATTAATAATAATAATAGTAATAATAATAATAATAATAATAATAATAATAATAATAATAATAATAATAATAATAATAACATTACAGTTAATAATAATAATAATAATAATAATAATAATAATAATAATAACAACATTACAGTTAATAATAATAATAATAATAATAATAATAATAATACAAATAATAATACAAATAATAATACAAATAATAATAATAATATTAATAATAATAATAAATATTAGAGTGAATTCTGAAGGATCATATGACTCTGAAGACTGAAGTAATGAAGCTGAAAATTATCTTTAAAATCACTGGAATCAATGATTAAATTAAATTGTAAACTACTTTTGAACTTTTATAGTTCAATAACATTTCACAATTTTACCATTTGTACTGTATTTTTACTAAATAAATGCAGCCTTGGGAAGCAGAATAAGCTTATTTTTAAACACTTAAAAATCCTACTGACCCCAAACTTTGACAAGTAGTGTACTTTAAGCAGAATTTGCTGATAAAACTAAAAAATTAAAAGAACATCAGTTATCTGAACTTAAATCGAATGGTTTAACTATGTACAGTAAGTCTTTTGTGTGACTTTTTTTAAACAATTTAATATACAATTACTGAAGAAAAGTGTTAATGGTAATATTTTATTTGCCTTGTTACACAGGTTCCATGCATTTACTATAAAAATAGCAACACATTATGCATAATCACATGCAATTAACCCTAAACCTAACCTTCATCCTAACCCTAATCATACTGTATGTAGTTAGTTTACATTACTCAGTAATAATAAAAAAAAAACATTTTTAACTATTTAATTGTTTTTAAACAAATCATACTAACTCAAGCTTTTGAATGATTGTACAAACACTATAAATTCTAAAGTACAAATAAAAATATTGTTTTGGAAAATCCCTTTTTTATGGTATTTTACATCTCTCAGTAATTCTTATACTAAATAATAGGGATGCACCAAATCTTCTGCCACTGAAAATCAGACATACTGTGAAAATTTCCTTGCTCTGTTAAACATCATTTGGGAAATATTTAAAAAAGAAAAAAATATCTAATAATAATGTGTCTAATAATTCGGATTTCAACTGTAGCTATGCCAAGCCGCACCACCCAGCAGTGTTCAGCGTGCTGGTTTCACTCTCCATCCAGCAGTAGTCACTGCAATGTCTAAACCAGCTTTCACACCAGATGCGGAAAATGCTGCCACAAAGGTGGTTTGCTGCCACGATGACCAATGTGCAAGAGCAGTGGAGCACTTCATTGACTAGCTTATGCACATTGCGGTCAAAGTTTAAAATATTGTAGCTCATTATTCTGCTCTATGAATACTTTGCTCAAGTACATTTATACTTATCTACGCATGAACTGCAGATGCTCATGGGAAAAGTCAAGTCCATTCAAACAACATGCTGACAGGTCATGTCTACACTTGTTCCTGCTGTTTGCAATAGTGCCACTACACCTCTTGACTTATTCGCTGTCAATAAAATGTTCTATCAATCAAAATATTGGTTTGTGTGTTTTTCAAAAATATTTTCAAGTTATTGAGTTCGATTTAGGGCGTCACAGTGGTGCAGTGGGTAGCACGATCGCCTCAGCAAGATGGACACTGGTTCGAGCCCCAGCTGGGTCAGTTGGCATTTCTGTGTGGAGTTTGCGTGTTCTCCCCGTGTTGGCCTGGGGTTCCACCGGGTGCTCCGTTTTCCCCCACAATCCAAACACATGCGCTATACAGTAGGTGAATTGAATAAGCTAAATTGGCTGTAGTGTATGTGTGTGAAAGAGAGCGTATGGGTGTTTCCCAGTGTTGGGTTGTGGCTGGAAGGGCATCCGCCGCATAAAACATATGCTGGATAAGTTGGCGGTTCATTTCGCTGTGGTGACCCCTTATTAATAAAGGGACTAAGCAGAAAAGAAAATGAATGAATGAATGAGTTCAATTTAAAACGTCCTACACATCTACTTAATATCAATTAATAAATAATTACAAAGCATTTTTGGTTTCAGTTCTCGGCCAAGTGCATATACAGGAGGTTTTAGGTCATTTTGGAGCATCCCAACAAAATAAATAATATTTTTACATACACAAAGGCATATGACAATGTATGTAGGCATTATGGAGACTAAGCTGAGCTGATGCAGTTGCCAGGGCAACTCTTACCGTCAGAGTCGATGCTGTTAAGTGCAGTGGGCGGAATGATGGAGACCTTACACTGACCCAGAGGACAAACCTTCCCCAACTGCTCCTTACAGCTGTTGTGCACCTACACACGGACAAATGCATTACTGACTCCTCATGCACAACACCCATCAGTCAAACGCACTGGTTGCACAAGGTACACACCTGTACAAATACCATATGATGTCATATTCTTTACTGTAATCTCCGGGTGTGTTTATCTGGTTGTTATGGTTACTGAATCAAGTGGGTGTGATTGTATATTGTTGGTGTGGGTAAAATGCACTGTATTGTGAGTTGGTTTTACAGAGTGGGCAGGAAAGTGACGTACGATGGCTTTGCACCAGAGACACCGCCAGTCCTGTAGTCGCCGGACGCTGCCGCAGTTTCGATCGCACACCACACACTTAGCGCTGACCGGCAGGTTTCCCTCCAACCACTGGTGAGGCATTGACACCTGCGCACACAAAAACGCACATTCAGCATTTGCACTGCAGATCTTGATGGTCAATTCTGATTTTTTGACTGTATCCAATTTTTTTTCCTGACCTGCTTACATAATCTTTTAGAAAGTGACCCGTATTCGATTGTCTGTATTTACACAGCACAGAGGCGCAATGACTAGGAAAAAAGAGCGGGCGCTAACTGGCAGCTGATAATAAAAAAGCGCCCTTTTCTCCATTCCTGTATTTAATGTGTTCACAGAGTTTCACTTTTTAAATTCTTTTTGATTAGTTGTTTTACTATAGTTTATGACAGAAAAGTTCTCATTTGGCCATCTTCTTGTCTTTTTTAGGCTTTTAATGTAATGTCTATGGCGTGATTTATGCATGTGACGTATGCCACAATTTTACAATAGTTTATATTGGTTATGTGGCGGATGTTGCGCACTCTCTTTCTCTCTCGTTAACATGCTTAAATAGCTTTTTTAGTCCTCGTGTATGAGATTTAAGGTTTGCAACTCTGCTGAAGTCTGTTCTGAAATGAAACTGTCAGTTTAAAACTAGATTAAAGACAGATCTCTTTGCATTAGCATACACACAAAACACAAATGCTTTTGAAATCCAAATCCTCTGAAGCAGGGGTCATCAACTATATTTGTCAGAGGGCCAGAGTTTTACCAGACAGTCTCCTTGGGGGCCGGACCCCCAAGAAGAAAATCAAATAAAAGTCTCATTTTGGCTTAACATTATGTTTAATGTTTATACTTTTTAATTCTTATACTTTTGCGATTTTTTTTTTTGACATATTCCGATTTCAATTTGCGATTTAATTTTATAGTCAAGTGAATAATTCAATAATCTGTATTTTAGCTTCTTACTGCTAAAATGCAGTGAGTGTTAGTTAAAAAAGTAGCTTAAAAGATATTGACTTATATTAGCAAACATCTACAAAATTGTACTTATATATATATATATATATATATATATATATATGTGTGTGTGTGTGTGTGTAATGAAAGATAATAAATTTGTATATTAAAAGTATATTTTCAGTTGTTTATTATAAAGTTTCATTATTTTTATAAAACTGTAATATTAAACTTACAGTTAAAATGCACATTTGTAAATAAACACTTAAAATAGTAAAATAGTGTGATAGCAATTTGACAAAATGGTTTTAAATATATTTTGGTACATCAAAAAGTGTGTTTATGATAACCATCCGACAAGATAATGCAGCACAAATTAGTTCTTAAAATGTCACTAAAATGTAATATTTATGCCTCATAATTAAATAGAAAATCAGGCGAATAACTGCAAAAATAACCCATTCAATAAGCTGGCTACAGGTCTGACAGTGTAACGTTAAAAGAATGTTTATTAACTGATAAAGAGAAAGTTTAATAAAGACTTCCGTTTATTTTAGCCGTAGTGCAAATGAAATATGTCTCATGAGTATTAATAAAAGATGGAGCACAGGCTGTAGTTTTTCTGACAAACTGTTTCAACCAAAATTGCACATGCTACTCGGAGAAATCAGGAGAACTGGCAGGCAGGGATCATTTACTTTTGCATTTAGCTGTTGATTCTGCGTTAAAGCGGGGAAAACACGAGCATTAACGCCATGATTATCATGATGGACTCATCAGTAGCAAACTCAAGTTTATGTGACTTACACTTTTCGTTGAAAAAGCTCTTTATGTTCTTTTTTGCTGCCGCCATCCTCACCTGTGTGTGTCACAGACCTCACACACCTCGTTCTTTCACGGGGAATTCACCTGCGCTGTTTAGGCGCTGCTTTCCTCAACGCAGCTACAGCCTCTCACATGACAGCAGGGAAAGGCCCAGCCTTTCTAGGTTAACATGTCTAGGTAACACTGACAGTGTGATTTTTTTTAGGTGAATTAAATTATTGGTGGGGACATTTCAATAGTTGGTCCCCCTCCGTCCATGCTAAATCTATGCCCCTGCCTTTTAGCAAGACGCTCCTCATGTAGCCGTTCGTGCTTTCCTGTTTGTTATTGTGGGCATTTTGCATAGTTCGGTTGCGCAATTCTGATTGGGTGTGCTCACTCGATTGGCTAGTAAGGCTGTCACACACAGACGACTGTCACACAGACGGCAGTCATGCATTTGCTCTGAGCGTGGGAAGTTAAATAATATATATTTTATATCGCAGCCTCTAGCGATTAGCTAATTGCAACGTTCCAAATCGCGATTGTGATTCGATTTCGATTAATTTCACAGCCCTAGTGTGGACCACTATTTTCTATTAGATCCTCACAATTTTGGAATCCAGTCGCGGGCCGGATTGAACGGCTCAGTGGGCCGGATTCAGCCCGCGGGACGCTAGTTGATGATCAGTGCTCTAAAGGACTGTTAGTCTGCATTATTTAGGGCATCCGGAGCCGGGAACACTTCCCAAAAGACATTATAATTTGAACGGCATCTGCGCTTATGTTAGTCTGTTTTTATTATTCCTGAGGTTTCCGTAATCTTGGACCAGGCCGTATCCTGAGCAGCTGCTGTGGTGGTCACAGAGGAGTGGAGAGCATGAGACTGACTCCTGTAAGACCCCAATAACAGATGAGTCTTTGCATTGATCCTGAAGGGCCAGCCTGTACACCAGCCGGTGACCTCTCCCACCTGCAGCTTCTCCACGATGGATGTCCAGCGTTCTCCAACCTCCGGCGCCTAGACTGCAGATCTGCACAAGATGTTTGGCCAGAGGAGAAATGGTCGTATCCAACTGAGCCTGGTTTCTCTCGAGGTTTTTTTTCTTCTTCACTTTCGTCAATTGGTGATATTTGTTCCTCGACACTTCCGCCACTGGCTTGCTTGGTTTAGGACTTGTTGAGCTGTGCATCGATGGATTTGCTCTTCAGTGTTTGGACTTTCAGCAGTGAAAATTAAAGCACACTGAACTGAACTAAACTGAACTTCAACTCTGAAAACTGGACTGACACTGTTTCAATTTACTAGAACTTCTATGTTAAGCTGCTTTAACACAATCTACATTGTAAAAGCGCTATAGAAATAAAGATGAATTGAATTGACTTGAATTAAAAGCGTCAGAGTTGACGTCATTCGCTATGGTTTTTAATGATGGACGACTCACATTGACAGGTGAAAATCAGATCTACCTGCTTACACTGTAGACACAAGATATAGATATGAACAAGGCCTGAATCTGATTTGAGTAAATGGAAATCCATATGATTTTTTTCCTTTAAATTGAGTCACTTGAACCATGCAGTGTAAATGCAGCCAAAGGCATAGTTTACCCCAAAAATCATTTCCTCATCATTTCCTCACATTTGAAACATTCTTTTTCTGTTTTTGAAGTACAGTGCTCAGCATATATAATTACACCCCTCACAAATCTCTTTAAATTTCATATTTTTAATAGGAAGCTATACAATATTATATTTGTGCATCTAGATGAAGCCAAATCTGGAGCTTATCTAACAAAATAACAAATAATAACAGTCCAAAAACTAGTGCAGCCAAATTTATGTTATAGAAAAATATTAAATACAAATTTAAATAAAGAGGAAAAATCAAGAGAAGCAAAAAAATAAATAAAAATGAAAAATTTAGTTGCAATTTTGCAAGTTGTGATTTATTTTTGCAATATTTTTTTGAATTTAATTGTATTATCTTTCAATTTCTAAATATGTTTGGTGGCTAAAATATTATTTTAATAAATATATCTGTTTAATAAATCTGTTTTGTTTAAATGCACTAAAATACATTGCCTATATTCACTGAGAAATGGATAAAAATATTCATTTTCAAAATGGGGTGTACTCAATTATGCTGAGCACTGTAGGTTGGAAACTAGCAGCCACTGACATCCATAGTAGGAACAAAATATATTATGAACGTCAATGGCTGCTGCTTTACAACATTTTTCAAAATATCCTCCTTTGTGTTTAACAGAAGAAAACCCTTAAAAAGACCCTTTAAGAGACCAAATCACTTAAAAAAAAAAAATCACTTACTCCATCCTCATCCTCGATGATGTCATTTCCTATAGATGCCAGAGTGGTCCATTTACAGTTATTGGTGGATCGTACGGCACATCGCTTGTGGGCTTTGAACTTACACACTTACACACACACACACACACACACACACACACACACACAAAAAGGGAGATGAGAAGAAATAAAACAGATCATCAGCAGAAAGTGATAACAGGCTGAGGGCAATGTTCCTATTCATGACTCATTGATTACGCTCTAAACAAACAACGTCATTGTTCGTTCTAGGAGAAGAATAAACATCTCATGAAAGGAAATAATGGAACCCAAAGGAAAAATTCAAACATTGTTCATAAAGAGAAGAAAAAACAAAGACAGAAAATGCCGGAAACATGAAATGGTGTTGTTGTGAAGCTGTGTTGATGTTTACCTTCACAGGAGAGACCATGAGAGGTGACACCCGGCAGAGCCTCTCGACACACGTTGCAGAAAGTGGGCCGGGCGTGAGAGCAGGCGTACCAGTTATGCATCCCGGAGAAGTGCTCCATGTTGAACTGACTGGCCTGGAATCAGACAAATCGTGTCAGCATCAGTGTGCTATAAATATTCAACCGACTAATGAGATCTAGGCCAGTAGCTGTCAACTAGAGTTCCTCTGTGAACTTCCAATGGGACCTCAAGATGGCTTATAGGCCACATAAAAGCCAAAGCTAAACGCTGTTGCTAAGTTTGGTTCAGTTAAGCTGTAGTGGTTAATTCTGTTCTGTATACAGTAATATACAGGAGTGACAACTTCCTACAGCTTATCCTGAATGCAGGGATGCAGGTTGTGTAAACTGCAGGTAGCACAGGCAGTGGTTAATTGAAATGTGTAAAATTTATGCAATGTGTAAGAAACCAAACTGAACAAGTAGTTGTTAATGACATATTTAAACACATGTAAGATGGGACTCAATTCTGTGCATAAAATCACAGGCATGAACTGAAATACACAATTATACAAGCTTTGTCTAAATAATTCATGTTTTGATCAGCATGAAAACACAATTTGTTTCTCTTTTTGTTTAAAATATATCTTACCTACAATCCTGATGATTGAACAAAGCTAAAATAAAATCTTGCTGCTTTCTTTTGATATATTGACCATTTATATTTTGATAGAAATAATTATTATGGGGGCCATGAAGAATGAAGAATGAAGAATAAAGAATGCTTGTGCTGGCTGACACTTATATTTATTCATTTAGCAGACAGCTGAAAGGAAATGTCAAATAACCAGAGAATAGCAATATATAGATGCCATGACAAGTACAAGTTAGTGCGTTGTTTTTATTGATATATATATATATATATATATATATATATATATATATATATATATATATATATATATATATATATATATATATATATATATATATATATATATATATACAGTATATACAGTTGAAGTCAGAATTATTAGCCCCCTTTGAATTTTTTTCTTTTTTAAATGTTTCCCAAATAATGTTTAACATGTTTAATATTTTTTTCTTCTGGACAAAGTCTTATTTGTTTTATTTTTAATTTTTTAAAAACAATTTTAGGGACAAAATTATTAGCCCAGCTATTTTTGTTTTCAATAGTCTACAGAACAAATCATCGATATACAATAACTTGCCTAATTCCCCTAACCTGCCTAGTTAACCTAATTAACCTAGTTAAGCCTTTAAATGTTACTTTAAGCTATATAGAAAGGTCTTGAAAAATTTCTAGTAAAATATTATTTACTGTCATAATGGCAAAGATAAAATAATCAGTTATTAGAAATGAGTTATTAAAACTATTATGATTAGAAATGTGTTGAAAAAAAACTTCTCTCCGTTAAACAGAAACTGAAGAAAAAATAAACAGGGGGCTAATAACTCAGGGGGGCTAATAATTCTGAATCCAACTATATATATATATATATATATATATATATATATATATTATATATATATATATATATATATATATATATATATATATATATATATATATATATATATATATTAAAGTTGTGTTTGTAATAAAGTGTCTGGTGCATATGAAGATGAATGGGGAGTCTCTCTACAGGTGGTTTAGAAATAAAACAAAAATAAAATATTAAATAATAAATAATTTAGACAATAAGAACTGTCTAATGGCCTGGGGTCAGTTTAATTTGGCTGTAATTTGGCTTAATTTGTCAATTGCGTGCAAATACAGTCTTAGGGTGCTTTTACACCTAGATGTTTGTTTCGGAACCTGTCTCGTTTGTCTAGATAGCGTGGTTTGTTTGGCATGTGTGAATCCAGCAATCGTGCTTGGATCCGGGCCAAATCAATCGGTCAGAGATCGCCTGAATGAGGTGGTCTCAGCTCGATCAAAACGAACTCTGAAGCGGATCGATTGTAGTGAGAAAGCAAAATTATCCCACGAATTAACGAACCAGGCTATATCACAGTGTATTGTGGTTATGTAATAGCCATACTGTATATACGGCTAAATGAAGAGAGAATTATGAGTATGACGGGATGACATTTCTACCGGCCATTTGCATTTCATGTTGAATACGAAAGTGAAAGCATGCTGAAAATTATTATTTTTTTTTTTACAAAACTTGACAACTAAAATAAGGCTATGTATTGTATGAGAAAGTCTTACCTCTCTGATTAATATTTGGTGACGATGTCTGTGGATGTCAAAATTAAAGTGCACATTTTTGCTTATAATTTTTTTTATTATTTTCTTTTTAAATAAAATTTATTTACATCACAATTGTTTTTTTTTAATTGTCAACTGTATTTAAAAAAAAATTTATGCTGAATAAAAAGTGTATGTATGTTTCGCTTTTGACACATTATTTAAATGGCTAAGAAATAGCTATTAACTTCTTTTTTTGGTGGGGGCAGTGAAAATCTGAACCACTGGCCCGATTGGGGCAGTAGAAAAAATCCTTAATGTTGAACCCTGTTAGATAATTTATATATTAAATAATTTAAAGGAGATTTTATTACTAAAATACATTTGTCTAGCTCTCAAATATTTAATCGAGTAGAAATTATGGGTAGTTGGGGTGACTCACACAGAGTGACTCATTTACATCAATATCACCTAATCCAACTACAATTGCAGCAATAACTCCTGTGGCTTTCATTTATTGATCACTTCACATAGATTAGGCGAAATCCATGTGATTGAACATCAGACTGTATAATGCGCAGCCATTGTGAGCATCAAAGCACATTAGCTGAACCTTTGAATGATTTTACAAAGGTGAAAAGTGAAGTTGCAGACCTCGTATGTTTCCCATTTCTGTACAGACTTCAAAGCACTGATCCAGTCTTCCATCTCCTTCCTGCTCTCCGCACACAACATCAGCTTACGGAATGGAGTGATGACCTGGGAGAGGATGAAAGACAGAAAATAAGTCAGAGCATAGTAAATAGTTGTAAATAAGGAATTAATGAGACAACAAATCACTGTGAACAAACTAATTACAGGGGTCCCACTCTAAGAAAAATGTCAAATTCTCGGATTTTCACTGATTAAAAAGCTGAATTCCTATGACCTATGAGCACTGAGAAGACAAAAGTGAAAATACAGTATATGTATAATCATGTGTTGTCACATGACATCTGTTTAGGAAACATTGCTAAAGCCCAAAACAAAGATAGATTAGAAGTCTTAGATAGATCAAATTGCCATTTTTTTAATTCAAGGTTTTTGTTAATCTTCTCGATTAGAGTATAACATTAATACAATATTAATTGATACATTAAATATTGATTCTTCTTGACCCCAATATAACACTTATTGGACTTAAATAATGGTTGCAAATGTCCAAATTTAGCAGTAATTAACTGGAGACTGTTATAGCTTATATTCAGTCAGTGACCATTCGGGCCACCTAATATAAGTTACACTTAAAAAAAGAAAGCAAAAAATTATAACACACACAAAAAACCCATAATAAAATAAATTGATTTCAATAAAATGAATAACAAAAATACCTGACATTCCATGACCTAAACAATATATATATATATATATATATATATATATATATATATATATATATATATATATATATATATATATATATATATATATATATATATATATATATATATATATATATATAAATATATAAAAATATAAATCCCTGACATTCAATATCTGGAATAGATCTTTAAAATGATGTCTAAAAATAATGATGTTCTAGAAATTCCATGACCTGTGGGAACCCTGTAATTAATAAATGGTTCTCATAAGTGTGAGTCAAAAATGGTTCACTATAGGGATGCCCTGATCAGGTTTTTTTGCCCTCAAGTCCGAGCCCTAGTCGTTGGATTTTGAGTATCTACCGATATCGAAACCCGATCCGATACTTCTATAATACATAAAAAAATAATAAAGAAGAGCAAAGAACAAATCCAGGATGGAGTCAATCCATTGTGCGGTAAGGCTTAGTAGAGACATGGGAGCTACAGACAAACTCCATGGGCTCTATTTTGACGATCTAGGCACAAAGTTCAAAGCGCAGGGTGCAAAAGCATTAAGGGGGTGTCCGAATCCACTTTTGCTATTTTAACAATGAAAAAATCTGCTTTGCACCGCGGCGTATGGTCTAAGAGGGTTGAGCTTATTCTCTTAATGAGTTATGAGTGTGATTTGAAAATAAACCAATCAGAGTCTCATCTCCCATTCCCTTTAAGAGTCAGTTGCATCGCGCCATAGCGGATTTGCTATTTACATTGCAGACTTTGTAAGTGGAATAACTGAGTGCTTCACTAGTGAGAAAACCGTTAAACAGACCGTCTGCAGTGCGAGAATGAGCCTCCTCATTCTTTACTTTCACTTTCACTCTCTTTCGTGAATAAGTAAAGGTGTTGTACGCACAGACATCCATTAGCCTACAGAATTAATTTAGTTTGTTAAGCGCAAAGATTTGTTTCAAAACTATTTCTAAATTCAGTTCTAATTTCCAGCAAATGAATAAATTAGTTATGTTATAATGTAATGAGTTATATCCAAATACACATGATATGCCCCATATGGTCTAAAAGCTGACAGGTGGGCAAATCTAAGCTTGTTTTTGATAAAAACAAAAATAAATATTCATATAATAAATAATACTACTACTAATAATAACATTATAAAATGCAAATTGTCATGAATAATTTGAAAAAGCCCCCCGAGATGAAGAAGGCATGAAAGCAGTGGTTTTTATATTTATGTAGAAAATAATAATTTTTGTAATATTTTATCCTTTAATTCGTTTTCATTTGTAAAGATATTTGCGTATTGCTCTACATCCTGTGTGTATTAAGCAATGTTTAAGCGAGGCGAACAACTAACGTGATCTGCGCTGGATTTTAGACCTGCTCTCAGCTGGTCTATTGAGCAGTCTATTTTAATTCCTCAAAATAGCAATGCGCCAGCAATGTGCCTTAACACACCTCCTTTTTTAGACCAATACAATACAATACAATATTTATTTATAAAGCACATTTAAAAACAACCAAGGTTGACCAAAGTGCTGTACATAGGAGTACTAAAGAGAGAGAAGCAGAATATAAAAGAAACATTTAACAAATAAAAGCAATAAAACAGTAATCAAGGAGTATTAAAAGCGAGAGAAAATAGATAGGTCTTTAAAACAGACTTAAACACAGAAATGGAGGGGGAAAGTCTAATATGAATTGGTAGACTGTTCCAGAGTTTAGGACCAGCAACAGCAAACGCTCGATCTCCTCGTTTTTTACGGCGTGTTCTGGGCACGGTGAGTAAGTTGAGATCATAAGATCTCAATGATCGGGAGGGGGTATACGGACAAAGCAAGTCTGTAAGATACTGAGGAGCAAGGTTATTGACTGCTTTGTAAACGAATAATAAAATTTTAAAATCAATTCTGTATTGATTGGTAACCAGTGATGTGCAGCTAAAATCGGAGTTACCGACTCATACTTGCGGGTGCCAGAAAGTAGTCTAGCAGCTGCATTTTGTACCAGCTGCAGACGAGAGAGGGAAGACTGAGAAATACCAAAATAGAGAGAGTTACAGTAATCTAGACGTGTTGTTATGAAGGCATGAATCACAGTTTCAAAATTTCTTTGGGATAGAAATGGCTTGACTTTAGACAGTTGTCTGAGGTGGTAAAAGCAGGATTTTACGACAGTACTGATCTGTTTGTCAAATTTTAAGTTTTCATCAAACATAACACCGAGATTTCTTGCACACTGGGTAATATGTGGGGCCAAAGATCCCATATTGACATCTAACAGAGAATTTTCTTTGTGCCCAAACACGATTACTTCAGTTTTATTTTGGTTTAAATTTAAAAAATTGCTTGAGAGCCAAAGTTTAAGCTCCTCTAAGCAAGCCAGGAGTGGTTGTAAGCCGTTTACATCATTTTGTTTTAAAGGAAAATACATCTGAGTGTCATCCGCATATAGATGGAAGGAAACTTCCATCTATATGACCAGAACGCCTATGGCCGCACATATGAGCGCAAATGCATTTGCTATTTAAACAGCGTGGAGCAAAACATTAAAATGACACTTCCCTTGAGCTGAAACTAGCAAACAACAATTGCGTTGCGCCGGGTGTATGATGAAGCCCCTAATGTCTGTGGTGAACGAAACATGGGGTACATCTTATAACAGGACAAGTAGTTTGTCAAAAAAAGGACTGGCAGAGCTTTCTCTGTGAAATAGTGGCAAGATGGCATTTCAAATCAATGTTCTACGTTTGTTTTTGAGGTGTCTTATCAGGTTTGTTGTGTTAAATGTAGCCTTTTCCTTTCCACCTCGTGCATTGCCAAGTTTACATATATCATAATGTTGGCAATGGCAAAGTTGGCAAAGTTGTCGTCATCAACTTTATAATACATCCAGACTGCAGACATACTCCCGCTTTCCGCTTCAAGCTGCCTCCGTGTTCTACCTTGTTGGCATTTAACCAATAACATCTCTGCAAGTGATGTCATGTCGCACGTGGTGCTGTTTCTGTGTGAAGTCAAGAAAAAGATCTAACTCTGTGCCACCACATAACTAAAAATGTATTAAAAAATCGGATCTGGACATCCCTAGTTCACTATAAAGCCATTAAAAAGTGGTATTGCTTACTGTGAAACTGTTGTTGATGTTCTTGGTGCTGGTCTCAGCCACACTGGCGTCTGACAGATCCACCTCATCAAATATGAGAGACTGTAACAAGACAACAGCATGTTTCTATCTCTAACAAACATTGAAACAAGCACTTTGAGGCAATGTTGCCAACTTAGCAATTTTGTTGCTAGATTTAGCAACTTTTTATACTACCCCAGCAACCTTTTTTTCAGAAAGCACCTAGCAACAAATTTAGCCATTTTTAACATTTATTTGGCTACTTTTAGCAACTGTTAAATAGTCACTCAAATCAAAATAGCAGAAGTGACTACCGGCTTAAATCAGTAGAGTGCAGCTATATATAAGGTCTAAATAGCCGGGCACAACTGATTTCTGTACAACCGGAGAGGCTGGAACGCATTTCTAGGACCCTCTGCATTTTTAAGACCCTGTTGTTCCTGATAGGTCCAGTAGGGGATGGTTGGGTTTAGGAATATTTATGTGGTTTCATAATAAGGGGTTCTAGAAATGCAGTCCTGAAACTGCAGCTTCTCTGGGTTGTGTAGGAACACCAGCAATATTTGTAGGGAGTAGCACATGTCACATTTTTGGTGAAATAACTGTAACAGAACAATTGTTGTTAATTGTTGTTCATTTAGATAGCATTAACTAGCAGGCAAGTAAATTTGAGAAATCTCATTAATTATTTAGTATATCACATAAAGATGCAGTTTGGAGTTTACGTAATGACGTCATCATGCTATGATGTTCTGGTGTCATTTAGCAACAAATTGTTCCTCCTTTAGCAACTTCCTCTGAAAATGAGTTGGCAACAGTGCCTGGAGGTTCAATATACTCCACAGGGAGACAGAGACTCCAGCTTTTACCTTTGAATCTTTGGCATAATAAAGTGTCCTTCCTCGCAGTTTGAAATACCTCCTCTTCCACCTCTGAAAAGAGCTGGTCTGTTTGAGCAGAAGACCCTCCTTCACGCTCTTCTACAAAAAAAAAGCAGAGAAATGGAAAAAGGTGAAAATCCAATATCGAAGGCAACTAATATGTAAACATGATTTGAAGTGATTTGTTTTTATAATAGTGTTCATGTGTCACTGTCAAACAAGTATCCCCACCGCCACATTTTTCATAACGAAACATTTTCATGTCAAGCTAGAAAGGGCTATTTTAAGAAACTGCTTCACAGCTGGGTGGATTTACTGGGGTCCATAAATTGCTTCTTTTGCATGGGCATGAAATTCAGTCTCCTGCTTGTTATAGTCAAACATAATAAGAAATGAACACACAAACCCCAGAGGCTTCAATTTTACATGAACAATCCTGCAGTTCAATAACAGCGGCTTATCACCAGGCCCACATGGAATCGGCCATATTTTCAGTTTGTTTTTTGAATATGATAAAATATGTTGAACTAAGCTACTATGTTGGTGGAAGTATAACATTATGTGTCTATATAGGACATATTTCATCCATAAATGCAAATTTATGCACTCCCCCTGAGGCCATTCAAATTCCTCAGCTGATGAGAAATAAAGGTTTTGTAGGAAAACAGAATATTTTTCACCATCCAATGCAGGTTAACAGGGGTCAACATATAACATTTTGATAATCCAAAATCGATATAGTAATCTACATGACCCCAGCCAACAATTGGTTGTTATTTTGGAAAATTAGGGTAATAGGGGGTTATTTATGAAGGTTATTACTTAAAATTTGCTTTCTTTAAAAAGATTATTATTAAAAAGTATTATTTTAAATACAAATGAAGACCTCACCTTAAAGACCTCTTGTATTCATGCTGGGAATCAAGCATCCAACACTACTGTCAGATGATTTAGAAGTAAACTTGGAAACATTTGTAGTTTTAGGAAAAAAAATCTAAAATACAAATTAAATTCAATTGAATTAGAAATGAGACTTGTTACAGAATCTATTTATTGTTGCTTTTCTGGAAATTTGAAGTGCTTCTATTATCCTTATTTATAAGTTGCTTTGGAAAAAAGCATTTGTATAACTGTAAATTGTCCTTACATAATAAAAAAAGGTCCCTGTTGAGCCCTGATGACTTGCATTGAATGAAAAATTCAGAAAAACATGTTTTCCTTGTCCACCTTATTTCTCTTCATCTAAAAAAGACATTATAGACATATGATCACCTGAGGTGAGTAAATAATCAGATCATTTTAATTTCTGGGTGGACTTTTCCTTTGACCATACTTGTATAGGGTTGGGAATATCCAGAGACTTGTGAATGATAGGTTTTGAACTATGATGACAAAAACCTGACAAAAGGTTTGTCGTCGATCCCAGTTGTAAAAACAACAAATAACAACTTGACTTCTAGTTGATCATTTGGAAAAGTGGCAGAAGGTAGATTTTGCAGATGAAACATCTGTTGAACTGCATCCCATACAACACAAATACTGCACAAGACCTATTGGAACCCACATGGACACAAGATTCTTACAGAAATCAGTCAAGTTTGGTGAGGGAAAAATCATAGTTTGGGGTTACATTCAGTATGGGGGTGTGCGAGAGATCTGCAGAGTGGATGGCAACATCAACAGCCTGAGGTATAAAGACATTTGTGCTGCCCGTTACATTACAAACCACAGGAGAGGGCAAATTCTTCAGCAGGATAGCACTCCTTCTCATACTTCAGCCTCCACATCAAAGTTCCTCAAAGCAAAGAAGTTCAAGTTGCGGAAGGATTGGCCAGCACAGTCACCAGACATGAATATTATTGAGCATGTCTGGAGTAAGATGGAGGAGGCATTGAAAATTAATCCAAAAAAATATGGTGAACTTTGGGAGTGCTGCAAGAACGCTTTCTTTGCCATTCCAGATGGCTTTATTAATAAGCTATTTGAGTTACTGCAGAGATGTATGGATGCAGTCCTCCAAGCTCATGGGAGTCATACACAATATTCATTCTTTTTCCACTGCACCATGACTTTATATTCTATACTGTACATAATTTCTATTAAGTGACAAGACTTTTCTCAGATCTTACTGTCCTAATTAAATAATAAAAAATCAAGGGATGATCATATTTTATTTTGGTAAAATAAGCGTAACCTAGAGGCCTTTGCCTTTCATATAAGCCACTTCTGATACCAAATGATCAACTAGAAGTCAAGTTACTATTTGTTGTTCCTAAAACTTGGATAGGTGACAAGACTTTTTTCAGATAGTGTACAGTATAAATCATCATTACTTTAAGGGGATAAGGACTTAAAAGCATAAAAACTATATATTAGCCATGAGTTTCACTATAACAATATAGTCAAAAACAGTTTATTTCTTTCAAACTCTTTCTTCTTCCATATTTATTTATAGGTTATAGTTTATAACAAGTATACAGTAGTAAAACCTGATATTCCAGACTTAAAAGTCTACAGCACCTATGGAAGAACTGTCATAAATATCCATAAAGTTGACTGCGGACCTCTAAAACGTGGTCAGGTTATCAATTCATCTTTAACTTTCATCATAAACCTTGATTCCTCAATCTGGTCCTGAAGGGCAGAGAAGCTATAAAGCAATTTTAAATGAACAAATACTGCTGTAGATTGTGGCACATACGCTTTACAGTTGAATTACAATGGAGTCTGTCCTTGTCTAAACACGTAGGGCACATTGTGTGCCCTCTGATGACGTTGGCTGTGGATTTCATGAGTGAATCGTGGCAGGACGTTGCCAGCAGCGAGGCAGGCTGATAGTACAGAAACAACATCATATCTGTCTCTCACGAGTCCAACGCTCTTAAAACAAGACGAGTGAGAGTGTTGTTGCTAATCATGCAGGAAATCAAAGTGAGTAACCTGGCCAGGCAATCTGCCAAAAGACATGACGCACACATCTAGGCAGTGACTTCACAAACACACACTGAGATAGAGAGAGATAGACTAAGCAGACGTCTGGTGAGAAAGAGCTATATTCAAACTGAAAGTCAAAGCCTGTTTCTATTTTTACCCACTCCTAAACTGACCATAATGCATTGAAAAGACTACCCTGAAATGTTTCATACTTTACAGAAAAACAGCATGCGGTTCCCATGTACAATCACACATTACAATCACATTTGGACCATGTGGAACATTTGTGAAACACAAGTGAAAAACAAAAGAAAAACAACTTGTGATTTCTGGAACATTTGTTTATAACACATTTCCACATGAGGTCACATGGGTTTCATATGAACAACATATTTGTGTTCTGCATACTTTATTTAAATAGACATGTGAAGCTCTTGTGGTTTTCTGTAAGGGATACTATAGGCAGGGTTTCTGCAGGTTTAAACATTTTTCGGCAGACATAAAACTTTTATTGACTTTTTAAGACATTTTAAGACCATTACTTGCTTACTCCCAGGGCCATTTATATCGAAGTTGATATTTAGCAGCACCATGTTGGTGTTTCACAACATCTAATTATTAAGAGGTGGGCCATTAGTTAAACGCTCAACCCCTTACCTAGAGGACCAGGACATACACACATACACTACGGACAATTTAGGCTACCCAATTCACCTATAGTGCATGTCTTTGGACTGTGGGGGAAACCGGAGCACCTGGAGGAAACCCATGCCAACATGGGAAGAACATGCAAACTCCACATGTACATATATATAATATAGGAAAACGGCCAATTATATTTGTCACATATATTAAAAACCTATATCAAAACCTATGTTAAAAACAAATGTGTTTATATAGGTTCTTTCCGTGTGAGCTCTCACTTATTTGCCATAGTTAATTTCCATAACATGCCAATTACATGTAATATCAATTTCAAGTGTTCGCACATACCCTGTATATACTTTTTTTTTTGTTAGTTCTTGGTTATTGCCTTGATAATAGAAAATATGAGCTAGGCATCATGTATGACAGTTGCCAAAGTGAGATATGAGCTATATGGGAGACATATTTTGTATGTACATATAGGGCTTATATATGGATATAAAAAAGCAAAACAGGAGAGCTATGGCCTGTTTATGCACCTCAATTTTGCCTATATGTGGCATATATACGCATGCAGTTGAAATCAGAATTATTAGCTGGCCTGAATTATTACACCCCTGTTTATTTTTCCCCCAATTTCTGTTTAATGGAGAGAAGATTTTTTTCCAACACATTTCTAATCATAATAGTTTTAATAACTTATTTCTAATAAATTATTTATTTTATCTTTGTCATGATGACAGTAAATAATATATGACTAGATATTTTTCAAGACACTTCTATACAGCTTTAAGTGACATTTAAAGGCTTAACTAGGTTATATAGGTTAACTAGGCAGGTTAGGGTAATTAGGCAAGTTATTGTATAATGATGGTTTGTTCTGTAGACTATCGAAAAAAATATAGCTTAACGGGGCTAATAATTTTGACTTTAAAATGTTTTTTAAAAAATTAAAAACTGCTTTTATTCTAGCTGAAATGAAAAAAATAAGACTTTCTCAAGACAGAAAAAAAAATATTAGACATACTGTGAAAATTTCCTTGCTCTGTTAAACATCATTTGGGAAATATATATATAAAAAATAATTCAAAGGGGGGCTAATAATTTTGACTTTAACTGTATATGCAGCATATATTATCATATATGTGCATATATACTGCATATAGGTTGCATATATGCGCGTATATCCTTATATAGGTTCTTTCCATGTGGGAATACAGGGCTAAACGCTAAGGAGTTTTTTTAATGGGCCACAACTTTTTTATTTTTATTTAATACATTTAATAATACAATAATAATTGAACTATACCAAATAAAACATTTTAGATATTACTTAACAAAATATTTTAAATATTGTGTCAAAACAAGCAAGCTCTAGTCGTAAACATATACTTTTGTCAACATAAACATTCTTTAAAATAAAAAAATGGACAATTGTTTTAAAGGTTTGAAAAACTATAATAAACTAAATGTGTGTACAACAATCTGTCCAGGTGAGTGTTCTCAGCAGTAAACACATGGAGAATTTATAAACAAATGTTATTATAAGGAAAATAACTAAACATTTATGGCAAATAGAGGGGAAAATTACATTTTTAAGTAAAAAGTTAAAGGTTTTATTGAGATGGATTGTTGGTGATTGGATGGGTGTTAATGGCCAGATTGCGTATACATGAACAAAGGAAAATTAAGACCTGTTTAAAATTTAAGACCTACAACACAATATTGCAGTAGATTTAGGACTTTAAGGCTTAAAATTTTGTTTTTTAAGATTTAAGACATTTTAAGTCCCCTCGACCTTGTTATAGGAATATATTATTGATTCTTTAAAAAATTTTTTTTTTAAACATTTACTGTTAACCTGACAGTACAGTACATTTAAATCCATTGTTTGCTTGCAAAATGTCATTCATAAATTCTTTTTACAGTGGAGCAATTGTAAAAATCAAGCTACATAAAGTGACAAAGATTGTATGAATTGCACGAATAAAACATTAAAATTCACAAAAATCTGCTTGCTCACACAGGAGAGAAACAAAAAAACTCTGATTTGCGTCACAATATTCTTCAATGTCAGCGTAACCTCTGAGTCAGTTTTGCAGGTGTTTATATTCTCCACATCTCCTTCAACAGGTGTCTCATTTTCTCCACTGACTCCCAGCAGAGCTCATAAATGTGTGTGCGTGGGGGCTCTATTGTTCCCAAAGGCAGCTACTGTAAATCTGGCAAAACCTCCCATTGAGCATAAATGAGGTTATTTTAAATAGGAAAAATAAATAGATTTAATAATATTTTACTGGAGAAGTAGATTTGGTTTTGACTAGTAATTGTATTTAGATAAACACAAAAATAACAGGAGTCTATAGAAGATCCTCATATAAGCCTGAAGCATACTGTATGTGTGGGTAATGCTACAGTGGCATTAATTACATAATGCAAAATAAAGAGCTCATTAAAGGCACTACAGTAAATATAACTTTAATTAAATGTTTTAAATGCAATGTTTTTCAAACAGTAAGTTTGAGAGTACAAGTTTGGTTAGCAAAGGTATGGTAGAAAATGTGATTAGCTTAAAAAACAAAAAGTAAGGTATTGAGGTAATACAGCTAAACAAAGAAGTATGTATGAGTGTGTGAGTCTAGACATCTGTCAGTGAAGCTTCCCTGAACAGAGAGACAAACATCAGATCCAGACATCACTCACTCTGTCCATCTTTGATCTGTCATAGTGTACAACGCACAGGCATGCACACACATGCACGCACACGCACATGCACACGCACACGCAAACAGAGAGAGAGAGCAAGAGAGTGATGTCAGATGGTGACTCAGAGGAACTTTAAGGACAGACATCTTCACACAATGATTGCTATTTTTGTTTAATCTCTACCTCTTCCTCTCCTAATCCTTCTCTCTCTCTTTCTCTTTAGTTCCTCTCAAATCCTCAGCTTCTGCATTCACACTGCTGTTCTCTTTCTCCTTTTTCTTGCGTCATTCTGGCTCTCCCTGCCCATCCCCTCCTCTGTTTTCTGTCATTGTCGTTCTCTTTCTAATCTAAGGGGGACAGTGCCTCTGCAATACCCCACATACAGCTGAAACCATAAATCCCATGATTCTTTTCAGAAACAGAGTAGCTACTCAACTTGGAGAGAGCTATTCAACCAAATATTCCCATTGATTGGCTCAAACTTGAACCATTTTTTGAGCCAATCGCCTGAGCCGTATATGACATGGCTGCTGACGACTGACTGATTTACTAACTGACCAACCGGCCAACCCCCCCACCCTCCTCCTCCTCCTCTAAACCCAACCAATAGTGGTTTCAAAAGCACAGATTGACCTGCCCACCCCTTTCCCTAAACCCATCTGCCTTGTTCTGAAAAGCAACCCAAAAAAAGTAAAGCACCCTGATTTTTACCACATTTTCAGATTTTACCACGTTCTCACCCTGTTATTTACTTGTTTATTTTATTTTTTGGCTTCTGTTTTTGTCTTACCCGTTTTCTGAAACCGTTCTTCACAGGACTCAAACCCCATTATCGCGGTCAACTTCGCAAGTCCACCGACGTACGTGTCGAGCTACCGGACAAACTGGTAACAACGGGAAAGCCGTCCATACGGAGGTAAGAAGTCAGCTAGTAAGAATGAAAAAGGTCAGCGTCAAACTGCAGCGTATCGTTTGTTTTAAAGACGAAATGCAGCCATACGTAGCTCTGGCTACATAATTTGCCGACTGAAGGAAAGTTTCTTTCCTCAGACTATCAGGCTGATGAACACTTAACACACCCCACACAAACTCTTCCATACCCCTCACTACACAACATCATGTAGCATGCACTGCACTTTAACCAATTCATACTTGATACAATACTGCCTACAACTATGTGTACACCTATTCATTGTACGTATCACTGTCAACATTGCCAATTTTACATTGTCTTCTTTTTTTTGGGAGTATGTTGTTGTATTTTGCACTGTCGTTGTATTTGCACTGCTGTATCTGTATTTTGCACTGTCTGGACTGCACCTAAGCTTTTCACTCATCATTGCACACGTGCTGCTGATGATGTGACAATAAAAGTGATTTGATTTGATTTAGGGCTGTATTTTCAGAATGAGCCTGTGTTGCATTTATATTTTGACTACTAGCCAATATCATAAGTTGGTTTTATTTGGGCACTGATGAAATATCTTCCATAATGCAATGGTAACTAGACATTTATTTAGCCAGAACACACGGCTTTCGTTGAATGAAGGATGTTAAGATGTCACAGTCAAAGCTAGATTAGATCCGCTAGCCTGTTGTTCCCATGTAAATGTATGGCCTTGTGATGCTGCTGTGCGGTGAATACTAACAATTCAACCTCAGCAGTTCAGTCTAATTACATTTCCAAGGCCTTCTATGCTCTGCAATCAACGCACTTTTCCTCAAATATGCCTTCAGCTTATGAATCTCCATGTAATCTCTGTAAAATCAAAGCCTTAAAAAATGATTCAAAGACTTAATTTTGTTTTTTATAAAACTATTGGGTCGAATATGTCATTTTCTGACCCCTGAATTGCTGTTAAAGTGGTTTTGAGTGGCTTTTAAAGTCAAAGCAGCGCGGCTATTAGGAAAATCATGTGTTATTATAGTCATAGTGTGACTAAATAACTCATCTCCTTTACTAAGCTCAGCAACTACACAATTCATGATAGTGAAATAGAGAAAGAAGGAAGTTACAGTAATTCCACCAAACATGAACAGGAACAGTGAAAGAAAATGAAAAGGAAAGTAAATTAAAAGACTGGAATCTCCATTAAGTGTTTATTAAGAACAGAAGGAGCACCAAATGAAAACGTAAACAGTACAGTAAACACAGTAACTGTTCATACTATCCTTAATTCAATTAACACTACTTGAATGTGTCTTAGAATGGCTAAATACAATCATCAGAAAATAACACTGATGACAGCCCAATTTTAGCCAATCACCTTTATCTATCAGTTGCTACGGAAACACCAATGAGCTGTAAGCAAACACTGTCTTTTAGACAATCAGTGTTGTAAAGGAGTAGTCAAACATTGTGTGATACTAACAGCATGCAGGACCATAAGCTGCATCACCCAGAAGCAGTGTTGATGTATGTATATATATATATATATATATATATATATATATATATATATATATATATATATATATATATATATATATATATATATATATATATATATATATATATATACATACATAGATATAGATATTTTTTTAATAATGAAAATATGTTCTTTGATCAGCAAAACCTGGTTAAACACAGATTTTATTCATTAAAAAAACAGACGGGTAGGCTGGCTTTTCCGCTAAAAAATATCCCTGGTCGATTCAGATGTAAAATCCTTTTTTCTTCCTCCTAGACGTTTCATTAATAATTACAGAAGCAGGCCTTGGTTGAGATCTCTAAAGATTTGTTCAGATTTGTTCAGGCAGGAACACTGGATGTATTTTTGACTACATCTGAATCATCAGGTCTGTAACAGAGAACTGAATGTAATCTGATTCAACAAGCACACCTAAAGCACAAATATTAGACTTGGCAGATTGGGATTGATTAAAATAAACTTCGACACAATTACTCTAATACTGCAGATCATTAAAATGAGTGTGAATGCTGCTGTCTGAACCTACTGTACAGTATGTATGGGTCTTGGTCTGCTTCTAAACGAACTCTGATGAGGTTTGACTTTAAGAGTGCAACATGGAGTAAATAATATCTAAACAAAGAAACATTAAGCATACCTGTGCATTTCTGTTAGGAGATACATTACTCATTACAGTTTAGTAAAATGCAGTGTCCTTGCTGCAGGTCTTTTTCAGATTTATTTGTGTTAATTGAGCCATTTTTAAATCTTCTTTTTGACACATTTTAGAAGCTCTTCACAAGAAAACAGATTTAAAAAACAACAAAAAAATGCACATATAGCTCTGCACAAAGCATTGCTTTCATAACTTGCGTTTCATGTTGCACAACCAAATTTGTTCTATAAATGTGTACCACTTTATTTGGTACACCTCACTAGTACCGAGTTGGAGCTCCTTTTGCCTTCAGAACTGCCTTAATAGCATTGTGGCATAGATTCAACAAAGTACTGGAATTATTCTTCAGAGATTTTGGTCCATATTGACATGACAGCATTACGCAGTTGCTGCAGATCTGTCGGCTGCACATCCATGATGGGAATCTCCCGTTCCACCACATCCCAAAGGTGCTCTATTGGATTGAGTTCTGGTGACTGTGGAGGCCATTTGAGTACAGTGAACACATTGTCATGTTCAAGAAATCAGTCTGAGATGATTCGCGCTTTATGACATGGCGCGTTATCCTGCTGAAAGTAGCCATCAGAAGATGGGTACACTGTGGTCATAAAGGGACGGACATGGTGAGCAACAATACTCAGATATTCTCCTCTGAGCTCTGGCATCAACAAGGCATTTGCGCTCACAGAACTGCCACTGACTGGATATTTTCTCTTTCTCTTTTTTCTCTGTAAACCCTAGAAATGGCTGTGTGTGAAAATCCCAGTAGATCAGCAGTTTCTGAAATACTCAGACCAGCCCGTCTGGCATCAACAACCATGCCACATTCAGAGTCACTTAAATCACCTTTCTTTGCCATTCTGATGCTCGGTGTGAACTGCAGCAGATCGTCTTAATCATGTCTACATGCCTAAATGTAAGCCATGTGATTGGCTGATTAGAAATTTGCATTAACGAGCAGTTGGACAGGTGTACCTAATAAAGTGGCCGGTGAGTGTATATGTATATACATGTATAGAAAATAATAAAACTATATATAAATATGAACATATATGTTTATATTTTAAAGAACATAAATGTATGTGTGTGCATTTATTAATACATAATACATATACACAATATGCACACATATATTATGTAAATACATGCTTTTATTTTGCATGCATTTGGTCAAGATTAAAGTCAGCGTGAACTGAAAGTTGCTGAGACTTATTTTAGTATGTTGACGTACTTTCAAATGAAATGGGATATTGAGTAGGGGGCGGGGCTTTTTGCACATCATTCCCTCATAGCAAACTAATGGTAAAAGGGGCTTGGTTAGGAATATTGTGGATGAAGCTGTCAAACCAGAGTCAAGAGAGAAGGACCACCACTCCAAACATAGGAGCAAATGATCAGACTTTAAATAAAACAATTTTTTTTGTGGATTAGCTTGCACAGATTAACTTTTCACCTACATAATAACAATGTACGCTAACAAAATATGCATTGCAAATTTTAATTTCACATGGATTATAATTGTTAAACCGCACTAGTCTGAACTAAATGAGCTAAGAGAACTGACCTTCACATCTACAAGTATACATGGTCAGATATGTTTGTGAATTATGACTTACTGAGCAAACGATTGCTCAGAATTGTCTGAATTTGAATCAGAAAGCAATCAGATTTACTCACATTTCACAGCTAACATATCCATGATAGCCTATATACAGCAATGACACATTCTCTTATGAGCAGAGGCAACATTTCCATTTTTCTGTCCTCACTGAAAGCTACTCTCATGACAGTTGATATGAGAAAGTATCTTGAGGTTTACATCATCAGTATAGCAACCAATATAGATTTACCGGATATTGCCTACACAATAAGATCAGATTTCATCACTTAAAGCACAAAACGACAGTCCTAAATAGCATATTAGATTAATGTGTGGGGTAAACAGTATATTTAATTCCATGCTCTGTATGTATGTGCACGTGTGTCCAGTGAGACAGGCTGGGTGACATGACACAGTCTGGTTTAAGTTGAGTTAGAGCCAGACCAATTACCCAAAGCGCCCACAGAGACTATGAGTCCCTTTCACAGCTAGTAATTAACCTAATGAACTGATTACAGCCCCTGCAGTACAGCCTATGAGTGTGTGCGTGTGCATGTGCGATCTAATTAGAGACTAAATTACACAGCCTGAGAATTTACTACCTCTGAGGTGTCGCCGCGAAGAAGCCAAGACTCATTCAGTAACAGTGTCAGATCCTACACATGCTGTGTGCTAATGGGATCGGCTGCACACATACAAATCACACAACGTTTAACCTATTAGGTTTGTTAAGTCATGAATAAATACATCATCTGACACACTATAACACCACGATCAGTACGTAATAAAAAACTAACAATATATATATTTTTTTCTGTCTTTAATTAGATTAGATTATCACAATACTACCATAGTACAGGTAAACTGTGCAACACTACAGCAGTACTGTCCCATAGCATGCATTTTACACATAAAAAGCAGCCATATGTATCCACGATCACATGTTTCCCGGTTCTCAAAAATGCAGACCAGGGCATATTTTCCCAATGAGCCAGTGGCAAATTTTGTTTTACCAGACCATGTGATAACAAAAAAAAAGGTTTTTCATTCAGAACTGGCATGAGGTGGGACGGCATTAATGGACAAACCAGCGGGCCCACTACAGTCAACATCTTTTAGAATGACCAAACAACATCTGAAATGTTGTTTTGGTCATTCCAAAATGCCTCAGCCAATGTCTGTCATCAAAGTGATTTGGTACTATTACCTCCCAGAATGGAAAACAGTTCACAAAGCTCACAAAGAGCGGTCTTGTGCCTCTAAAAGTAAATATGGCCACACTTTATTTTGATGGTCCGTTTGTTGAATTTAAGTTACATTGCATCTACATGCCAACTAATTCTCATTAGATTATAAGTAGACTGTTAGGTTGAGGTTAGAGTTGGGAATGGGGTTAGGTCATACCTGTCAACCCTCCCGTTTTTCCCGGGATTCTCCCGTATTTTACAGTTCTATCCCGCTGTCATCCCATAAAGGTATTTTCTCGTATTTTTAATCTTTCTGAGAAAAGCTGATCCTCCCTATATGCAACCCATACCGCCGAACCGCCAGGGGCCGCCCTTGCTCTTAAATGTGATTCGGTTCTGTGCTTTCATTTTATTTAGGCATGGAAACACTTTGGAATAAACATAAAAACGGCGCGATTCATTTCCTTTTCACTACAGGCGCCATTGCCCCTATGCAATCCTCAAAACAGTCAGTTCATATAAAGATGCATGACCGTCAGCTGATGCTCACCATAGTGACAATAGACGCTGTTTGCCAAGCGGATTCTGTACGTACGCGATTTGATGCTGAGCTCAAGTGGACACTGGGTTTTGGGTGCGTGTTTAAACAGACATATACACATCATCATATAAAATAATAATGATGATAATAATAATAATAATAATAATAATAAAAATAATGGCGGTTCATTCCGCTGTGGCGACCCCAGATTAATAAGGGGACTAAGCCGAAAATAAAATAAATGAATGAATTAATAATAATAATAATAATAATAATAATAACATCTAGACATGTCGATCACTTATTTTTACATCCCAATGTTGACAGGTATGGGTTAGGGTTAGTTTAAGTTGACATGTAGTTGCAAAGTTTCTTATAGTCAGTTAAATGTCTGTTAAAGGAGCAGTATCCACAAAAATTAAGCAGACAGTCTACTAACACTTAAATGAACCATCAAAATAAAGTGTTACCGTAAATTATGACTGTCATCATTGTGTTTCATATTTTGTGGTCAAGCCCTTTATTATATAAAAAAAGACCCACACTGACTTCTCCTACCACAGAAAATTCCATTTTTTCTTTTTGATAATTGCCACCAGTTTATGAGGAAGTGATGATTTTGTTCTCTTTGACTCACTGGAAGGAAACAGTAATTAATTTGCATATGTTTTAAGCAATATTCCAGTTTTGCGCATACGTTTAATTCACATCTTTGCAAATATAGCGACTGCCACAACTGGAAGAGAATAAAACCTGAACTAAAGTCCAGCTGATGATGGCACAATTGTCTTCAGCAGGCATGAATAACTGATACATTTTTCAATGCGGTTATTGAACTGATTTGAATAAACAAGCTGATTAACAAACACTATTACTGTACTTTCTATTTGGCTGCTTTTTAATTGCTAAATTTATTTCATAATTGCTACTTTTTACACTAACGAGCTGAATGATGAAACAATTCTATCGAACTGCTTACAGCTGAATTGAACTTGCTTCATAATTGAAGAACTTCACAAAGTTATTGAATTGAAGAACTGAACCAACATTGAACAGATGAAAGGATAGTTTAGCCCAAAATTAAAATGTGCAGAGAAATTGAAAAGACTGACTTAACATATTCCCAACATTTCATCATTATGCATCAGGAAGCTTGTGCTCCAGAATGCGCACAGCCAGGTTTTCAATTAGCGATAATAATGCTGTAAATAATGTTTTATAAAGGGTTTTATTTTTGCTTCACAATACCTCAATGTTGGTAAGCAGGCATATTCATTTAGTTTTGCTAACATACAGACATGGACAAAATCGTTGGTACCCTTTAATTTTGTCTAGGCCAGTTTCAATAGTTTGCCTTTCTTACGCTTCTGTTGAACCACAATGCAAAAGCAATATCTAATTTTCATTAGTTTAATTTCAGTCATGTTTGATTAATCATTACACTTTCAGTTTCAAGTTATTTCAGTGACCACTGTAGTGTTTCTTCATTCAATGGAAGGGTTCCAACAATTTTGTTCACGTCTTTTTCACAGTCATAGTGCTGGAATCCATTGACTTGCATTACACGAATCACCAATTTCAGATTAAATAGTTTCTTTAATGTTCTACCAGAATAAAAAAAGACACATTTAAGGGATAGCATGAGTAAATTAACAGCAAATGTTCATTTTTGGGAGTGAACTGTGCCCCTTTACGCTGAATAATAACTGTTATTTTTATGTGCTTTACAGCAAAATTTGAATTTGTCACATATATGATAAAGTGTCCATCATTGATTCTGTTATAATTCTGTTTATTAATGTGAAGCCACTTTGAAACAACCTATATTGTCTTTTTATTCCAACATTGCATAATGATTTCTTCAAATAATTGCAGTGACTTCAATTAAACTGGAAAAAATAGGATATAATATAAGATTATTCTAGTTTAGTCATAAGTTACACTTTAAAACATCATAAGGAACTTAATTTAATATTATAATTTTTTAACTATGCAATATTTATTATCATTTTAAATGAATTACTTCATTTAAAAGATTTATTTTAAACTCTTGTCCAATATTTGTTTAAAGCACCATACTTTTCATTCTAATAAGGGCTTTAAGATGTCGAATTTTATACTGAGTCTTACCCAAATCCTTGAATGCATGGTTAAAAATATCTTAATTAATCTTTAATTCGTTTAAAAACCTGTCTCAAAAAATAGGGCATCTCAGAAGGGCGATGTGTGGAGACAGACAGCAGGAGAAAAAGAGAAATACGTGCTTTCAAGTTCTAAATGGGAGGAAGCAAGCCACCGGAGACCGAGGAACATAAAAGAGAAAGATTTCTTTGAACGGCAAAGTGGTCAAGTGATAGATGCTCCCGCCACGCGCCTCAGAGAGCATCTAATTCGGCAAGCATGCCAGCCTGCTGTTCTAGATATTAGTGTTTATTAGATGAATCCTGAAATGAGTCTGAATGAGCCACCACTTCAGGCTGTGTTTCAGTGCTCAGGAGGAAGTGCATTTTGACTGATATGTACACTGCGGAATACAGTACGTGTGATCTGATCTATAGACTGCCGACACATAAAACACTTGATGGTCGATTCTGTGATGGGTTTTGACCAGTGGATGAGAGTAGATGAGAGAGCTGATTAATGCTAATCCTATATACAGTAGCACCGAAGCTCAATGTACATGCGCGTCTCACCATCAACAGGCTTTCAAAGATCTCTTCATTAGCTTTGAGAACAACTGGAAACAAACATGTTTTAAGAGAAATGCCATAGGTCTAAATACTGTACTATTTGTAAATATTATTTAATTTATTTTTTGACGCATTATGATCTTGTTGTTTAATGATGCACAGTTGAAGTCAAAATTATTAGCCCTAATGTGTGAATTCACAATGTACATTTCCCAGACAATTTTTGTAATATTTCACAAAATGTCATATAATATTTCTTTTTTTCTGGAGAATGTCTCAGGTATTTTAGTTTGGCAGGAATACATTTGTATTTAGTTTTTATTTTAACAATTTTAAGGTCAATATTATTACCCCGTGAAAGATTTTTTCGATTGTCTACAAAACTAACTACTGTTATCCAATAATTGGTTCAATTGGTTCAAGTGCATGCACACATCACTGTAATTCATATACTGTAAAATGACAGAATGGACCTCATTACAGTTAAGGAGAAAACAACGTATTTTAGTTTTCATTTTTAAAGCTTTAGTTGGTAAATTACCACAGTATATCAAATTTGTTGGAGTATTGTTCAAATACTTACAATACCAGATCAGCAGATATACTCTTACTTAAGATGCCATTTTTTCCACACAGAGTTACAGTAGGTCAATATGCACTCTCTAAGTATGCTCCATATGTATGGAATGAGCTTCAAGATATATTACATATGAAATCCGTACCATCTATCGCTATATTTAAAAATATTTTAAAGACTGTCAATTTAGAATAGTGCACATGTTTTAACAATTGATTATGGTTTATACTATTTTTGTGGGTGTCTATGTGTTGTGACATGTATTTATTATTATTATTATTATTATTATTTTGTAACTTTGTCCTAAGCTTGACCAGGACTCCCTGCTAGAAGAGATATTGTATCTCAATGGGACATTCCTGGTTAAACAATTAAATAAATAAATAAATAAATAAATAACTTGCCTAATTATCCTAATTTGCCTAGTTATACACTGTAAAACCCAACAGTCAACTTTATCAAATGAAATGAGTGTAATTAACTCAAAATTGACTGAAGGTTAATTCTACTCATTTGAAAAGAGTCTTGAACTCAGTGTTGAAGGTAATGAGTTAAATAAATATCTCATTACTTCAACTTTAATGGAGTAAGTTCACAGTACTCGTATAGATTAGTTTATTTTCCTCAAATGGTTTGATTTGCCTTAACTTAATGCGTTTTAAAGTACTCAGTTGGTTTGAGTTCTCTTCATTTATTGGGTTTTACTGTGCTTAAATAGCTTTGTTTACTCAAATGGATTAAGATCACAGTACTCATTAGGATTAGTTTTTGAACTTAAGTGGTTTGTTGCAATCGGTTTCCTTAAATGGTTTGAGTTACCTTTACTTTTTGGGTTTTAAAGTGTAGGGATGCCGCTGGCCGGGACGGGCCCTATGACAACATTTTTAAAGACTGGGGGGGGGGCTGTAGCGGACTAAAGTGAAGAGCGAGGAGGCCCTAAAAGGCCCCCAAAACGGCATGGGCCTTTAGAACTTCTTAACACCTGCAGTACCCATGCCTATTTATATAACCTAGTTAAGACTTTAAACTGCGCTTTAAGCTGAATACTAGTGTCTTGCAAAGTAAAAAGAAAAAAATGTTATGCACTATCAACATGGCAAAAAAAGTTATTATAGTAAAACCATGATGTTTAAAAATGTGCTGAAAAAGTCTTCTCTCATATCTATTTTTAAAAGAATTAGAATTTCAGAGGGGGGTTAATCATTTTGGAAATCTGTAATGTCTGTTTTCCTGATTGAAGTCACGTATACACAAACATAACTTTACTCAGGTTTACTTTTACTTTTAACAGGTTGCAGTAGGACACCAGAAATCAGTTTTGATGAACGATAGAATACATGCTTCCTCATTCCACGTGTGTTACAGTAATATCTATGAATACATCATTATGCATCAGGAAGCTTATGCATAAGACTGCCATGAATGTGCTTAGTTCCGTATGTCAAGGCTGTGGATTAAAGGTAATAATGTTGTCAATAATGCTTGGTTTCTTGTACAGGATGATTGCATTGTCAGGGTGGACAAATATTCATTTTGCTTTGTCTTTAAATGTTTTTCTTTTAACTGTCAAATATCTGGTAGCGTTTGACTTTATTCTAATAATCTTCTTTAATGTTATGGTGAGAAATAAAGTCACCCAATCTGCCTGAGGGTGAGGTAATTTAACAGCAAATATACGTTTTTGGGTGAAATATTACCATTTAATGACTACACTAAAAAACTATGTTTGCTCAAACTACTTATTTTAAATGAGCTAAAACAACACATATCTTGATGTTTTTATTTGGGACAACTTAAAAGTTTTATGTTCAATCCACTTACATTTGTATAAAGTTAATCGATTTGTGTTGGGACAACATAAATGAATTGTGTGGAACCTTGCATTTTACAGTGTATAGATTATGCCATGTAAAAAAATCCATTAATTAACAGTTTCCCTATTTCATGATTTACAGGGGTTTTCTGTTTATTTACAGTTTTGTGGTTACATAACTGCATTACGGGACCTTGATCTCTGCTTTGTCGACTTTTGATGTTGAAAATTCAACTCTGCAGTTTAACATCGTGATTTTATTAACATTTTAGTCATTTAAAGCAATGCATTTAATAAATTATATAAATAAGTCCGTAAAATAATAGAAAAAGCACTGGCAGTGGCTTTCACCTAACACCAATTCAGACAAAATATCACTTAAAAATGTCATCAAAAGTAGCCTTTTTAAACTTTTCAACATCAAAAGTTGTTGGAGAAAATGTCAAGGTCCCATAATGCAATTCAAAAGCCTAAACAAACATCATCAAAAAAAAACAACAACTAATTGATAGATATTTTTTACAGTGTGTGTACAGAGCTGTAAAAATGAAAGTAGTTTACACAATTCACATAATCTGGTCCTGAAACAATCTGATAAAAAATGCTTCATCTTGAGCAGTCATGTATCCATTTTTCCTTCGGCTTAGTCTCTTTTTCAAAGCAGAATGAACCGCCAACTATTCCAGTATATGTTTTATGCAGCGGATGCCCTTCCAGCTAGGAAACACCCATACACTATTGACAATTTAGTTTTTCCCAATTCACCTATAGTGCATGTTTTTGGGGGAAACCAGAGCGCCCGGAGGAAACCCACGTGAACACAGGGAGAACATGCAAACTCCACACAGAAATGCCAACTGACCCAGTCAGGACTCGAGCCAGCCACCTTCTTGCTGTGAGGTGACAGTGCTAACCACTGAGACATTGTGTCACCCCTTGAGCACAGTTTATGACGTTAAAGAAATCTCCACCACACAGGAGGCGCATATAAGATTAGCAAGGTCTTTGGCTCTTTACTGTTTCAGTTACATTAATTAACCTAGAAGATCAGTGATTTCATGCACATGATGTGTATAATTACATAAGGAATTAACTGAGGTGAGGATCATACTCAGCAATGAGCTGTCAGGTATGACCCGGCCTATGATGGGTTCTCCTCATAGATTAATCCTCTTATTGAATTTGAATAGGACACCCACAGAAATCACCCTGCCATTTGCATTCGGTACTCAAAAAAGGCTTTAAAAACGATTAAGGAACATCCTGAGCAAATTATATACCACAATCACACATTCCTGGCTGGACTGTAATTTTTCCAGAGGTTAATTTTTTTTTCTGACTTGCTCAAATGTACCTGACCTATTCTGTCTAAACAGTGCTTTTGTCTTAGTAGAATAAATGTGTGAAGCATGAAGACTCGAGCCAAAGCTCTACATTTAATCTGTTTTCTGGCTAGAAGAAATGATTGAGATGCTAAAAAGATCACTTATTATATTGAGGATAAATTGCTTATGCTCCTCAAAGTCACTTTGAATAAAAGCATCTGCTAAGTGCATAAATGTAAATCATCATCATTATGTGTTTGCATTAATCTGATGAACGACATAGACAGTGCATATGTCTCTTTTACTGTCCAGACTGTCCAGTTGTGTTGTTCATTATAGGCTTTGCATTAATGCTGCGTAATCAGATCAGCTCAAATGAGCATGTCCTGCTAGCCCAGATCAACCATATGATGCATACTGTACACACACACACACACACACACACACAGAGAGAGAGAGAGAGAGAGAGAGAGAGAGAGAGAGAGAGAGAGAGAGAGAGAGAGAGAGAGAGAGAGAGAGAGAGAGAGAGAGAGAGAGAGAGAGAGAGAGAGAGAGAGAGAGAGAGAGAGAGAGAGAGAACCACACAGAGACCTACACACACGCATATCCCAGCATCATCTCTCAGATAAACACATTAGCATGAAAACACATACACACACGTGCACACACAGAGGCACACAGACACATGTGCAAGCACACAGACACACAAACACCTCAGCATCATCTCTCATATAAACACATTGGCATGAATGTACACACACCCAGACGCACAAACACACTCGCACACACACACCTCAGCATCCTCTCTCATATAAACACATTAGCATCGTTGGAATGTACACATACACACAGACGCACAGACACACACACACCTGAGCATTATCTCTCATATAAACACATTAGCATGAATGTACACTTACACACATAGACGCACACACATGCATGCCCACATACACACACATGGACATGCACACACACATACACACACATGGACAAGCACACACACGCATGCCCATATACACACACACACACACACACAGACGCACACATGCATGTGTACACACACAGACACGCACACACAAACATCAGCATCATCTCTCAAATAAACACATTAGCATGAATGTACACATATATACACACACACACACACACACACACACACACACACACAAGCGAGCACACACATACATACACGCACGCACACACGCACGCACGCACGCACACGCACACGCACACGCACACACACACACACACACACACACACACACACACACACACCTCAGCATCATCTCTCATATGCACACATGGATACGCACACACATACTTAAGAATGCGCACATACACACACATGGACACACACACACAACCTCAGCTTCATCTCTCATATAAACCCAGAAGCACGAATGTACACATACACAGGCAAGCACACACATAACCACACACACACACACCTCAGCATCATCTCTCATATGCACATATGCACATATAGATGCACACACACACATAAGAATGCGCACATACACACACATGGACACGCACACACACAAACACCTCAGCATTATTTTTCATATAACTTATTAGCACAAATGTACACACACAGACACACACACACCTCAGCATCATCTCTCAAATAACACATGAAGGTAAACATACTGTACACACGCACGCATATGCACACACAAACACACATACCTCAGCTTTTTCTCTAATATAAACACATTAGCATGAAAGTACACACACACACCTCAGCTTTATCTCTCATATAAACACGTTGGGGTGACACGGTGGCGCAGTGGGTAGCATGTTCGCCTCACAGCAAGAAGGTCACTGGTTCGAGCCTCGGCTGGGTCAGTTGGCATTTCTGTGTGGAGTTTGCATGTTCTCCTGGGTGTCCTCCGGGTGCTCCGGTTTCCCCCACAAGTCCAAAGACATGACTAGGTAAATTGGGTAAGCTAAATTGGCAGTAGTGTATGTGTGTGAATGAGTGTGTGTGGATGTTTCCCAGTGATGGGTTGTGGCTGGAAGGGCATCCGTTGCGTAAACATGTCGTGGATAAGTTGGCGGTTCATTCCGCTGTGGCGACCCCAGATTAATAAAGGGACTAAGCCGAAAAGAAAATGAATGAATGAATGAAACACATTGGCATGAATGTACACATACACACATACGCACATACATACACCTAAGCATCATCTCTAATATACACACATATAGACGCACACACATACACACACACACACACACATATATATACACTCACATACATACACGCATCATCTCTCATATAAACACATTGGCTTCAATGTACACATACACACACACACACACACACACACACACACACACACACACACACACACACACACACACACACACACACACACACACACACACACACACACACACACACACGAACACACACTTTAGCTTCATCTCTCATATAAACCCATTGTCCTGAATGTACAGTACAGTCAGTCATGAGTCAGCTGGTGTGAGGAAGGGATCAGAAACAGGATTAGACAATCCACCTCACAATCCACTAAATGACATCATCACTAACATAACAGCACACAAACAGAGTCAGCAGCGGCGTTCACTCTAGAAAACAGAGACATACAGTAGCAGCAGCATATCCAAACCTGTAGGAAGACGCTATTGCTGACTGCCTTTTCTTCTGTTGTTCTCACTGAACTGCTGGAAGAGGTTTCCAAAAAGTCTTCCTCTCTCAGCCGACTGGCATCTCCCTGTACACCTCCATCACAGCCAAACAAGAGAGGGGCAAAGCAACACACACTGCCAGGACACAGTCTGGGCATGACGGATCCTTACAGCCATTAACACACACACACACACACACACAGTCACACACTAATAGACACAGTAGCACGCTTCCTTGACTTCCTTTTGGCTGCACCTGAAAGACACTCCTACTTTTGAAACTCAACTTCCTCTTACAGGTGAAGTGATAAGACCGCCCATCCTATTACAGCCGGACCTGCCGTCTGAGAATGACAACACGCAGAGGCGTGTGAAGGTCTATATTTAGAACTAGATAAACTTGTTTGGTAACCGTGGCTATTCACAGAACCACACACAATCCCATGCAGCTGATAGGACTATTGGGTCACAGCAGAAAAAAAAGTAATGAAAACATTACATGCATGCTTGTTCAACCCTGATAATGCACCACACACACACGCACAAAGAAATCTCAAATAAAAACACATATGCAAGATATATTCTCCTTCTGGGCAAATAAAGGTCACACATAAAATCTTGAGAGTTTTAGAAGACATGCATTTTTGTTCCATAAGACAGAAGATATGCCTTTATACCAGATATGCCCAAACTAGGGCCCGCAGGCCAAAGTTGGCCCCTGGTAACCTTTGATTTGGCCCACCATTCCATCTGAGAGGCAGAATTCTGGGGTTAATGGTTTTAATACACATTGTCACTTCTAATTTAACGTAACCTTTCATTTGTTAGTTTTATTTTTAAGCTACAAAAAAAAAAAAAAAAAAAACTTGAATTAAATGTTTTAATTCAATGTTGTTTTTTAAATGAACATACTGTTGCTGAGCAGCACAATTCTGAAGTCCTCAATGAGTAAATCAAAGTAGGTGCAGCTTGGTGCAGCTTGACTAGTGTATTCGGCATTAAACTCCATAATGTTTTAAATGGAATTCTTATGTTTTCATTATAATAGGTTTATTATAACATGCAAAAAATATATATAATAGATTAGTTAATATGCTTAAAGTAATGTTTTTTATTTATTTTTAAACAAATGAGGAAATTATTCATGGAAACTTTGCAATACAGCTTGATATATTTATTTAAGTTTGTATTGTGGCCCTTCATAAGAAAAAAATTGGGCATCCCTGCTTTAAAGTCAAAATTATTAGGACACCTTTGAGATTTTTTTTTTTTATTAAATATTTCAAATGATGATTAACAGAGCAAGGAAATGTTCACAGTATGTCTGATAATAACTTTTTCTTCTGGAGAAAGTCTTATTTGTTTTTATTTTGGCTAGAATAAAAGCAGTTTTTAATTTTTTAATAAAAATTTTAAGATCAAAATTTTTAGCCCCTTTAAGCGCTATTTTTTTTTTCCATAGTCTACAGAACAAACCATCATTATACAATGACTTGCCTAATTACCCTAACCTGTCTAGTTAACCTAGTTAATCCTTTAAATGTCACTTGAAGCTGTATAGAATATCTAGTGAAATATGATGTGCTGTTATCATGGCAAAGATAAAATAAATGAGTTATTAGAAATGAGTTATTGAAACTATTATGTTTAGAAATGTGCTGGAAAAAAAATCTCTCCGTTAAACAGAAATTGGAGAAAAAAATAAAGGGGGGAGGGGGTGGTAATAATTCTGACTTTAACTGTGTGTGAATTTATACTTAGCATCTGTAGAGTATGTGTATGCTTTTATTTATCTTTATGCAGGTTTTATGTCTTATGCCATATGCTGTACCTCAAAATATTTATGCAAATATAACTTTGCTATGAACTCCTACTCTAAAACATATACTGTACACTACGAGTCAAAAGTTTGGGGTCAGTTACTTTTTTCATGTTTTTTAAAGAAAATTATTCTGTTGTAATATCATTTATTAAATAAAATAAAAAAGTTCAATTGTTAAATATTAATAAATATTTTAATTAACTGCTTTCTTATTGTATGTAGTTTCAAATTAAGTTATTACTTCAATCATTACTGTTTTTATTACTATTGCCATTAATATTACTACTACTACTACTACTAATAATAATAATAATTCATATTAGAGTGATTTCTGAAGGATCGTGTGACTCTGAAGACTGGAATAATGAAGCTGAAAATTCATCTTTAAAATCACTGGAATAGATGATTAAATTAAATGATAAACTACTTTTTGAACAGTTATTTTATAGTGCAATAACATTTCACAATTTTACAATTTGTTCTGTATTTTTGATGAAATAAAAATACAGAACATTTTAAAAATCCTATACTGACCTTAAACTTTTGCCTGGTAGTGTTAGTTTCAAATATTTACCTCAAGAATTTTTTTCTTGCTTAAAGAATATATGGGCAACCCAGTGGCGCAGTAGGTAGTGCTGTTGCCTCACAGCAAGAACGTCGCTGGGTCGCAGGTTCGAACCTCGGCTGGGCTGGGTCAGTTGGCGTTTCTGTGTGGAGTTTGCATGTTCTCCCTGGGTTCGCGTGGGTTTCCTCCGGGTGCTCCGGTTTCCCCCACAGTCCAAAGACATGCAGTACAGGTGAATTGGGTAAGCTAAATTGTCCATAGTGTATGAGTGTGAATGTGTGTGTGGAAGTTCCCAGAGATGGGTTGCGGCTGGAAGGGCATCCGCTGCGTAAAATCGTGCTGGATAAGTTGGCGGTTCATTCCGCTGTGGCGACCCCGCAAGGGACAAAGCCGACAAGAAAATGAATGAATGAATAAAGAATATATATTCAGTTGAAGTCAGAATTATTAGCCCCCTTGTTTATTTTTTCCCAACAATTTCTGTTTAATGGAAAAAAAGCTTTCTTCAACACATTTCTAAACATAATAGTTTTAATAACTCATTTCTAATAACTGATTTATTTTATCTTTGCCATGATGACAGTAAATAACATTTTACAAGACAAGACAAGACACTTCTATACAGCTTAAAGTGACATTTAAAGGCTTAACTAGGTTAATTAGGTTAACTAGGCAGGTTAGGGTAATTAGGGAAGTTATTGTATAATGATGGTTTGTTCTGTAGACTATCGCAAAAAATATAGCTTAATGGGGCTAATAATTTTGACCTTAAAATTGTGTTTAAAAATTAAAAACTGCTTTTATTCTAGCCAAAATAAAACAAATAAGACTTTCTCCAGAAGAAAAAAAATTATCAGACATACTGTAACAATTTCCTTGCTCTGTTAAACATCATTTGGGAAATATTTAAAAAAAGAGAAAAAAATTCTAATTCAAATAATTCTGACTTTAAATGTGTATAAAAAAAAACAAACAAACATTTTTATGTTTCTGTTTTTGTATGAACCCACCCACCCACCAAGCAAACTCGTGTTTAAAATACAGTAATAGATGTCTACACATGCATCAATAGTGTAAAAAATAAACTAGTCAACAAAATGACAAATTAGACATCCTTTACATAAGTAGTCATTCATTCCTGTATATTTGATGACTATGGTCTATTTTTGGACTATTGTTATAGTTGTTATAGTCACTGAAGGCCAAATTTAGCCTTGTTTAACCAAGCCTTCTATGTTTAGATGTCTATTATATGACTATTAGACTTCCTTTAAACACAAAAATGCCTGCAGGGCAAAGCCTTGTACTGCATCTATGCTGTCTTTGAAACTGAAACAAAGTTGATGCTTCAAGTAGAATAGGGCTGCACGATATTGGAAATAATGTATATTGCAATATTTTTATTTTCTGCAAATTACACTACCGGTCAAAAGTTTGGGGTCAGGTTTTTTTTCATGTTTATTATTTTAAAGAAAATTATTCTGTTCATCAAGGAGGCATTTATTAAATGCAAAAAAAAAAAAAAAAAAAAGTTAAATGGTTAAATACTTATTTATTAAATATTTATTTAATACTTATTGTACATAGTTTCAAATGAATTATTAGTCCAATCATTGTTGCTTTTATTACTATTACCATTAATAACAAAAATAATACTAATATTAATAGGGTGACGCAGTGGCGCAGTAGGTAGTGCTGTCGCCTCACAGCAAGAAGGTTGCTGGTTCGAGCCTCGGCTGGGTCAGTTGGTGTTTCTTTGTGGAGTTTGCATGTTCTCCCTGCATTCGCGAGGGTTTCCTCCGGGTGCTCCGGTTTCCCCCACAGTCCAAAGACATGCAGTACAGGTGAATTGGGTAGGCTAAATTGTTCGTATGTGTATGAGTGTGAGTGTGAGTGTGTATGGATGTTTCCCAGAGATGGGTTGCGGCTGGAAGGGCATCTGCTGCATAAAACATGTCCTGGATAAGTTGCCGGTTCATTCCGCTGTGGCGACCCCAGATTAATAAAGAGACTAAGCCGAAAAGAAAATGAATGAATGAATGATAATAATAATAATTAATTTGAGTGACTTCAGAGTGATTTCTGAAGGATCGTGTGACTCTGAAGACTGGAGTAATGAAGCTAAAAATTCATCTTTATAATCACTAGAATAAATGATTAAACTAAATGATAAACTACTTCTGAACAGTTGTTTTATACTGCAATAACATGTCACAATTTTACTATTTTTACTGTATAATAAATGCAGCCTTGCTGAGCAGGAGAAGCTGATTTTAAAACATTTAAAAATCCTACTGACCCCAAACTTTTGACCGGTAGCATACACGGTAAAAAAATGCAGGTTTCCACACAATTCATTCATGTTGTCCCAACAAAAATTGTCCCCACATAAATTTGTTTAACACTTTTAACACATATATGTGGATTGAACATAAAAAATTAAGTTTTGTTTTATTTCAGCTCATTTTAAATAAGTTGTTTGAACGAGCAAAAAAAAAAAAATCTTTTTTGACTGTATATTGCGATATTTCACCAAATAACTTGAAAAGCTTTATTTTGAAATAATTAATACATTTATATTGAATGGGAAGATTCTGTAGAGGAGTGCATCTGCTGAATATATCATAGACTAATTACTTACATAAATAAATACAGTAGAGCATTTACAGTATTAAGTCAAATACATTTTTGTTAAAGCTACAAAATGCAATAATTCCTTTGGCCCAAATGCTTTTAACTCATTCAAAATGCTTACACAGTCACAGGCCTTAAAACACACAAAACTAATAGACGTTCATGTTTTAAACCAAGATGACTCACAATTATACCTGGTCAGTTAAAATTCCTGACTCCACATTGCAGATCCCGCGATGTGAATATTGCGCATTCACGCATTACGATATCAATGCTAAAACGATATATTGTGCAGCCCTGTCTGAGAATAATAAATTTATTCATTTTCTTTCAGCTTAGTCCCTTTATTCATCAGGGGTCACCACAGCGGAATGAACCGTCAACTTATCCGACATTTGTTTTACACAGCGGATGCCCTTAACCCAGTACTGGGAAACACCCAAACACACTCATTCACACACATACACTACGGCCAATTTAGTTTTACCCAATTCACCTATAGCGCATGTCTTTGGACTGTGGGGGAAATCGGAGCACCCGGAGGAAACCCACAGGAACACAGGGAGAACATGCAAACTCCACACAGAAACGCCAACTGACCCAATCTGACAGATTTGAACCAGCGACCTTCTAGCTGAGCCGACAGTGTTAACCACTGAGCCACCGTACCAACAATAATAAATATATCTAATAATTTTTTCCTATCTGTTAAATGTTACACAAGAACGTATCAAAGCAAATGGAACATTCAGAAATATCTAGCAAACAACTTGAATGTGGAACATGTCTAGAAGTGTCTGTTTCAGAAGCAGGTGGGATGTGGAAGAGATGAGCAAGATGCATGTGGTGAGAGGTGGAAAAAGATGGAAACACAGACAGAAATACACACAGCGAAGCGTGAAGGGTGGGCTCTGATGTCATACTCCAGCGAGTGATGGACAAGGAGACTGTAATGAGCAAACCGATACGCTCATCTCCTTGACAGCAAACACTGACAGACAGACTCGTATGTGTACAAACCTCCACCCAGTCTCTTTATCTTCAGTTCACATATTACTGTCGCTTTAAAGCTCTCAGCCTTGATGTGTCTGCCGTTTTACAGCCTGGTAATGAGATAAAACATCGCCTTACTACAGCACAAGGCTGAACGAAGGAAGATATCATCCCCTATGTCTCTATTCAAGAGAATAAGAGTTGCAGTTCATTGTGAGTACACTAGGGGGCAGTGGTTGCTGCAGATACAGCATGACTGCAGTTATTTGTATCTGCCCAAAAGACTGATCACACACACATATTAAAATTCCACAAATGCATCATTCACACTTGTGCAATTTCACATGTGAAGCACTGTTGACAGATCGGGATGTTAGGATGACATGCAGGGTTGTCCTAGCAACAAAAATGTCCCCATGACTGGTGAAGAAATGCATGATCTGAAGGGCCACCAGGCCACACACAAACTGACACTACCACAGCCTGCAGCTAAACACTGGTTGCCCACTGAAGAAAGGCAGAGTCGGGGCTGGTCAGTACATGGATGGGAAACACCTGGGTTAAACTAGTAGGTTGCTGCTGAAATTGGTGTTAGTGAGGCCAGTAAGGGTTGTTTAAGGGTAAGCAAGCATGGGACACATCACATGTCACAGTTACTGACTCCAAAAGCAAACAACAAATGGTTCGAATACATGCTCACAGTGTTCTGTAATGCTATTGAATTCAAACCATGATCATATTGTTTATATCCATGTTGAATCTAAGATTGTCAGAGAGTGATTCATCTTTTATACATCATTAAAATGTCGGTGTCTGGAAGGCAGCAGATCCAGAGACTTTAGTGTACATAATGATTTTAGAATAGACTTGTGTTCATGAATTCTTAGTGACAAACCACCTGTAGGAGACACATTCTAATCATCTCCATATGTACCAGACACCTTTTAAACAGTCTATTCTTTTTGGAAAACGTGCAATTTGTGACTGCGCTGTGTGAGTTGACAAACCACCTGTAGGACGCTCTCTCTCCTTTCTGCTACATAAATAACTTTTTTTTTTAATTCAACTAAATTAGACTTGACATTACAGTTATATACTGCTACTCTCTGATGATCTGAAGTGCTTTTTTATGCTTATTTGTAAGTTGCATTGTATGAATAAACAGTGGTCATAAATGGCTATTGAATTTACAAATTGGATTTGTGTATTTTTAAATCGTGTTTTGAACTTACGAATTGGATTTGTGTATTTTTGAATTGTGTTTTGAATTTACGAATTGGATTTGTGTATTTTTGAATTGTGTTTTGAATTTACAAATTGGATTTGTGTATTTTTGAATTGTGTTTTGAATTTACGAATTGGATTTGTGTATTTTTAAATCGTGTTTTGAATTTACGAATTGGATTTGTGTATTTTTAAATCGTGTTTTGAATTTACGAATTGGATTTGTGTATTTTTGAATTGTGTTTTGAATTTACGAATTGGATTTGTGTATTTTTGAATTGTGTTTTGAATTTACGAATTGGATTTGTGTATTTTTGAATTGTGTTTTGAATTTAAGAATTGGATTTGTGTATTTTTGAATTGTGTTTTGATTTATTGAATTGGATTTGTGTATTTTTGAATAGTGTTTTGATTTAATGAATTGGATTTGTGTATTTTTGAATGGTGTTTTGAATTATTGAATTGGATTTGTGTATTTTTGAATTGTGTTTTGAACTTAGGAATTGGATTTGCATATTTTTGAATCGTGTTTTTAACTTACAAATTGGATTTGCATACTTTTGAATTGTGTTTTAAATTCACGAATTGGATTTGCAGATTTTTGAATCGTGTTTTAAACTTAAGAATTGGATTTGCATATTTTTGAATCGTGTTTTGAACTTTTAAATTGGATTTGCATATTTTTGAATGGTGTTTTGAATTCACGAATTGGATTTGCAGATTTTTGAATCGTGTTTTAAACTTAAGAATTGGATTTGCATATTTTTGAATCGTGTTTTGAACTTAGGAATTGGATTTGCATATTTTTGAATTGTGTTTTGAACTTAGGAATTGAATTTGCAGATTTTTGAATCGTGTTTTAAACTTAAGAATTGGATTTGCATATTTTTGAATTGTGTTTTGAACTTAGGAATTGGATTTGCAGATTTTTGAATCGTGTTTTAAACTTAGGAATTGGATTTGCAGATTTTTGAATCGTGTTTTAAACTTAGGAATTGGATTTGCATATTTTTGAATCGTGTTTTGAACTTTCAAATTGGATTTGCATATTTTTTAATCGTGTTTTGAATTTAGGAATTGGATTTGCATATTTTTGAATCGTGTTTTGAACTTAGGAATTGAATTTGCAGATTTTTGAATCGTGTTTTAAACTTAGGAATTGGATTTGCAGATTTTTGAATCGTGTTTTAAACTTAGGAATTGGATTTGCATATTTTTGAATCGTGTTTTAAACTTAGGAATTGGATTTGCATATTTTTGAATCGTGTTTTGAACTTAGGAATTGGATTTGCATATTTTTGAATCGTGTTTTGAACTTTCAAATTGGATTTGCAGATTTTTGAATCGTGTTTTGAACTTAGGAATTGGATTTGCAGATTTTTGAATCGTGTTTTGAACTTTCAAATTGGATTTGCATATTTTTGAATCTTGTTTTGAATTTACGAATTGGATTTGCATAATTTTGAATCGTGTTTTAAATTCACGAATTGGATTTTTTTTGGAGATTTATTTTGTAAATGTAAATTGTGCATGTATGAATTTTATTTTGTAAATGTATTATTTTTGAGTCTGATCTGGCATTATACTTCTGCTGCTGAGAAACATGGAAATGTGAAAAGGGTCTATTGGCCCTTACCTACAGTATCATGGCCTTCGGATAATCCCCATTCAGTCAATTTGCCACCTATAAGTGGTGTGTGGTGAGAGTTCACTGGCGCCGTTGTGCTGTGGCTGCCATATCACTTCATGCTGCAAACTGGTGGTGGTGAAGACAGACCTCCTGATTTGATTTTAAAGCACTTTGGGTGTACAGCTACATACAGTAAAAGTGCTGCATAAATGCATTAATTCACTCAATCACACATCAACATGCTGGGCTGACGGCGACCTGCTGCTGGAGAGGAAATGAAATGCTTTGTCACTTCATGCGAAAGAGTGAAGAAAACGCATGGGGATTGGCAGAGGCACATGACATATGGGGCTGAGCCAGCTAATCTGAGTATGAAGAGACAGAGCCCACTGCCAACGTTAAACCTAATGAACCCCGGCGTCAGATTTAGCGTCAGCAACAGAGTCAACACGATTCTCTCCGCGCACAACATTCGGTGGAAGTTCTCCTCTGGGTTTAGACTGATTAAACATGACTGGATCCAAACGCAGATTTTTGTTAGCGTGCTATTATGATGGAAATTAGAAGAGGAAGTTGAAATGACACTTCAGAAAATGAGATGAACATATAAACATGCGTGCACACACACACTGGCTGCGGCGGGAGATCTCACTAATCTCATTGAAGAATTACTGTCGACCGCTTCCAGCATACGCCACAAATCTGAGACTCATTCACATAACCCCTCGAGTAACAGACAGTCCTCTGGATTCTTTCTAGATTTGGGCTTTTCTTTCATCCCAATCTAAGGTGGAAATGAAGATGAGCTGAGGGAGGGAAGGAAGTCTTAAGCAAGAGTGTGGATTTAAAATGGTTTATATAGTCTGAATCTGTCATTTCAAAGTAATGCACGGCAAGTTCTCTCAATGTTTACATGCGGTTAAAGGTAACATTAGCCTCTTATAAAGGGACTAAGCCAAAAAGAAAATAAATGTATGAATGACCTATTCAAATATTTCTCAAGTAAAATTTAGGTCCAATCCCAATTCTACCCCGTAGCCCTTCCCCTTACCCCTCATTTTGAGCATTCATGTGAAGGGGTAGGGGTGTCCATTTTCTCTTTAGCTTGAAAGAGTAGGGCTAAGTGGAAGGGTTAGATAGCACTTGAAAAAGATTTTTCAGGAATTTTTTTGAAACCAAGAGGTAAGAAAATTTCCCAGAATACACCATCTACAACGGCAACATGGCTGCACAAACAAGTCAGGAGATGCACAAATTAGTATTTTTTGTCAATATTACAAATTTTTACAACAAATAAGCATATGTTTTAATGCATTCGTGTTTTACTGTCATGCTTTTTAAAAAAAGATTTTAAAAAGCTAAATTTCGGTATTTATATTATATAATAAGAACTCCTGTATAGCAGTCCCACAACATACTCTTACATCTGACACTCGAATCCCCTGTCAGACTAGTCTAGTGGCTGGGAATGAGCTTTTTACAGTGTCTGGTATAATGTTAATGTTGTTTTCGTGTGTTTACACAGATTAATATGGCCACGTATGTATATACTGTATACACGTATGTGTATATATATACACACACACACATACATATATATATATATATATATATATATATATATATATATATACATATATACACACACACACATATATACATGTATATATGTGTGTGTGTGTGTGTGTGTGTGTGTGTGTGTGTGTGTGTATGTATGTATGTATGTATGTATGTATATATATATATATATATATATATATTGTATATATATAGCAACATTATAACGTTACGGTAACATGATATCATGTCTAATTTCTTAAGAGTAAAATTTAAAGCCCTTCCCCTTCACACTCTGTTTTAAGGGCCAAGGGGACAGGGAAGGAGTAAAAAAAAAAAAAAAAAAAAAAAAAAAAATAGAATTGGGATTGGGCCTTAACAGAGCAACAACATTTTTTCCATTTTTTCCATTATTTCCCATCCTATTTTCTTATTTATTGTAGTTTGGCTGATATATAAGCAGTTTTATAAATATAAAAGAATAAAATAAATTTTATTAACTTACTTTTTTTTTCAGATTGGCTACAGAATAAACCACAGATGTCCAGTGACTTTCCTATAGTTAACCTAAAAGCTTAGTTAACCATTTAAATTGTACTTAAAGCTGGAAAAACTGTAACTTCCAAAATTATTATGTACTCTCAATATGGTAAAGAAATTAGTTCATTCATTAATTTCCCTTTGGCGTAGTCCCTGATTTATCAGGGGTCGCCACAGTGGAAAGCCAAGAAATAAGTTATTAGAAATTAGCAGCTTTAACATAAAATACTAGTTTCCTTTGACAATGCTATGATTAAAAAAAATGGAATTCATGTTGCCACACATTGCTGACTATAGCCTTTTAGGTCACACTTTATTTTGATATTCCGCTTGTTGAATTTAAGTTACATTGCATCTACATGCCAACTAATTCTCATTAGATTATAAGTAGACTATTAGGTTGGGGTTAGGTTTAGGGTTTGTGTAAGTTGACATGTACTTGCAAAGTTTCTTACAGTCAGTTAAATGTCTGTTGAAGGAGCAGTATCAACAGATATTAAGCAGACAGTCTACTACTACTCAAATGGACCATCAAAATAAAGTGTTACCGTATTTAAAGTGTATACTATTAATAATACTAAACTAAAAATGTAATATAAAATGTAATATAAAAATATATATATAAAAATATAAAAGTAATTTAAAAATAAATATAATTATAGAAAAATGATAATACTATAACTACATATTAACAAACAATACTATGGATAAAAACCTTTTAAAGGTACAAAAAGAAAGCGAGGAGCTTCTGACTGGAGCAGCACATGGTCCAAGTGTCCCACAGAGTTGACAACACCTACAGTACAGAGTGAACACCTGCTGCTCATGTCAGGAGCGCCGGACTGAACAAAGGCCTTGTGATTGAAGCCCTGTCACTGCTGTTCCCTTGTGACAAACACACACACACATATGGCGGACTCAGTCACGACAGCCTCCTCAACCCTGAGTGCTTCTCAACATGAACAATCCACAGCAGCGGGACGAGTGGCGCTTTGCTAAAGAGCCATTTGTGCCTTTATAAACTCACAAACACGCGCACAAACACATACAAAAACACACACACATGTTGGGTTTTCATGTTTGGACTTCCCATACTGATTTTTATACCGTACAGACGTTTCTCCCCTTACCCCAAATACTACCCCTACACTAACTAAACCCAACTCTCACAAGGAAGATTCTGCAGTTTTTTAAAAATACATTCTGTATGATTTATGGGCCATTTTCCTCATGGGACAGTGTCCCCACATGGTCAAACATTTCTTGTATGGTTATATTTGTGGTTACATTTGTTATTCTCCTCAATGTGATGAATACATTTTGAAGCACACAAAAACACTCTTTTCTGGTCCTAACACAAGCTCCTGAAAACCCTGTTACACAGACAAGTGGAATATGTCAGCCGCACAACATATGCTTTCAATAGCATAAATGTTATCAGCAAAACAATATCTTAAGATTTAATATAAGCTCAGATAAATTAGGCTGAATTTATTAATTCATTCATTTTTTTTTTGTCGGCTTTGTCCCTTGCGGGGTCGCCACAGTGGAATGAACCACCAACTTATCCAGCACGATTTTACGCAGCGGATGCCCTTCCAGCCGCAACCCATCTCTGGGAATTTCCACACACACACATTCACACTCATACACTACGGACAATTTAGCTTACCCAATTCACCTGTACTGCATGTCTTTGGACTGTGGGGGAAACCGGAGCACCCGGAGGAAACCCACGCAAACGCAGGGAGAACATGCAAACTCCACACAGAAACGCCAACTGACCCAGCCCAGCCGAGGTTCGAACCTGCGACCCAGCGACGTTCTTGCTGTGAGGCAACAGCACTACCTACTGCGCCACTGCGTTGCCCTAGGCTGAATTTAATTATTGATATTTCTTAAATGGTCAAAATGTTGGCAGTAAAACATGGAAAAAAGATACATTTATTCATTTGCCTTCAGCTTAGTCCCTTTATTAATCAGGGGTCGCCACAGTGAATGAAACGCCAACTTATCCAGCACATGTTTTACACCGCCGATGCCCTTCCAGCAGCAACCCAGTACTGGGAAACACCCATACACACTCATTCACACTCATACACTATGGAAAATTTAGTTTTTTCAATTCACCTGTACCGCATGTCTTTGGACTGTGTGGGAAACCAGAGCACCCGGAGGACGGAGAACATGCAAACTCCACACAGAAATGCCAACTGGCCCAGCCGGGACTCGAATCAGCGACCTTCTTGCTGTGAGATGACAGTGCTAATCACCGAGCCACTGTGTCACTCAAAAAAATACATTCATTCATTTATTCATTCATTTTCTTTTCGGCTTAGTCCCTTTATTAATCTGGGGTCGCCACAGCGGAATGAACCGCCAACTTATCCAGCACGTAGTGGATGCCCTTCCAGCCGCAACCCATCTCTGGGAAACATCCACACACACTCATTCACACTCATACACTACGGACAATTTAGCCTACCCAATTCACCTGTACTGCATGTCTTTGGACTTTGAGGGAAACCGGAGCACACAGAAGAAACCCACGGGAACGCAGGGAGAGCATGCAAACTCCACACAGAAACGCCAACTGATCCAGCCAAGGCTCGAACCAGCGAATTTCTTGCTGTGAGGCGACAGCACTACCTACTGCACCACTGCGTCGCCCAAAAAGATACATATTAAAGTTAAAAAATATATATTTTTGACACTGACCTAAATTTATGAATGCAAATTAATTCCATTCAATTTAGTCTTTAGTCTTTGTTAGTCATGAATAGACTAGAAATCCATTCATTTTTGTCAGCACTAGACCTTTTATGTCTAACAATTTTTTATTCCCTTTTTTGTTCTATACACACAAAACATGTTCTGGCAGTACTTAATTTGTAAATGAATAATTTCCAAAACAAAACCAGGAAATAAAAGTTACCGTGATTGACGTCCACCAAACAATTTCAGTTTTCCCGGAACATGACGTCAATAAACGGTGATAGCTCAAAAAAGAGCATAACATTTCTCAGTCAGTCTGATCTTCAAGAAGAGCCCAAAGTTACCTCTTTTGTCAAGTTTTCTGGCTGACTTGAGATCACTTTGCTTCGTCTCCCACTATCCTGATCCATTCATGCAGTTTCATTTTCACTATGCCATTATTTATTTTCGCTGCTCACTGCACGCTAAACAATCACCAACCAATGAGAGTGATTGTAAACATAAGAAAGCTGATTGGTTGAAAATATTGTTGAGGGCCAATAGTTAAATGTGACTCTTGCTTCAACTTGCGCATGGTGACTGCTGTCATGTGCGCACACATAAAATCCACACAGCCTTCGCTTCCGCTCATTCACATTGTGTCTCTCTCTCTCGCACGCACGCACGCACGCACGCGCACACACGCACACGTAGGTATTCACCACGCACAAGTTAATGTCGGATCCATTAAAATAAATACTGAAATGCAAAATACGAATATCTGACATTTTCCGGAACAGGATCCGGCTCAAATTAAGCACAGTGTTCTGGCCATCTAACATCACTTTTGCTTTTGTATTCTATCTTTTTTCCATAAAAATGCTCCCAAAACTAATGTAACCCTGCCGGTCCTACACCACCCAACCCATTCTTAGCTGGGATCGAACCGGCGACTCTCCACATGGGAGTTGGTTGCTCTAACAGCCTCTAGTGTTTGTCGCTAGAGCACTTTTAGGGGTCAGAGGAGTGTGTCCACAGTCACAAGACAATAAGCCTCTTTTTAAAAGTTCCTGACGTTAAAATAAGATCCAAATCCCTCCCATTTTGAGGCCCAACGCAACGTGATCTAGGAGTGCGGTTTCCCCGCCCACCGAATTGATTGACAGCTGCGTATTAACATGTCTCTGTAGTAACGTGTATAATCATATCAACACAACAGGACATGTGCAAAGCAACTGGGATTAAAAGATCTGTTCAGCTCTCTGTGATCATCAATCATCATCAAATGTGATCAAGAATGAGTTTTAAAAGTTTAAAACGTTTTTAAAACAGTGCATGTTTGTAATAAATTACAGCGATTTTACCGGCTTTACTTTATGGCCACAGCCGCATGTCAGAACAATTATAAAAGAAGACGCTTCAATTCCGGTTTGTGGATGTTAAATCAGATTCATTTTGTACATTAACATAACGGATATCCATATAGCAGTGTATCTTGTCACATTTGCCATGCAAAAACAGTACAAAGTTAAATGCCTTGAACTTTGTAACAACATTGTGTGTGACTCATCGTTGCAGAAAGGCTTGAATTAACTCCACAACAAATACATCAAATACTCATTGGGAAAGTTCTTACTGTAGTATTTCTCACAATTGTTAGGTGAGATCTGCTTCCTTCATGTCTGTCACTGTGCTGTTTATCTGACTCATCTGAGGCGGAGATTGAGGCACACTCTGACAGGCACATGGGAACGGTGGGTGGGGAGAACTAGCAATAAAGGCACAGACCACAAGAACAGCTACATTGTGTTCAGAGCAGAAGATTCTAATGTTCTAAGCGGTATAATAAATAATCTGACAGGTGTTTTGAGCTGAAACTTTACAGACACAATCTGGAGACACCAAAGACTTATCTTAAATCTTGAAAAAGGAGTAAAATAGGTGCCCTTTAATGTAAACGTATGTTAATATAGAGTGCTATGTAGCTATAATACAGAATAATGGCAGGCAAGAAAAGATGGATCATACTAGGACGAACAAAATTTGAAAAATCTATTGCTCATGACTTTAATAAGTACTGCTTGTCATCGGATACCCCCATAACAGTCCCACAGCATGCGTGTTTGTGTGTTGTTGGCAGGGTCGCCAGATCCACAGCCATAAACTGGCTTAAAAGTGAAACTATAAAAAGAACCAATAAGAACATAATCAAGTCTTAATAAATCCCTACATCATAAACACACCGAACACAATGAGTCCAGTGGGAAGGATAGATTACAAACTACATACAGCTGTGGAGGAGATAGAGAGATACAATTGAAGAAGAACATTCCATTTAATTGTTACACTCACACCTGACCCAGCACCTGTTGTGTGTGTATGTGCGGGTCACAGCTGTACACCAGTGTCGTCTGCTCTCCTGCCTGAGCATATAAGTGAATGTTATTATATTTCAGAGCTGTGTGTGTGTGTCTTGTCAGCAGTTCTTCTCTTTACTGGCAGCGCTGTGCTTCCTCAGGCACTGAAATGTTTTCTGCTGAATTAATCAATCACAGAGCGTGATCTCTATGCAGATGAATCTCTTCAGATAAGTGGAGAGAACAGAAACTTTCCAAACATTCAAAATCACTTCCTCTTGATATCAACAAGCATTATGAGTAATGCTTATTATGACTGCAGGCTGATCACACACAAACACACATGCATACTGTATACAGATGCATTGGAGACCTGTTATATATTTAGTTTGTTTTTTATTCATGGCCTAATGATATTGTCTGTCCACTAAACATACTGTACCATACGCCTAAACCTCACAGGACACTTTTAGAATTTTTCAAATAACATAATATAGCAATATTGTTAAAGATCTCACCAAAAATGGTTGAATTTTAACTGCAGGTGGCATCCATTTTGCTATAAATCTGATTTTAGCTGGTGATTAACAGAAATAAACTTGCCACCAGTTTGTCAAACCAGCTCATAATGCTCTGCCTGGACAATGGTCAAGTACAGTAAGTGAGTAAATGATATTTATACAGCACATTTATCACAGCAAAGCTGGCCAAAGTGCTGATAAATCTAATATAAAATAAACTTATACAAAAAACATGAAAATACAAACAACAATTAAAAAGCTTGGGAGTAAAGATACGCCTTCAACATTGTTTTAAAAGATGAATTTGAAGCTGAAGACGGGCGTCCAGAGGCAAACTATTCAAAAGACGGGGGATGGCAACTGAGAAAGCTTGGTGAGACTGAGGGACAAAGCCCTGTCTGAGGATCTTAAAGATCTAGAGGATAAAGAGTGAGTCAGAAGATCTGCCAGATACTGTATAAAGGGGCTTGACTATTTAGCGATTTAAAAAGCAATAAATAATCTTATTTTAGTTTTAGTTTTATTTTAATTTCAGTTTTGAAAGGTTTTGCACACCAATGGCAATGTGTTTTTAAAACAATCCCCATTTAAATGGATCATAATATGAAAGAAATGCTCTATTCTGCATGCCAGGCCATTAGTTGTCAATTTCATCTAGTAAAGAAACACTCGAAGAAATGGCGCTTGCTGTTTGTTCAAATTACTTAAAATGAAACAACCCAATTCTTGTGGGTTTTTTGAGACAACTTAATTTTTTTTTTGTTCAAACCATGTTCAAATTGGTAAAAACTAATAAGTTAAATTAGTTACATATCGATTGGAACCCAGCGTTTTTTACAGTGAAGGTACATATTTGTGTGCACAAACATTCTTATAGCCTGGCATTGTTGTTTTGAAGTACGCATGCATGTCTTAAACAAGCAGATGGCATCACAAACTTTCACAAAATGTCATTTGATACATTTTAAAAAAATATTTTGTAAAAATATCAGCCTGATCTCAAGAGGAAACGTAAGTATTTTACATTTTGTCAGTTTAGTGGCTAATTCGTACGAATTCGTACAAGTTCAGTCGTACGAAAATGTGATTTTAAAAAGGAGGTGTGGCACTGGCCGATAAGCAAATCGTACTAAATTGTACAAATGAAATTGTAAGAATTCATACGAATTAGTCACTAAATCAAAAAGTTACGAATTGGCGTGAGCTTTTGTTGAAAAATATTTACTTTTAAACCCACATATAAGTAACCTAGCTATTTGCAGTCCTCTGAAATGCCTGAAGATGACCAACAGCATATTTAACAATATTTTGTTGACAATAATACAATATCATTATATATGTCAACAGAAATCTTTTCAATAAACGTGATATGATTTCAGATATTTTAAAATACATTACAATGTTTACAGTGAACTACATTAATTTCTGTTTATTTCACATTTCTTGTTAGTATGAAGGCTAAATACAAACTAAAATATTGTGTTGTTTTTATAAGAGATGATTTCGCAAATTTACTTTTCAGATGTTTGCACAGACATCAATAATGACCATTCTTTGCAGTTTATTTCCTTGATACCATTTAGGCAGTGGAAACGCAAGCCTGATAAAGGTGACCCGTACCGAACCATACTGTACCAGTCAGTGGAAACCATAATTCTACCAACCTAAAGCTTGCAACTCTGAACAGTGTAGTTTTTCTATATCCGTTTTAGAGATGTTTTAACACTTTTTGGGAGTGAAAATCCAACTCTAGTGTTATATTTTTATGTATTTTTATAATGTTAATTTAACTCCAGAAAGTGTGGAGCTATATTAACTCATAAAAAGTGTTAAAATCAACTCTTTGCTGTGTAGTATAAAATCTCTCCTGTGTTCTCTTCGCTTCCAGTGCGTTTCGTTTGGTTTTTGGTTTAGCGAATAAAACAGAATGGATCACAATATCAGAACCATAGTTAAACTTAAAGACAGACTGGGCACTGGCACCACCACTGGCGTGCAGGCACTGGAAACCCACATACACAAACAGTGTGTGTCCTGCCTGTGAGATCGCACAGCACCCTTACATCTCTCGCTGTCCCCTAGGAAACCACATTGCCCAGTGTGACCAGCAGACGGTCCCAGCGGCTCATTACAGATCAGCTCTTTCATTGATCCGCAAGCTCATTATGACTCACTCTCTCTGTGCTTTTCTTTCACTTGACACCCAATACTTCACCGTGTGAGTGTGTGCGATGAATACGTGCATCGCCATACAAACTACCTATTTCCCCAGCTTTACGTCAGAGCGGATCTTCAATCTCTCTAGCTTCTGAAGCAGGATGCGCGTCGATATCATCTTCCGCAGGATAATCAGACGGGATCATATAACCTACTCCAGTTCAATTACAGTAAACCACTCCAATCAGCTGCTTGCAGCAATAACAAAGCTAGTGAAGTCCAGCTAGTACAGCATGTGTGTGTGTGTGTGTGTGTGTGTGTGTGTGTGGGCACTGGTAAACTACCCACGATTTCTCATCACATCACCAATGCTGCCACTTTCCCTTAGTCTCTGCACTAACAAAAAGAGCACAAAAGTATGATGATGGTTTTAAAAGGATAGACAAATGTAAGTTTCTTCTCAATGAGTAGATCTTCAGTAGAACTTTGAAGAAGATTTTTAGCTGAAACCATGGATCTTTATAATTCTTATAATGCAAGTCTATTACTACTTCTACCAGCACTTTGAGAGTCAATAAAAAATATACACTCACCGCCCACTTTATTAGGTACTAATAAAGTGCTCATTAACGCACATTTCTAATCAGCCAATCACATGCCAGTAACTCAATGCATTTAGGCATGTAGACATGATCAAGACGATCTGCTGCAGAGCATCGGAATGGGGTTCAAAGGTGATTTAAGTGACTTTGAATGTGACATGGTTGTTGATGCCAGACGTGCTGGTCTGAGTATTTCAGAAACTGCTGATCTACTGGAATTTTTACGCACAACCATCTCTAGGGTTTACAGAGATTGGTTGATGCCAGAGGTCAGTGAAGAATGGCCAGACTGGTTCGAGCTGATAGAAAGGCAACAGTAACTCAAATAACCACTCGTTACAACTGAGGTATGCAGAAGAGCATCTCTGAATGCACAACACATCCAACTTTGAGGCGGATGGGCTACAGCAGCAGAAGACCACACCGGGTGCAACTCCTGTCTGCTAAGAACAGGAAACTGAGGCTACAATTTGCACAGGCTCACCAAAATTGGACAATAGAAGATTGGAAGAAAGTTGGCTGGTCTGATGAGTCTCGATTTCTGCTGCAACATTTGAATGGTAGGGTCAGAATTTAGCATCAACAACATGAAGGCATGAATCCATCCTGCCTTCGGTTCAGGCTGGTGGTGGTGGTGTAATGATGTGGGGGATATTTTCTTAGCACACTGAGTATTGTCTACAGCCTACCTGAGTATTGTTGCTGACCATGTCTATCCCTTTATGACCACAGTGTACCCATCTTCTGATGGCTACTTCCAGCAGGATAATGCACCATGTCATAAAGCGCAAATCATCTCAGACTGGTTTCTTGAACATGACAATGAGTTCACTGTACTCAAATGGCCTCCACAGTCACCAGATCTCAATCCAATAGAGCACCTTTGGGCTGTGGTGGAACGGGAGATTCACATTATGGATGTGCAGCTGACAAATCTGCAGCAACTGTGTGATGCTATCATGTAGACCCGACATGGGTTCCAACCCATTACTAGTAAAGTGTACCTAATAGAGTGGTCGGTGAGTGTATATGAGTCAAACAAAACTAATACTTGTGGCTACTGCATTTAGCCCTTTTCCACCAGCATGAACTGGGTGCTAGATCAGAGCTACTGCTGTTCATCTGGCAAGCCCTCTAAGAACTGAGTTTTTCCCCATGGACTAAAAAGCAGAGCGAAAATTTAATGGGAGTGGGTGGTTGTTGACCCCCAATTAACACTTGATCCCCTGAAGTACATCAAAACAAGGTGTGAGGAGAGTCAGCCCTTTAAATTGTGCAAAATATGTCACACTGATCTGTACAGTAGTTTGAATAATACTAATAAATGGTAAAGTAATAAAGTAGTAAGTTAAAATAACTATAAATGTGTCCCTCCTCATAACAGTTCATACTGTACCATTGTCAATGCACAATCTCACCCAGCAGGCATGCGACAAAGTGGTCTGAAGCCAGCAGAACCAGTCTACCGATAGACAAGCGCAACTGTTAAAAAGATACTTCTTGTAAAATAGATTTTTGTGTGTACATATATCAAAAAAGTAAAGTATACCGCCTGTCACTCATAGTGTGTTTTTTATTAGACGGCTATGCTCACACATATAAGCTAAACAGTAAAACAGTAAGCATGATATTTTTGGATCATGCATTTATCTATTCATTTATTCATTCATAATGTCGAGGGATGCACACTTTACACAAAATTTGCCGTTTAAATCAAAAAAAGGTAGTATTTGAGAATCGCATGTCTGCTGAAACAGCCCATCGGATGTTACTGTAGGTCATATTCTCCTTATTTTCCCTCAAAATTGAAATATGTTTGATTAATAAATGAGAGAATTGAATTCAATATATAAATATGGTTTGGCAGTGATGGGTTGCAGCTGGAAGGGCATCCGCTGCGTAAAACATATGCTGGATAAGTTGGCGGTTTATTCCGATGTGGCGACCCCAGATTAATAAAGGGACTAAGCCGAAAAGAAAATGAATCAATAAATGAATAAACCTGAATACGGTCCACTGAAGTATGCTTATATATTACATAAAATAATGAAAAAAGCTGACCCCCACAGAACGTCAATGTATAATTCGCACACTGCTAGAGAGCTGCCATACAGTCAGGTTTGACCTCACTAAACATGTCTCATATACAAACACACCATCAATGTTACATTGCTATTTATGTTAATGGCTTTGCAAATTTACATTGTGAATCCAACGTGAGCAGCCCACACTAGGTTGTGCAGATACCATTGGAAATAACGTGTTCATGAAGCATGCCTTATTTTCATAGACAGTGATTACAAATAATAATAACATGTGCAGCATGCCGTAGTGTGTATAGACTGAGATTACAAGCGATAATGTGTTTAGCATTGTGTTCCGCTGCTATTTTTAAAATTGAGCTCAAAACCTTTCTGTTACTGTTCATCTCATTGGTCATTGTAACTCCATCCTCAGCCCCTGGTGCAAGCAGTTTTTACTTCTAGCCCAGTAATGTTTTGGAAGAACCACTTTTCTTGATTCAGAGGCGATGCTTTGGGTGTCGAAAGACAAAGAATTGATTTGGCTCTGAACCAGAACTCAAACTGCCTTGGTGGAAAAGGGGTAATTCCATAATATTAAATAGTAAGGAAATAATAAAGTTAATATAACAATGAATTTGGCCCTCATCATAATGGTTTATACCAGGGATTCTCAACCGGTGGGCCGCGGCCCACTAGTGGGCCTCAGCGATCCTGCAGGTGGGCCGCAAGATAGCTTAAAATTAACTTAAATATTATACTATAATTGATTTCATTATTAAATATGTCTTATTAAAATGATCGAAGGCGACGCAGTGGCGTAGGTAGTGCTATCGCCTCACAACAAGAAGGTCGCTGGTTCGAGCCTTGGCTGGGTCAGTTGGCGTTTCTGTGTGGAGTTTGCATGTTCTCCATGTGTTTGGGTGGGTTTCCTCCATGTGCTCCGGTTTCCCCCACAGTCCAAAGACATGCAGTCCAGGTGAATTGGGTAGGCTAAATTGTCCGTAGTGTATGAGTGTAAATGAGTGTGTGTGGATGTTTCCCAGAGATGGGTTGCAGCTGGAAGGGCATCCGCTGCGTAAAACATGTGCTGGATAAGTTGGCGGTTCATTCCGCTGTGGCGACCCCGGATTAATAAAGGGACTAAGCCGAAAAGAAAATGAATGAAAGAAAATGATCGAAGTAATGACATTTCCCGTTTTCTGTGATTGAATAAGCTAATTCAGACTCTGTGCAAAAACACCCTCACTGTGAAATGCACACTGTGGCTTAAATTTCCAACCACTGCACGTCAACTAGGACTACGTCCTCAATTGTATAAATTAAACCGTCACACAAATGTAAAGATAACGATGATTAGACTTATAATAACCAGCTCGCGCGTGCCTAACATCTGCGACTCGTACTGTATCAGAGTCGCACAAGTCCGCTGATTCAAAAACTATGCTTGCCCTCTTTGTGTGAACACTTCAAAACATCCGCATAGTTGTCCAAATGAAGGTCCTGTGAGTGTTTTATAACGGACGCGCCGTGCACAGTAGGATCCAGCAAGACTCGGTGGTGTTTCAGTGAACAGCTGTTCACTCTTTCTGTCAGCGAACTCTAATGTCCAGCTACAAACCCAACTGCCTTCAGATCGATGTGTTTTAACAGATTTAGTGTTTTACTGTATTTTACATTTATTTTTGATGGATATGAATAGATCAATAGATGAATAGTAGTCAGTCTAATTTACAGCAGCAGCAATTTTTTGCCATCTCCTGTTCATTAATTGAAGAAAAGGCCCAAATACTCTGCAGTTGTAAACAATAACTAAAATAAAGAATTCAGGAGCTTTAAACCCGTCTGTGCTTTAAAAAAAAAATTAAGTATATATATCATTATATTTTATATATATATATTTTTTATATATATATATATATATATATATATATATATATATATATATATATATATATATATATATATATATATATTGTTCGTTTTTTTTTTTTATAAAATGATGTAGAAAAATAAGAGAATAATAGAAGGCAAAATAAATGTTTTGCTAATAAATAAAGCTTTAAAGCATTTTCTCTAGACAATTTCTATAGTTTGGGCCTTCAAAAAAGTTTCAGAAAAGGAGGTGGACCTCGAAGTGTCTCAAACTCAATTCCTGGAGGGCCACAGCTCTGCACAGTTTTGCTCCAACCCTATCAAACACAGCTGAACCAAATAATTGAGTAGTTGAACACCTTCATCAGTTGGATCAGCTGTGTTTGAAAGGGTTGAAGCAAAATTGAGCAGAGTTGCGGCCCTCTGGGAATTGAGTTTGAGGCCTATCGTATAAACCATTGTCTATGCATGAACTTGCCCATCAGGGAAAAAAGTGGAAAACCAGCTTACCGATAGACAGCGCAAGTGTTCAAAAGGCATTGGTTTGTGTAATATAGATGCTTGTGTGTATATGTTTCCTAAGAGTCACTCATACTGTGTAATAATAGACAACTATGTTCACACATTTAAGTTAACATTTAAGTCTCTGGTTCTGAAGAGTTCAGGACTCCTAGGTGCCTAGGTGGAAAGGGGTAACTGAGGTCCTATCAAGCTTAATGAACGGTCTGTTTAAGAAATTAAACATTATTAACAACATTATTTGTAATGTTAATCCACAGCCTCAGCAATCAGAAAGGTCCAATGGTAAACAATTAACTCACTCTTTAAAACAGAACAAAACAAAATGGCACAACGCAACACATTGACACAAAACGACACAACACAACCAAAGTCCCTTGAAGGCAAGTGATTTCCCTCAACAGCCATCTTTGAAACATCTCTCGGGCAGTATGCTCAGGCATTCTGTTTGAACGGGTAAACATCAAATTCTTTAAATTTGCTTGCCAAGCTCACGATTAAATTTCATATTAGGAATCACCAATAAAATTAAACAACAACTGTCTCTTTAGTTTCATTTCTAAACGTTTGAATCACACAAAATCTGCAGAAACTCACGTCTGGTCCGAGCCCCTCCCCTGGAAAATCATCAGTCTATAGCGCTTGCTGATTGGCTCCAGTACTAGAAGGTGGGGCTTCATTCGCCATATTGCCCGTTACACTTTTCCCCATTCAAAACTAGACAAGTGACACGTCTTGTGTATTCTATAGTCTTTCAACTGAACACAACACAGCACAACACAACGAAATGCTATGAGAAAGAGAATCAGAAATGTTCAGATTCTGGACTATTTATAGCTCAAACGTAGTAATTTTGTGGAATTAATTCTATGATTTCTTTGTACAGCTGGTTCAGTAAAGTTCATGCTGCTGTCATTCAAGCAAAACAAATGCCAAGCCAAATTGATTTCAAACTTTTCAGTTCAACCTTTCACTGTAATGCTTGCGTGTTACAAAAATAGCAAATCTAAAGCTGGGAGTTCCTCTGTTATTTCAGCGAGAAAGCAGAGACTGTTATTTTACACGGCAAACAGCCTGTGACAAACCTTGCATACTCAATAAACACTTCATTTGCATACACATTTGCATATAGTCTCGGGTCAAGCAGTCACGTTGTTGCTAATAGATGTTAACAAGAAACTGTGTCGGTACAAGAGATTCAACACAGAGCCAAATCTGTGAGTGTGTGTACAGATTATAGTACATATGTGCTGGAGAGCACTCAGAGCCACTTGCAGAAAAACTCCATCTGTGTGTAGTGTGTGACTAAGTGCTTGTGACTTTATAGGGGTGTAAAAGAGAAGGTCTCGGTTTTACAGTATTATTTAAATCAAGGCAAAAGACTACACATTGTAAAAAATATATATTTTAATAATTTGGAAAAAAATAGTACTTGAGTATGTTTTACAACAAACAACAATTTCTGTTTTCATCTGTAGTTCTTTCAAATTAATAAAAAATAATCATACAAATAATTGATTTTAATATATCAAGAAAATAGAAAGAAATATTTATGAATGTGACCTTTTCTAGATTTCTGATGTGAAAAAAGGTATGCTGATTAATGCATTTTTAATTATTTTATGCCTCCTGTGAATACTTGAACTTCATGGTTTATCAATAGTAAGAATTAGGATAAAGTGAGACCATCATTTCTTATACAGTGGTGGAAATAAGTATTCAACACGTCACCATTTTTCTCAGAAAACATATTTTTAAAGGTGCTGTCGACTTGAAATTTTCAACCAGATGTTGGTAACAACCAAAGTACATATATAAAAAGAAAACAAATCTATTTACAGTAGTTTACAAGTTAAGTTATGTGTAATAAAATGAAATAACACCCGATAAAGTATTGAACACATGAAGGGAGGTGTAGAAAGACAGTGAAGGCCCAGACAGCAGCTGAAATCTCTCAGTAGTTATTCAGCAACCCTCTGCCCTTTGTCAGTGTACATTAGTGTTAGTTGCTTCAGTCCAACATCTGCATTATCAGGATGATAAAGAAGAAAACAGGGTGGACATTTAGATCAAGACAATGATCCAAAATTCAGCCAATGTAACTCTCAAATGCTTTCAGAGAAAGAAAATCAAGCTGTAGAATGGCCCAGCCAATCACCTTACTTGAATCCAATAGAGAATACAAAATAAAGATCAGTTTGGATAGACAAAACCCACAGAACCATCAAGATTTTTGCACTCTGGTAAAGTTGAGTTTAGAAATATGTTTTCTGAGAAAAATGGTGACGTGTTGAATACTTATTTAAGTCGTACAGTGCTTAAGGACAAAAAAAGGCATTATTATTGTATCAACAAGCATACAATACAATCTAAAAACATGCATTTATATATAATTATATACATTAAAATTATAAACCAAGCAGCTGTGTCTAATGCAGGCCCAGTTCCAGAATCAAATCACTGAATGTTAAATTAATGCATGTTCTCTTGCCTTAATTCGCATTTGTTTTGACATATGAATTTTTCCTTTACTGTTATCACTAATTATTGCATTTATTTGCAGTTGTATGTGGCTTTAGGTTGTATTAGCAGCATGAAAACAAAACAAAACTGTTATTCAGACTCTGAATGGATTATATAGAGAAAAGATCACAATAAGGAACCATCAAAATGAAGTGTTAGTAAGCAGTTTACCCTTTTTTGGTTGGCAATCGTGTAGTTTTACAGCACAATTGTAAGTATGATTGCCAGTATAACTGTTTATTTTACAGTGTCATTCATTCATTCATTCATTCATTCATTCATTCATTCATTCATTCATTCATTCATTCATTCATTCATTCATTCATTTCTTTTCGGTTTAGTCCCTTTATTAAACCACCATACCTGCCAACACTCCCGTTTTTTTCCGGGAGTGTCCCATATTTCAGACCCATCTTCTGCCACCCTCCCGCTTTGTTATTTCTCCTGAAAAACTCCTGTAATTTTTAACCATCCCCCCGGTCCTCAGCATTTTGGTACAGTCTGTGAAACCCCCGGGTCGCCAAAATTGGTATAGGATCCGATCGCAGCGGCCGCCCGAAAGACGCTTCATAGTAAAGTTACTAACTTCACACCACAGTGTTATTCAGACACCTCACCCACGAACCTAACCCCCCCCCCCCGGTCTCCCGGATTTTCAGGGACAAACGTTGGCAGGTATGGTTGCCACAGCGGAATGAACTTCCAATTTATCCAGCATATGCTTTACGCAACAGATGCTCTTCCAGCTGCAACTCATCCCTGGGAAACATCCATACACATTCATTCACATACTACGGACAATTTAGCTTACCCAATTCACCTGTACCGCATGTCTTTGGACTTGTGGGGGAAACCGGAGCACCCAGAGGAAACCCACGCAAACATGGGGAGAACATGCAAACTCCACACAGAAATGCCAACTGACCCAGCCGAGGCTTGAACCAGCGACCTTCTTGCAGTGAGGCGATTGTGCTACCCACTGCGCCACCGTGATGCCCCTATTTTACAGTGTGTATTCTTTTTTTTGCTTATATTTTAAAATATACAGTATGTACATATGGCTTAATCATTTTAACTTACTTTTGCACATTTGCCCATAAAGCATGCCGATATCCGGAACACACTTTGGGACTTTGGTTTTTGTCTTGCTTAAAAAAACAAAAAACTGAAAACTGATGTGTATGTATGTGTGTGAGTATATTTATGTCCAGTGTGGTAGTCCTTCAGCGGGGGCGTGAAAGGCTTTCTCCCCCTTCTCTCTCCATCCACCATGCAAATGAGCCCTTATACACAGCTCTCAATAACACTTATACACAACCCCACATTCACCTCAAGTCCTCCCACACTCCTGTCCCTTCACTGTCACTCCATCCTTTCTGTGTATTTCAGGCCCGAGCGAATCATTTCACTTCTCTTCTCCTCATTGTCCCATTTTGTACCTTCTTGTTTTCTTGAGTGTTCTTTAAATAGCAGAGCAAGGCCTTCATTTACATAGCCTACGGCCACTGTGAGATAGAAATTTCTTTGGCCATCTTGATGATCCACACCTCTCTCTCTCAAAATGCTCAGCCAAACAGGAAATCGAAGAAAAGAAATAACAATACTGCTGCCAACTGTCTCTCAATAGCCAGGTTTCCATGCTAGTTAAAGTGAATGTTTCAAAGTTTGCAACAAAAAAAGGAACAAAAACCAAACTAAACCAAACAACCCCAAATGCTAATTTCCATCAAGTTAACCAAGTTATACACAAACTTTCTTTTGCGGTATTTCAAAATGTGATTTAATAAAACATTGCTAGTGTGAGTCTTCCTCTCTTGATATTAGATTTTTAACCAAAGTCCCACTTTTTAGCATCTAGTGTGTTTTTTTTTAATACTGAGCTCAATTGAAAATATCCACACTATTCAAATCGTATTCAAAACAAGTAGTTTATGAACAAAAATAGCCATCTAAATATAGCCCATATCAGTACACATGATATAAATGTGTCAAGGGTTGAATTGTTTTTCAGACCCACGCATGTTCACCTTGACATGCAAAACAAGCAGATTTACAAGTCAAATTTCAATTACACTGTATGATGCCTGGCAGGAGACTAGACAGCAGTACATACTGTACAAATACATATTAATGCAGTACATATTAGCATTGCTTGCTATAGGATTACATAAGATATGGTTTAAACTTTTGTTTGGGGTCAATACTTTAATTTAGGGTGCGTTAAATGTATTCATTCATTCATTCATTCATTCATTCATTCATTTTCTTTTTGGCTTAGTCCCTTTATTAATCAGTGGTTAGCACTGTCACCTCGCAGCAAGAAGGTCGCTGGTTCAATAAACTAAATTGGCTGTAGTGTATGTGTGGATGTTTAGATGGAATATGGAATAGATGTTTCCCATTGCTGGGTTACAGCTGGAAGGGCATACGTGGTATAAAACATATGCTGGATAAGTTGGCGGATCATTCCGCTGTGGCGATCCCTGATAAATAAGGGACTAAGCTGAAGGAAAATGAATGAATGTATGATAGAAGGATTGAATAAACTGTGTGAAACCCTGCATTTTTTACAATGTGTTTAAAATTATTATAATATTTTTATTTTGTGAACTTTTGATGACACTTCTCCCAAAGTTAAAATAAACATCGTCATTTAGAGCATTTTTGGTACACTGATTTTTTTTTTTTTTACGTTAAGTGGTTGTAAAAAAAATATTTGGGCTGAATTTAAACAAATAAATGAAGTTGACCATTACTAAATATATATTTTTTTTTTGTTTAAAATCAACCCATATAAGTTGTTTGCAACAATTTTGCAGAAATATTTTTTTTCAGTGTATAGTGCAGCAAAAAAAGGTACTATGTTTTCAGGCATGTTTTTATTCCTTTTTAGACAACACAAAACCATTTTTAAGCTTTAGAGAAGTTAAAGGGCCATGAAACCCTCTCTTTCAGTTTAAGTCTACCTCAGAATTGAAAAAAAAATACTATATGTTGGGCGTGGAGCTCTATGAGCAGAGGGAAGAGTGGGTGTAGCCGGTAGAGCAGGGGAAAAGAAGGGCCTTTGTCAGTTGGCTCACCAGAAAAAAATTCGATACAAAATGTGAGGAGACGTGTGATTATACAGTTTACAAAGTTATAATAAAAACATATACGATAAGTTATTCGTAATTTCATATACACATAACCACAATTTGTTATATCATTATAAAGATAATCATGTTTATATGAACGCTATAAATGAGGAGGACTTCTAACCTCCTGAATCCTGGGACTGAATGCAGACAACATGGATAGCAGTACAGCAGGTTTCTTGCCCTATCTTTTCTAACCATTAGCCCTGCCGGTAATCTGGAGGATTTAAAACATGCGCGAACACAGCAGTACGGCGATGTGTCTGAATGGTAGCAAACTCAACTGATAAAAGACAAAGTCCACCATTCTCCAATTCTCATACAGCTCACAAAAATGCTTGTTGCACACAAACAGGTTGGCTGTATCGGTGGCCCTGACAGCATCGCGGAGAAATCCATGCAACAAACACATACGAGCCTTCATAAACAGCTAAATACTGCATGTCGTGCGCATTCTCACAGCTTGGCAGGTCTGTGGTCTGTCCATTTTAGTCTGTCATCAAAAAGCACGTGCTGTCATAAATAATTAAGAAGCAACGTCTTCTCATAGGATAGAAATCTCCACTATGAATAATAATGAGAAACCGACGTGTCATCACACCACTTGCAGATTTGTGCTACGTCACCGATTTTGATCCCGCCCCAAAAATTATTTTAAACCTGGAAGATGAAATTAAATGACATAAGCTCAAAATTATCCAGTTTTCGCCAGAATTTAAGCCGTCTTAAATGATGCTCAACATACACAAATCTGTTAACATCTCAAAAAAAGTACTCCAGGGTGTCTTGAAGCTTTAAGAAATTGATATTTGGTGGAATACAGTAACTCTGATTTTCAATCACATCAATCTTACTGACCGAAATATTTTGAACAGTATGTATACTGCATATAGGTGTCTGTTCAAATCCCCAAGGCTATGTACTAAGTACCATTTTAATTCATTTATAGTTTGTATGATTGTAAACGTTCAAAATCTCAGTTGTGCACAGACGCAAATGATGCTTCAAACTGTATAAAGAACACGTGTTTTTCTAAATCGATTAATATTAAACATCTTATCAACCACATACTGCAACAGTGCGCTAAAATCCACACAGCGAGGCCTTGACAACCACCCACAATTCCCTATCAATGTGGAGGAGGCGACTTCAGCATGGGCAAACAGCGCATTATCTCCAGAAAATGCATGATTAGCTATTCACTCTTATTTGACAAAGACAAACGCAACTAAATAAAAGCCAAAGCTAAGTCACTGCTTAAAATATTCCTAGCATAATTCGACATGATGTTGATGAGAGTGTACGCTCCATGTGAACACATTTCTAGAAAGTGAATAAAAATAGACATTGCTTGGAGCTACAGTGAGTGAGAGGAAGCAAAACGGTGTGTGTGTGTGTGTGTGTGTGTGTGTGTGTGTTTTCTCCTCCGCAGTTTGTTAGGGTCAGTGTGAAGAGCGCTGGTGTGTAGTGTGCTCTTTCTGGCCGCCCCCTCAGGCCCCGCTGTTGTGTAACCACCGCATTGCAGTCGCACACACAAACACATAATGACTGAAGTGGCATATATATATATGTGGGATAACACAAGTGTCCTGGTGCGTAACTATGTGTGTGGGTCAAGTTTTGCCCACATTGTGGAGAGCAAATATGCTTACAGGCATAGTAAAATCCTCAAATCCCAATGTGTGGAGCAGGCAACAGCATCCAGAAGTGAAACAGCTTAATAAACATATGAATTATGTCCTAATGAAATTGCTAAATGCTTTCTGTGATTGTTTTGTTAATATAAAAAGACAATACTCATGGTGTGCAAGATGTGATGCAACAGGCAAAGATCAACTTCTGAATGCATATTGGAAATGAAAAAAATGTTTTGTAGAGATTGTTTTACAGTACTTTTGTGCCATATGAGACATGACTAGTGTACTTGATGTTGACATTAAATCTTGTTTCTAGCGAATGCTACTATATGATGTTTGTTTATACTTTTACATTTCACAGCAAGTTGTTAAAATGACTAACAACTGATTCTGCTCTATTTTCTACACTTCTTATACTTGCGGCCTTTGATACCATTTGGCTTAATATACTCCTTGACAGCTTAGTTTCTTTTGGGATTATTGGCATTCCCCTCTTCTGGCTTAGATCTTATCTTTCTGGTTGCACACAGTTCGTTTAACTTAAAAATTTCAGATCCAATTTGTCTAATGTTACTACTGGTGTCCCCCAGGGTTCTATACTCTTCAATACATGACTTTTGGTGTCCTCCAAAGCAGTTTTGCTCAGCCGGACACAGACTCTTAAAGTAAGAGTGAGAGTAACAGTTTGTTATCACCATTCATGGAGATCCTTTAAAAATGCAAAGCTTTCCACAACAAAACATTCATTGTAACTCAAAAATAATTATTCAGAAAATTACTTTATACTAAATCATTATATATATACAGTGCTTCCAACACAAAGCGATCGATTAGTGGAAAGTCTCCTCTCGCCATTTCCTACTTCTCTGTCACAGACAATCTCACATGCTTTGCAGAGACGTACAGAGATGCTCTCCGCGCCACCCATGCTCGTCATCACTATTAAGCTGACCAATCACAGAGCTTGTGCTATGCATCGTCCTGACATAAAGTTACATTTTTGAAGAGGTGCGCGTCAGCGTCTGCATCAGCCACGATGAGGGGTCTGCGACCGCGCGAAAGCTCTGCTGGACCATACGCGTGTGCTCCACGCAGAAGAATAAACCAGCAACAGAGCGGGGTCACGTCACGTCACTAGGGAAAGTAATCAAAAAAATTTACCTGGAAAAATGTGATCAATTATAGGTTCTAATTGTCGATTTCAATTATTTTTCGATTAATCGCCCAACCCTAAATGGAACACTAACATTTCCAAACTAAAATGGGGGCCTTCGGTGATTTCAAAACTTACAATTTTCACAGTTCGAAGATGCTAGAGTACTGTGAACAGCATGCTTAACCGCAACAAAATGTATGCATTATGAATTAGAAACGAATTAGCGTAAACATCACCTAAGATAAATATAGAAAAAGATGGACTGCAAGAGCAGTAGTTACACTCACAGCAGGTGTTTATATCCTGGCCTGAACCTTCTGTTAAATCTCCAACAGTCTTGCATTAGGCGAACATTTCCCATTGTTTCTTCAAGCAATCATGGACAAGTGGTAGAGATTGAGAAGAGAAAATAATCTAACTGCGGGAACACACACTCTGGACCCCGGGGCACAGTGCAACACACACAGCATGACACGATTAGAAACCCAGTGGGCGTCGAGTTAAAACAGTACGGCGAGAGAAAGTGGAATAGGGCTGGATAAATGGCACTCTTTCTATTTACCACTGACATCTTTCCAATATCCAGCAGCAGGTGATAAACAATGTAAAGAAAGAAGGAGAAAGACAGCGAATGATGGAGAGAGAGAGGGAGGCGGGGGTCAGAGTAAATGTAAGAGGGAAACACACTTTCTCTGCCACACACGATCGTTTCTCAATATCATTTCCTCAGCGGGCTCGCACAAACACACTGAATGTCAACCCTCTGTGTCACAATGCGGCTTCCTAGACTGAGACAGAGGCCACAGTCAGGGACCAGTCTGAGAATAAATATAGCTGGACTAAATTTATTCCGCCAAAAAACTATAGCGAGCAGCGATCAGCAGCATCAGAGTGAGAAGACAACTCTCAATAACCCCTGCTCCACCCAGCACAGAGCTGTGGTGAAATACGTTCATTGCAACAGGCCTCCAGTGTGCATACTGCAACTGCACAGCTCTTACATTGCTCTCTTAGGCAAGTTTCTGAGCGTTACAAAATGGGGCAAAACATAACGGGGATAGGTCTTTCCATTGAGAAACAGGGGGTGGATATTGCTAAATGTGTATCTGTATTTTAAAGTAATGTGTTTGTCTCTGTAAATTCTTCAATTCTTCAGGCATTTCATAAATGATGTTTAACAGAGCAAGGAATGTTTCACAGTATATGTTATAATATTTCTTCTTCTGAAGAAAGTCTCTTTTGTTTTATTTCGGCTAGAACAAAAGCAGTTCTTAATTTTTTTTTTAATTTTAAGATCAATATTATTAGCCCTCTTAAGCAATATTTAAATATCTAGTAATAAGGGCTAAGTGATTAATTGAAAAATAATCGACATTCAGAACCTATATTCGATCTAATTTTCCAAAAACGATTTTATCGATTATTTTCCCTTCTGTTTGCGTAGTCATGTGACCCCGCTCTGTTAAGGTTGATTTATACTGATCTATATTGAGATTGTATGGTCCAGCGAAGCCTTCGCACAGTTGCATACCCACGCACATCTCAAAAATGTAACTACACGTTGCAAAGATGTGTATCGCAAACTCTGTGATGGGTCGGTTTGGTAGCGTTGACATTCGTAGGCAGCGTGGAGAGTCGCGGAACAGCAGAGAGCCGGTTGGAGCGAGTGTTTACAAGTGTGGAGTCCCGTGGAGGAGCTGTTTTGTGTTTACATTATGATTAAAGTTGTTGCACGTCCGCCTATTCCCGCCTCTGAATGAGCGAGTTTTAGCTTCTTGTACATTAAGGTAGCATTCAGAAAAAAACAAAACCCTCGTGAAGAAACTCGGAAGTGTTATTACAGAGCAAGACAAACAGGACGCTAAAGTATATCAATGCATGGCTGCGCGAAAGGCAAGCGTCGTGGGTCACAGCGATCACTCGATGCAGATGTATAAATAAATCAGCCTTTAAAGTCTGAGGCTGATTTATTCTTCTGCAGTCACTTGGCAGCCACATCTGATCTCTGGTCAAGTAAGATGATGAACCCATTCTTGAACCTTACTTTGCACTAAATTGTCGATGATTGTAAGCTGTGCCAGAGATGCCTTGGGACGGGATATTTTCCTTTAGATTCAAATTATTATTTACATTAAAATATTAGTTTACAAAAGATGCAAGAAATGCATCAAATGCAAATGCAAAATTAAAAATATTATTTACAGGATATTCAAGAGTTATTTTATTTAGAAGAGATACTGCTTATTTTCTACTTTTAATATGAAAAACAATGAAAATATTTTATTTTGTATCCAAAAGTGCAAGTTATTTATTTTCATATATTTCATTTTATAAGAAATAAGTGACTGTTGATTTTAGGCAACATGTGTTTTCATTTCAGTTGTTAAACACTGATGTTCAATAAATAATCACAGATAGTAGATAGTGTGTGTTTCCTTCAATTATTTTAAAATCAAGTAATGCACCCTTCATTCAGAAATCTCTTACTTGTAATATGTGAGCATATTTACTATACAAAGCCTGTCAGTGAACTATGGAGGCAATATGTATATATATATATATATATAATAAAATAATCGTTCATTAATTTTAATCGAATTAAAATGTTCAATTAATCGAGATTACTAGTAATACTACTAGTAATATCTGATTAGAAATATCTAGTAAAAACATTCCTTCATTCATTTTCATCTGCTTTTCCAGGGCCGGGTTTTGGGGGGCAGCTGTCTTAGGAAAGAACCCCAGACTTCCCTCTACCCAGACACTTCCTCCAGCTCTTCTGGGGGATCCCGAGGCATTCCCAGGCCAGCCAAGAGACATAGTCCCTCCAGCATGTCCTGGGTCTTGCCCGTGGCCTCCTCCGTTGATTCCTGATGAGGTTCTGGAGCATTAAATGCAGAACCGCCAGGTTCTTTAGAAGCTTTCTGCTACTGGCCAACAGACTGTAAAACTCTTAAAGAGCCCCTATTATGGGTTTTTGAAAATGACCTTCCATGCAGTGTGTAACGCAGCTCTAAGTGAGGTGAAATATCCAGCTAATGCTTAAATCTGAAAGATCATGTTTAACACTATTGATTCATCTACAGTATAAAAGAGTCGACTCAGGGTGGTTCGAATGAATCGGCGCGTTAACGAGTCTTTAGCTGTGTTGGTGTGACGTCGATAAGGAAATTAAGCCCTGCCCATTTGTTGTGCATGCACATCGATATATACACTAGATATCGCATACGGTCCCTGAGCATGCGCCAATAGCACCGCCACATTTGTACAGTGCTCCCACCACAAATGTCATTCAACCGCACTAGTCAAGACAGTGTGCCAATGTGAAGATGCTGGACTTTAGATATAACACATTTAGAGTAGAATGCCTACGTCGAATAGTTCAGACTGCTGAGTGAATCACTGGTACAACCCTCCATACTCTCCAAGAACTGTACTTATCCAGAGTGAGCAGAAGGGCTGCCAAAATCACTCTGGACCCCTCACACCCAGCACACTACCTCTTTGAACTTTTACCTTCTGGTCGATGCTACAGAGCACTGCGCACCTGAACAGCCCGACACAGAAACAGTTTCTTCCCTCAAATTCCTCGTATGTGTGAACATACCTGGCAATAAAGTTCTTTCTGATTCTGAGATAATACATTTCCATGCACACAATCACATGCTAATTGTCTGCAATGCCCGTGCGATCACTTATCTATAGATATAGAAAAGTGATATAAAATTATAATTTTCGTAATTTAAATATTTGCATACTGACCACCAGGAAAACTCACAATCATCGATATATGTATATATGTGTATATATCTCTGGCTCCGGATGGCCACAGTCCTCCACTGCACCTTGGTCCCACATTCATTTCAAAGGAGCACTACCCTGTACTAAAATGGCGACTCTATTGACGCATTCCTTCCAATAGACAACAAAAGGGTAGACAACATCTAATGTACATATCTATGGCGTGCGCAGACCTGGGAAAATTGAAACCCCCGGCCCCGCCCACAAACACTGTAGAAAGAAAAAGAGGAAGACAAACACTGTAGCAGATCCCGGTTGAATCAAGTCGCGAAGACGCTGTGCTCTGAAGTGTGAGGGAAAGTTAGTGTTATTTTCCCTACCTAAGGATGAGGCTGTGAAGAGTCAGTGGTTGAAGTTTATTTTTGCAAAAACACCTCAGCATTATTGCCCCAGCCTTGTGCTGTGTTCCCGTCATTTTTCTGACGAGTGCTTCAGCAATCTACACGCTTACAACGGGGGATTCGTTGGCCGTTTGTTAAAGGAAGGATCAGAAAAGACTATTGATTTATGGGACTTTGTCAGAGCTTGACAGGAACTTTACAGTACGCAGTTCATGGATTAGTTCCTTCCTCCATTTCACAAGCGTAAGTAAGTGCAATTTAAATGGTTGCCTCCTTGTTTTTTCTAGCTTGCAAATTATGTATTTAATTGTGTTTTGTTACTTGTATCCGCTTGTACTGTATCTGGTTAACTCTTTATATTCACATATCGCGTCTAAAACCACGTTAAAAATGCGCCACGTGCTGCTTTGTTTACGGATTTAAATGCGTTTGAGAGCTCGCAATCCACTGCCGTTTGTCGTTACTATGGCCACCGTCAGCTGTTCCAACAAACACTTGTGGCGGTTAAGTTTCAAAATAGTTCAGCTTTTGCTACTGTGTGGATTAATACTGAACGTGTGTCAGTGTTTATACTTATGGTTAAGAATAGAGCAATATACTAGTGTTTAACTGCATTGCTTTAATGCACTCCTGCATTGGGCTCACACATACACTCTGCACTCTGACTACTTCAAAATTGCTGATAAGCCATGGTGGGCGTTTCCCTCTGTCTCACGCTGAACGCAGTCGACCAATCACAACAGACTGGGTCATCGGACCAATCAGTGCAGATTAGCATTACGCTAAGGAGGGGTTTGGAAACAAATGAATCACTGAACAAATCATATGGCAGTCGTTGGAATAATTAGGTAAAAATAAATGTATATTATAAGACAATGAAAGTGTTTTTTGACCTTGCATGCATATCAGCCTGTTATTGGAGACCAACAAAACCAAAATATGACCTTTTTTAATGCATAATAGGGGCTTTTTAAAGGTTCACAATGTACTTATAAATCTTTTTTTAGGCTTTTTTGCACTACACACTACTGTTTTGCACTGTAGATCCGCCTGACGATGAGGACCGTCAGTCAGCTACTGTATTATATTTTTGTTATATTATACTATTTGTTCTTTAGGGTTATTTCTATTGGAACTGTCGAGCCAATGCTACAAAATTTCGTTCTGTGTTTACGTACATGTGAATATATATAGGAAGTTGTACTTTCAGGTTAAAAAGATAAGAGGTTCTTACAGTGAAGGTAGGGGAATACTTCTAAAAATGTCTCAATTGCGCACTCATGTCAATCCCAACCTGTATGACAATCTTTTTGACTCAAACTTTGACTAACTTCAAAATATCTTTGTCAGTGTTCTGCAGAAGAAAGTAAGTCATAAACATTTGAAACGACATGAAGGAGAGCAAATGATGACAGAACTTTTCCTTTTGATGCATAAAAAGTCAAAACTTTGCCACGCTTCGAGCAGAGGAAGCACGGATGTGGTTTGTAGTGCGGGACAAAAAAAAAGACATATATAGTGCTCGTGTTTTCTCACACATGCGCCTATACAGACACACATATGTGCAGTGGTGTCTTCTCTTCCTTTATCTTTCTTTTGTCTCTGTTTCTGTACACAGGCACGCTACTTACTTCTTCCTTCCCAAAGCCTCATACGCCAATGATTGAAGAGGTGTGTGTGTGTGGGTGGAGGGGGTGCTTCAATGCTTTCATCTCAGGGTGACACAGAATCCCTCCCCAGTATTATATCATCTGCACCTGCACTCAGTGTGTGCTTGCCTTTGTGTGTGTGTGTGTGTAGAGGGGCAACCACACCTGCCTACTTAATGTAAACTCTTGATGCTGACTCTATTTTAAGATGGCAAAACACAAGGAAGCCCCTGCCCTCCACCATGAATCAACAAAGCTTTATTTGAACAACAGTGTGGCTGAAAGTAAGCATATTGTACTTTTGTAAATAGGGGTGAGCAGGGATGAAAGTGCCAAGTAAAAAAAAACAAAAAAAAAAACTCATTTTAAAAGATAATGTTTTAGACCGAAATATACACTCACTGGCCACTTTATTAGGTACACTTGTCCAACTGCTCGTTAACGCAAATTTCTAATCAGGCAATCACATGGCAGCAACTCAATGCATTTAGGCATGTAGACATGGTCAAGACGATCTGCTGCAGTTCAAACTGAGCATCAGAATGAGGAAAAAAGGTGATTTAAGTGACTTTGAATGTGGCATGGTTGTTAGTGCCAGACGGGCTGGTCTGAGTATTTCAGAAACTGCTGATCTACTGGGATTTTCATGCACAACCATCTCTAGGGTTTACAGAGAATGGTCCAAAAAAGAGAAAATATCCAGTGAGCGGCAGTTCTGTGGCAACAAATGTCTTGTTGATGCCAGAGGTCAGAGGAGAATGGTCAAACTGGTTCGAGCTGATAGAAAGGCAAGAGTTACTCAAACAACCACTTGTTACAACCGAGGTATGCAGAAGAGCATCTCTGAACACACAACACATCCAACCTTGAGGCGGATGGGCTACAGCAGCAGAAGACCAAACCGGGTGCCACTCCTGTCAGCTAAGAACAGGAAACTGAGGCTACAATTCGCACAGACTCATCAAAACTGGACAATAGAAGATTGGAAAAACGTTGCCTGGTCTGGTGAGTCTCGATTTCTGCTGCGACATTTGGATGGTAGGGTCAGAATTTGGCATCAATAACATGAAAGCATGGATCCATCCTGCCTTGTATCAAAGAGTTCAGATCTCTAACAAAATCTCAGAGGAATATTTCCAGTATCTTGTTGTATCTATGCCATTAAGGATTAAAGCAGTTCTGAAGGCAAAAGGGGCTCCAACCCGGTACTAGTAAAGTGTACCTAATAAAAAAAGCACCTGGTGAGTGTATTTTTGCTGTGGAAACTAAGTCACAAGTGTGATCTATCAGTATCATGTGGTATATTGTACAAATGCAGAACTATAAATTGCACATTGTTAGTTTTGACACTGTCAGTAAGGACAAAAGTAACACATGAGGGCGTCAATTATAACAACAATAGATGTTGGATTTATTGACCTGCACTTGTTTATATTAAATATAACTGACTATGACCTTGCTAATATGTTAACTGCAAACATATCTTTGCAAAAACTATTAAATTACTTTTTCATTTTTTATGTCAGTTTCAAAAGTAAACCAACAATACGAAATTGAATTATTTAGAATCAATTTTTTATTTTAGCATTTATCTGATAAAACATTTAAATTGGAAATGTGCAACTCATATTTGGAAGTGAAAAATAAATATATGAATATTAACAGTGAGAGAAAAATGCCAGATATACTTTTTACTTGCCATTTACACCTGATTTACTTTTTTTTTTAACTGGAAAAACTCACACAATGCGAACCTGAGGACGAGTTATAGCACATATGCCAAAGTGACCCTTACAAAATATACCACTCAGGGGAAACAAAACGAGGCATTATATAGTTTAAATTTTTTAACTAACATTTGAGAGTGATGGCACTGCGACTTAATTTGGTGGTGCCAGTTGCAGGGTGGGATTAAAAAAAAGATGTTCTAAACATAATGACCTCATTACAAATTGGTTCAAAAACAAGGTCCAAGCTGTGGATTGATCATTACTCTGACACACAAAAAGAGAAACACAACTTGTAATACAGTGATTTCCTTTCTGCACATAAAAAAAATGTTATCCGGACCTAACCACAGGACATAGTAATGAAATCAAGTGATATTTGGCTGCTCCGTCAAGTGTTGCATGCAGAATGTTATATTTTGGGAAGCAAATATTGACAGGGCTTGGAAAAAATCACTTTGTTACTTTTGTCCCATATTACTTCCGTCCACGCTCTCCTAATGAGCTTTAAAGGATAGTTCCCTCAATAATCAAATCTTCTTGTACTCGTTGTTTCAAAATGTGACTGATTTGCTTTTAAACAAAGATTTTAATTTTTTTTTTGAAGATGAAGACGTTGCAAGGGTTTAATCAACATTGGAGTCAATTCATTATAATGGCATAGATCATATAACCTTTCTTTGTATTTATCAAAATTCAAATGTATTTTTTGGGTATATAATCCCTCTAAAGCTTAAATATGTTAGCTCAGCACAAAAGTATACTGATATAAGGGTTGAATTGGTTCAGTCACACCCCTTTTAGGTAAATGGTGAAACATAGTGTGCTTCGGTGACCAACACCCCATTCTTTGCTTTCATTCTTTGGTTTTCAGGGATGTTTGTGCTAGCTTTGTTTTAATGACTACTGTAGATGCAGTCTCTCAGTCTGTACATGCTCAAATGGTAATAAGATCCTATTCTATTTTAAAGAGCCCGAGGCATTACAATTTCCTTTGTATTTCCCATCCCCATCGTTCCAGATAGATGTTTTTACCATGTATAGTATCTGTCCTTGCTTGATCAGTGATAATATTTGGAAATTAGGAGAAGAGGTAAAACTATACCAAGCATAACAATCAAAGGACAAAAACAACAACCAGTAAAATCGCCAAACAAACAAGACAAAACAGACTAAACCATGAATCTTTTTTATCTTTTCTTTCAAATAATCAGTCTAATTTACTGAAGGGTATTTTTATTTAAAAAATTTACAGGAATTAAAGGCTTATTTTACCCAAAACTAAAAATTCTGTTAGATTTAAAAAAAACAATTCTGAGAAACCAACGCAATCTCACAGCAATTTTTTCACTTTCTGATTTAGTGGCTAAATTCATATTAATTTGTACAATTTCATTTATAGATTTCACTATGATTTTTAAATCTCCCAATGGGTGGGTTTTGGGGGCACATCACCATTTAAAAATGCTCCTTCTATTATATATAAAAAGGTCTGGTGAAATGCTTTGAAATGTGCCCTTTTATTGGATGTATGACGTAATCTCAACTGAAACAGGAAGACGGGGTGTGATATATAAGAGTCCCTCCCCTTTTCAAAATCAGCCAATAGCGCTATCTTTACTCTAAGCTGTTGACCTCAAGTGCATCAGACTCAAGACAGCTACAGTTTATAGTAGTAATAGTGTGCCTGACTCACCATTTCTCTGCTTTTCTCTTTCAATTTCAGGGGTAATCAGTATCTTAAATCCTCCGTTTTTCAACACTTAGAACAAGTACAGTACATTAGTAAAGCATTTGTATTGTATCATCTTTGCATCAAATTGAATTTAAAGAAAGAAGCCTATTTCACGTATTGTCAGTGGCTAATTCATATTAAGTCATAACATTTCATTCATATAAAAACGTACAGTTTTAAAATGGTGGTGTGCCCCCAAAACCCACATATTGGGGAATGAGAAAAAGCAAAGTAAAATGTATGAATGAAATTGTACAAATTATTATGAATTAGCCACTAAATCAGAAAGTTACAAATTACATTGAGATTGTGTTGGTTTCTCAAAAAAAAGTAATCAATTCTAACAGATTTTTTTTATTTTTGGGTAAAATAAGCCTTTAATTCCTGTAAATATTTAAAATAAAAATACCATTCAGTAAATTAGACTGATTATTTAAAAGAAAAGATAAAAAAAGTCTGTGTTTTTTATGTAAAAAAGGGCCATTTAGCATTATTAAAAAGATAATACTTATAAAAGTTAAGATTATATGTATCAAAATTCAAAGCACAAAATAACTCAATTGATATATGTGAAATACTGGAATGTGCACTGCATTTTCCCCATCTCTTCTCCAAAGCTGTGACTCCAAATCTGAACTAGCACATCTTCAAGAGGATTTTTTCCAATGAAGCGCAGTAGAAATGAATAGCGCTCTGATCTTTAAAGAATTAGCTTTCTAACAGGGGTGTAACTGAAGCAGCAAGGTTTGATTTAGCCCTGACTCTGCTGAAGAGGTGTGTGTCGTGTAACTGATACATGATGCTTGAGTGTTCACTGACAGGATGCGCTCTAACCTTAAATGCAGACCTCAGAGCTGCAGGCCTTTTCAGGATAAACACACTCTTTCACAAATGCACAACCATAACCGCTTCGCCTTAAAACTCGATAGCCAATATCTTTCTCTTTCTTTCAGAGAAATTCCATCTCTAGCTCTGCTTTTTCATGCTGGTTACCCGAAACCTCTTTTGTTTCATAATCCCTCATTCTCAGATCTAAAAAAACACCTAGGTATTTCTCATACAACATTATACCTGTGCAAACATACACCATATACATTGTTCGGCAATGCTCTACTACTAGGAGATTTTCGCAAGTGCACTTGGGTGATGATCTTCTAGCATTGTGTATTTGTGTAGGGAGAAGGCTAAAAAGACTACTCTCATGCGGTTTGTGTAGGTGTGTGTGGGTGTGTATGTGTACTGTAAGCGTATGAGAGATGCAGAAACTAAACATGTTTTTCTTTCCTGAAGCGCTAATCATAACAGCACTCAGCAAATTGCTCCTACCTCTATATATTTAAAGGTCCGGTGAAGTGCTTTGAAATGTGCCCTTTTATTGGCTGTATGACGTAATCTCAACTGAAACAGGAAGACAGGGCGGGATATATAGGAGCCCCTCCCCCTTTTCAAAATCATCCAATAGCTCTTTCTCAACTCTGAGCTGTTGACCTCAAGTGCATCAGACTCAAGACAGCTATAGTCTATAATAGTAATAGTGTGCCTGACTCGCCATTTCTCTGCTTTAAAATACAGCTTTCTGCTTAATTCAAATGGATCTAATATGTTTTGTGGTTCGTACTGACTTGTGTCTGTCCGAAGCAGACCATACTAGTGTGTTGGGGTGATTCATGTGACATTAACATGAAAGCAGACTTTATTCACCCCATAGGAAATCATATTTACACTCTCTGTATCACTAGTATTCACCAAATAGTACAAATGGACAGTGTGTGTAACAGATTTAATTTTGAATCTTGTTTCCTGAATGTTGACTGTGTATTTTTATGTGTGTATTTTCCCCCTCAGGGCTTGCCACAGAGAGGAGCACAGCGCATTTCAAAAGGAGAGTAGATCAACAAAGTTTGGCAACCTTTTTATTATATCGTTTTATTTACAAGTGTTCTGGTGAACCTCAGTTTGAATGCTCTTTGGTGTAGTGATGGGTCGTTCTTGAACGATTCATTCATTTTGAACGGATCTTTTGTATGACTCGAGAACGATGAGTCCTCTCAGGGAGTGATTCACTCGTGCACACGCACATTTTTGCAGGTGGAGTAGAAGATTAGTTCCTTGTCTTCAATTGGGTTTGAGTAGTTTGTTCATCACGTGAAAGACAGAAGCCAATCATATGCATTTAGAGCCGGTGTCCTGACATTTTATCCTACCCATCAGATTGTGCTACCTACACTGTATTTGAATGGTTCTGAGGTTGGGGTTAGGTAGGTTAGGGCGATATTACAGCTTCATATCACACTACTCCACATTAATATTTACACTGGTAGCAAAATCTGATAGGTAGCATATTGTGTCATCAAAATGTGCTACCTACTTTTGAAATGGAAGGTAGGACAATCTGATAAGGTAGGACAAATTGTCAGAACACCGAAAAAAGATTTGATCCATTCATCTCTCGAGTCCTTGGTTTGAGTCGTTCAATTATCACGTGAAAGACAGAAGCCAATCATATGCAGTCAGAGCCGGAAAAAGATTTGATCCGTTCATCTCTCGAGTCCTTGGTTTGAGTCGTTCGTTAATCACGTGAAAGACAGAAGCCAATCATATGCAGTCAGAGCCTGAAAAAGATTTGATCCGTTCATCTCTCGATTCCTTGAGTTTGAGTCGTTCGTTAATCACGTGAAAGACAGAAGCCAATCATATGCAGTCAGAGCCTGAAAAAGATTTGATCCGTTCATCTCTTGATTCCTTGAGTTTGAGTCGTTCGTTTATCACGTGAAAGCCAATCATATGCAGTCAGAGCCGGAAAAAGATTTGATCCGTTCATCTCTCGATTCCTTGAGTTTGAGTCATCTCTCTTTACATGCTGCCACCTGATGAACGAACGACTCAAAAACCTTTTGGCTCAGACTTTGTGCTTTGGTTAAGTTTATATGGGACTGTCAGTGTGATGTGAATGAACTACTCAAATTTGAAGACCTGTCAGAGGAGGTGAGCTGACATAATCATAGACAAAAGAACAATAAATGATCGTTTTCTCTTACTTACAGCCTTCTAGTTATGACTTGTTTGTAGTGTGATCAATGTTTGGTGTAGTTGTAGATGAGTTTGGAAGCAACTCGTAACATTTTAATAATATTCTGGCAAATTGAACGAAATGATTCGAAAAAAGATTTGATCTCAATGAACGAGACTTAAAGGTCCGAGTGGGTAAAATGATCCGAACTTCCCACTTATCACTACTTTGGTGTGACCAATTTCAGCATAGAGCAATAGCCTTTTTGAAGGAGGCGGGGCATATCAAAGCATTGGATTGGTCAGAAGATTTGACGAAAATACTGAGGCCCTGTCCACATGAACACTGGTATTTTCAAAAGTTTCACACTATTTTTACACTTTTTCTAAGCGGTTTCGCTGTTTGTCTACACAAAAATGCAGTTTCAGGTGACTGAAATCGATACTTTCTGAAAACTCTGGCCAGGGTAAAGATTTTCCAAAACTCTGAGTACAGTGTGGTCATGTGGACATTACAACCGGAGCGTTTGGCTCAAGATTTTAGCGTGTGCACTGTTTTTTTTCTTTCTGATTGGCCAACACGGCTGGGTTCACACCAAACACGGAACATGCAAATAAAGCAAAATTCCGCACATTCACGGCAAACTCATCGCATATTTCATATTGTTCGCCTGCGGGATGGTAATTCACCTCTTTTCTCACAACTGCATTGATTTGTATGCAATTTACTCATGCAAATACTTAACTTGTTTGGTGTGAACCCAGCATAAAAGTGTCATTAATGCCACCTGTTGGTTCAGGGTGTCCTTAACATGCATTACAGTGTGTTTTTGCATTTTCATGTGGACATAGATTTTTTTAAAAACAAAAGTGGGGAAAACCCCTTTTATAAAAATACCTGTAAACATGTGGACATAACCTGAATTATGAGGTGATGTCAAAAAACGTTTATTCATTTAACCAAAAGTGACAAACATTACTGTTTGCATGTTTATATCTTCTAAATGTGAGTTTTGTCATTGTTTTGGAGCACACTAGGTTATAGATAACCTTAAGACTAGCATATTGATACCAAGCGGCAACATCCCGCTTTCCCTCGTGAAGCTAATACAGAAGTAACTGAAACTGCAATTCATCAAAATTCCGCTAGACCTGGATCCAAAATTGATCACATTTCTATTGACCCCAATGTTAAAATGGCCAACTTTACAGCCGACAAATGGTGTTTACACCCTGGTACAAAAAAAAAAAGTAATTTGGTATATATAGCTATTATTACCCTTCATGAAAACTGTGAGGGGAGTGAACTCAGTGATTTCATTTATATTAAGTCTGCATAATTAAGAGCATGACCAATTGAGTGACAGCTAGACCTTGCTGGTTGCCGTCGCATCACCTCAGCTTATTTCGGCTGATCAGCCACTGAACTTGTCATATACATCATATTTTTGTTTTATGTGGCTTTACACAGTCAATTACCTTTTGGGATTATTTCTTACCATTATCAGATAATATGGCATACTGTGTACTTAACTGTGCTCACAAACCATTCAAGTTGCCTCCATTTCCCAGGTAAGTGAAATTCTTATGTACTTTTATCTCTAAATGTATTTGTTTTATCTAAGATATTTTATTTATCATTTATAATTTTCTTAAGAACTTGAATGCACTCCAGAATCTGACAGAGTGATTAGCTGTAGGCTCTAGAACAGTCATCTGAAACGTTGTCATACAGTGTTATGCCTGTATTTCCTAAACAGCCTTGCATTTACCTAACAGACTATACTTGAACTATTTGAAAGTGATTAGTATTTCCTCCTGTAGAAAAAATGTCATAAGAACAATGCTTAGTGGCTCAATGTATTACAACAGTGCTTTAAAAGACTAAACACGTTGATATAGTGCACAGCCAAGCACATGTGGTCAGAACACAAACAAGTCGAAGTAATGAAGTATTAAGAGTTTCTCCCAAACAAAGCCTGTCAAAGCAAAATGCTAGCAGGCGTCTATAGCTCTGCTAACCTTTTCTGGTTACACCCGGTAGGTGCGATGACGTGCAAACAATGGCAAAAAAAATGGCAACATTTGGCCACGCCCACTTGTAGCTTCATTTGCTCTCTTCAGAAACCTATGGGTTTTGTCACGGATACTACGTCCTTATTTCTAATAGTCTATGATTAATATTAACAACAACAAAAAAAAAAATTCATTTTGATTTCACATGGACTTTTTAATAAAAAACCCTGAGAATTAAGAGAGATGTTGCTTCATTCACACCGGAGAAACCTCTAGGAACTGATCGCTGTCACTACAGACCATCTACAGTATAGTTACAGACACAAAACACACCCTAGAGACAGTGAAATATGTATGAGAGACACTTTCAAGTGCTTGACGCATAATAACGCAGCGACTGTGGTGAAATTAACAGAATGGAGACTTCTCTGTGATTAAAAGTGAAATATGAGCCAGCGTTCTGGACTTCTCCTCACTGACATCAAACCTGACAGCAGGTACAACAGACGGAGAGAGTGAGTGTGTGTATCCTGTTCTAATAAGATTAGATGTGGATATGGGATTAGTTTCATCTTGGCCATGTTCCCATTCCGGGCTGCCCTAAAAGACAAGAGCATCTACTGAGCTGCACAGTCAACATTTCAACCGATGACCAGGCGGTGCTTCATAAGTGTGTGACATAAGAAAAAAATCAATGTCTTCTTTATTTCAAATAACGTGTGTTTGTCTGATAAGAACAGTTCTTATGATCTGAATTATTCAGGTGAAAGGGCTGTGGTGCTCATGCAGGTGCAGATGTAAACCTCTGGTCAAATGGTCAAAAGATGGTTAAAGTTGGTAAGAATAGTCAACTAGCTTGACCTTTATGACAAAGTTGCATTAAAATATACATATTTACAGTGTTGCATAAGTTACTTCTTTCATTTTCCTATGGCTTAGTCTCTATTTCAGAGGTCGCCACAGCAGAATGAACCGCCAACTAATCCGGCATATGGTTTATGCGGCAGATGCCCTTCCAGCCGCATCACAGTACTGGGAAACACCCATACAAACTCATACACACACACTCATACACTATGACTAATTTAGTTTTACAGATGTCTGTCTTTGTTTTGGTCATTTAACCCACCCAATGCCAGTTTAGCCAATTATACTTCAGCACCTTGAGTTGCTTTGGTGGAAAACAGCCAATTTCATTCATTCAGTCAGGGAGGCTCTCAAAGCATGCATCCGTGACCGAAATGTGACCTCTGGTAGACAGTAGCAGACTCTGAAATGAGACGCTGATTCAGAGTTCCACATGAGGTGGTTATTAAATCGCAAATAATATAAAAATTACAAATGTAAACATTAGGTGAGCAGGTTGCATTGTAACCCCGTGTCATAACAACACGCTACGCTAGGAGATTTGCAGTGATAAGCAATTTGGCTATTTGCACCAGACGAAACACAACAGAAATTTAAATACAGCCGTTCAGAAGCACAGAATTGTGCACTTACTGCTCTCCAATAAAATGTTAAGGTTTACAATCTAATTAATACATATGAAACCTCTTTAACATTATTAAATGTACATGAATCACTGATATGTGTTGATTTTGCACAGTGGCGGTTCTAGTTTAAATGGCACCCTGGGCGAACCACCCCATACCCACCCTCCCATTGGAAAACAATGTAACAACTGGAGTGATACGCTAAAATCACTTAAGAAATCTTTTGCATGAATATTAATTATTAAAATTCTATTGAATACAAAAAAAAGTTATATAGAATTATCTGTTGTCTTAGACCCGACTCATGGCCGAGAATCAATGTTATGAAGTCTTACCTCCCTAACTCTTTATACCTCCTTTCTGCTTTATAGTCATGCTTAGTGAAAGTAACATCATCATCATAAAAACTTTAGTTTTGTCGACTTGCAAAACTCATTGCATGCTGACACCTCTGCACAAAAGGCTGTTACTCCATGTTTTACGGTGCATGAACGGCACATATTTTATCGGCGTGCATGCAAACAACCAGGATTCACACAGGAGCGCGTAAGGCGCGCGGGACCTGTTTTCTGCGCACATACATCAGTCTGCTTTCACCAGCCTTGTTACGGTTGCACATAGAGAATAACAAACTTGCGCGTGCAAAAGATTCTGAATGTGAATGGCACATATCGTCTTTCTGGGATTTCCAGTCTAAATTAATACACTTGCATAAAGTAAATCGTATCTCAACGCTTTTCCTAGGGGACGTTTTTTTTGCACCCTCTCCTCTGCCACCCCCAGCAAGATGCCACCCTGGGTGATCGCCCATATTGCTCATGCCTAAATCCGCCACTGGAGTCACAGTTCTGAAGTTCAATTTCAAATGGTTTATTTTATTTTCAAGACCTAAGGTGAACTATCTGCTGCTGCTTTCAGTAGGATGGCAATAAATGTAATTCAAACTTGCATTAGCATTTAACACTGATTAAAGCACATGAGGTGTATCTGAGGTGATCATTGTCAGTTTTCTGTTGTTCAGCTGTAAGAAATAGAAGCCATTTCTAAATATAAATTTCAGGTGTTGGTTAGGACAAAAGCTCCTTTTTATATGAAAAATATTATCGAAGAACAAATTATCGTTATACAATAACTACCCAAACCTGCCTAGTTAACCTGATTAAGCCTTTAAATGTCACTTTAGGCTGTATAGAAGTGTCTTGAAAAATATCTAGTTAAAATAAATCAGTTATTAGAAATGAGTTATTAAAACTATTATGTTTAGAAATGTGTTGAAAAAAATCTTCTCTCTGTTAAACAGAAATTTGGGAAAAAAAAATAAACAGGGGGGCTAATAATTCAGAGGGGCTAATAATTCTGACTTCAATTGTACATGTGCATTACATTTTGAACAAGGTGTGCAATACCTAGTTCAACCTCTGGGTGTCAAACTTACAAACTGCACCTTTAAATTTGAGTCAAAAATGGCCTTTTAGCGTTATTAAAACTATAACACTTACACAAATTACCATTATATGTATCAAAATCCAAAAACACAAAATAATTCAACGTAATAGAACCATATTTCATAAACAGAATATTATTGACATTAATTTCTTACTCTGTCCATTGTATCTTAACCATGCGTTCTTTATTTAGTTGAAAAATCAAGTTAGCTTGCAAAATATCAGAATAATATAATAAAGTCCCTTTATTAATCAGGGGTCGCCACAACGGAATGAACCACCAACTATTCCAGCATATGTTTTACACAGCGGATGCCCTTCCAGCTGCGACATATCACTGGGAAACACTCATTTTTTCTCATTAATTTTTCTCAGTATGTGCAATCTTCACGATAAATAAACCTTCTATATTAAAAAATTTATTATTCTGTGAAATATATTTATGCATTAAAATAAACAAACACAATTAGTCAGCTTCTCTGAATTGATTTACACAGAACAGTCAAACGTATATATTTAAGACAAGTATATTACAGGTAACAGGAAATAAAGGACCTAAAACGTAAAGTAGATGAAAAGTAATTCAATTACATTAACTACAGTAGGTTATTATATAACTAATGAAACCCATCACTGTTTACATATAAAGCTATTTTACTTTTAAATAATATTAATAATATTACTATTTTTATTGTATTTAGGATTATGTGCTGTAAATGCAGCTTTAATGAAAAGACTTCTCAAAAATAGCCAACCTCATACACCTGAATGTTAGTGTATATATAGCTTGTGACGTAACCATGACCTACTTCACCTTTACCTACTTCACAAGGTGAAAAACAGGTAAAGTAGGACAACCTCTACAGTAAGCCAGTTGAGTTGAATGTGTATCTACTAAACATCCTCACTCCAGACATATTATAAAACCTTCCTGATCATACTTAGCACATGAAACATGAAGAGTAAACCTTCTGCTAAATCGCACATCTCATCAACAGTGGCATTCTGGGTATTCTGACCGCCATGTCACTGGCACCCTGCTTACTTTCAGTCTGTTTCTCTCATCCAGCCAAATCTTTCTCTCTATCTCTCAGTATGAATACTTTTGGACTCGATTCTGATAAACGTCACAGGAAATAACAAGCACGCTAAAACCGCCTTCCTGCAGACCTGACCACAGCTACAAATAGATCTGCACTAGCCTAAAATTGACTGACCTGCTGTAGCAATGCTTACTGGAAGAGAGAGAGAGAAAAAAAAATGAAAGAGAAAGAGAAGAACAATACGAAACGTCTTTACAAATGAAACCAAAAACCACTTCCTTGATGGCTCAGATATAGAAACGTTGAGCTTGACGTTACACCCCGAATAGCTCAATTAGAACTAATTTGCTGTAGCAACGGGATGACCTAACATTGCAAAACCAATTGGCATTCCTGTTCAGAACAAGTCAAGAAACCGGAGTGCTTCTTTTTGAATGCAGATCATCCGGATCACACATTAAGTCTGCATGCATGTTTAAGAATGTGCACATTAGTGTGAATTTAAGCTTTAACAGCGGTGTGTGTGAGAAAGAGCAAGGCTTGTGTGTGTGCCCTCTGTTTACTCTGCGGTGTTGTTTGGTGCAGTGCTGATGCATGTGATCGCCTCTGAGAGCTTTTATACTGGACCGCTCCAGATTTGACAAGAGCCGGGCACAGAACAATGGCCTTTGATTAGAGAAGGGGTCTGTCCTTCTCTCTCTCCTCTAAAACTCTTCAAGTGGACAGTGTTAAAGAAGAATGAGTCATCTGTTGCTCTCTCTCGCTCAGCTTCAGGCCTACATGAATGTGTAGACTGTCACTATCAGAAGCATATCACTCTATCACTCTTCGTGCACACAAACTCAGCACTTCTGACTCTTATGCTGGGTTCACACCAGACTTGAAGTAGGCGCTGCACAGTATATTGTTTCAACATCAATATCGCAATGCGTGCATACGCAATAGACCCTTTTCACTAGACGTTGATGGTCATCAGCATCGTAAATCCTCAATTTTTTTGTATATGTTGATTTTTAAATTTGCATGAAAACACTTTGAAATAAATATATAAACGGCAGGATTCCCTTTCCTTTTCATTACAGGTGCCGTCTCCCCTTCATATGCAATCCTCAAAACGGTCATATAGCAGTGCATGACTGTCAGCTGACGCGCTCCATAGTGATAAATAGACGCTGTTTCCCAAACGGATTCTGTACACGCGATTTGAAGAGGAGCGAAAGTCTGGGTTTTGGGTGTGTGCTTGAATGGACATATACACAAAATTAATTACAATAATATCTAAAGATGTCGATCTTGGTGTTTTTTTTTTTTCAAACAACTAATTTCGTCCTAAATGAGCATAAAAAGTTAGGAAAGCAATCCAATGCTTTTTATTATAACGTTAGATGTGTGCATTTTTTTAAAGTGACACCTTTGTTATTTAATGTAATCAAACGAAAAAAATCTAAATAAATAAGAGATTCATTCTTTAATCAGAATGTGCAAGTTATACTGTGAAGAAAAGATTAATGAGATTTGATCAATTGATTCTACTTGTTTATAATAACTATTCATTTTAATAAGCTAAACTGTTTGCTAATGCATTTGCTGCTAAAGTATACTATTTTTTTTTCTTTTGTAAATGATAATAATAAAACATATTACTGACCATTTAACTGTTTATTTACAACGAAAGAGCTCCAAATGAACATATTAGTATTATGGTGGGCATATCCCTTATTTTCACATCCCAATGTTGACGGGTATGGACTGTGATTGGCCGTGAAAGTCATTGGTTCACAATTCTTCACTGCTGTTCACTGAGTGCAAACACAGACACATGGACACTGGAGCAGTTCAAAGCTGTGTAGATCAGTCGATCCATCAGCTGATATTTCGTATGTCAGCTCGAGTTAGGTGTACTGCGTTCCACAGTAACGTGTTACTGTATTCTAATTACAGTTTTGGGGAATGCAGTAATGTAACGAATTACATTTTAAATTTGTGTAATTTGATTACAGTTACTATAATCAGTGTACTTGCGTTACTTACGTTACACATATAGTTTTAGAAGAAAAAAAAACTTCTTTTAAATGACATTTACTGCTGCAACGTCAGTTAATAAAGCATGCGCTTTTAAATTTCTGGAGAATGCGAAAGTGTTTGCTTCTTTAAGTGGAAATACAGACATTACTTTGATTTCATTGATCGTAAAAACAAAAATATTGCTGTGAAATGCAGTCCATGTTCAGTCTCTAAACAACTTTCGACTGCTTTTAACTCGACCAGCAACTTGTTCAAGCACTAGAACAGAAACATTCTAGAACAATACTCGTCACCAAGGAGGACACCAGTGCCCAAAAACATGGCGGTCCAACTCAGCCTAAACAGGCTAAATAGAATTTTTGTGCAGAATAGGGAGTGGAGGTATCTTCTGAATGTAAAGAGAAGCGTAGCTCCTTATGGGGCTGTTCACATATCGCATCTTTTGCGCAAGCGCATATTGAGAGCGCATATTGTGCGCGCATACTGTATTGCGCGCGCGCGCTCGCTTTTCCAGGTGCATCAGTTGAAAACCGCGAGTCACGCAACAAGAATTGACCGATCAGCTTTATATTTCGGAATATACACATTTAGGTAGACTAATTACCTCAGACAAACACAGAACACCCAAACACTGCATTGCTTTTTCATACTGGAAGTCAGTGGTTACAGGTATGCGGTTTTCTTCTTTTGTGTTAAAAAATGCAAATATTTTGGAGCTCTTTGGAAAGAGCTGCAGTTTATTTTGTATTTTTATAGGTATATTTTATATGTTTAAAAAAGTAACTTTAAAGTAAAGTTATTAGTAATCTGATTACTAGTAATTATTAATGTAATCAGATTACATTTTTCCAGTAGTAGTCAGTAATCTATTACTTTATAAAGGTAACTTACCCAACACTGGTCAGCTCATAGATTGACCAGCTGATCTAAACTCCAGTGTCCATGTATCTATGCTTGCAGTTGGTGAACAGCGATGAAAAATGGTAAACCTATGACCTTCACGGACAATCACAGTCATTTCTGTTTTCAACACAATGGCCAATCAGCGACGTATAAATTTGCGCTTAAATGTTACCGGGAAATGGACATTTAAAAAATTTCTGTACCAAACTCATTACTTTTGACAACCCTATTGTGTTATATAATCTTTAAGTCAATATACAATAAAACTGCGGAGTTTAACCATAATGGAGTGAAAGTTTAGCATTTACATGTGTTTTTAAGCAATGCAATGTCCAATATTGTCACATCACTTGCACTAGATTACTTACAGGATATTTTTCACCTCATGCAAATTTTCACTTCGAGTTGAATATTTTGGAGCTTATAAGTTACAAGTTTTGAATCTTACAAGTTTTGGATCGTTATTATTATAGACATAACTATAGAGTAAATTTCAATGAAAGTTGTACTTTAGATTTCTGTGAAAACTGCACTGTAACACTGTGTGAAACGGAAGAAATGAAAGTATGTGTAATATAAAAATAGTCATAATAAATTTGTGTAAACTGTAAACAGCAAAAGCGGCTCACAATATTATAGTGGTTTCTTGATACTGCTTGATATTGTGAAACTTTAGCTAGTATAGTAATTCTCCTGTCTTTTTAAAGTGGACATCCACTGGTGTCAAGTCAAAGCCAATTCCTGAAGGACCACAGCTCTGCAAAGTTTAGTTCCAACCCTGCTTCAACACACTTACCTGTAGGTTTCAAACAAGCCTGAAGGACTCAATTTGTTTGATCAGGTGTGTTTAATAAGGGTTGAAACTAAACTGTGCAGTGCTGCGACAGGGTTGAGGTTAAATCTGTATGTTCTGACATTCTACATCATTCAAGCCGCATTGATAAAAAAAAAAAAAAAAATCTTAAAACCTTTCATAAAATAACATTTACGGATAGTCATTTAGCAAATGCTTTTATCCAAAGGGACATAATAGAAAATTTGGTGAACGAAACTGACATTTGTTATTTTCTAATAGAAAACCACAAAAAAGCATGTGTTATAAATTATTTATTCATGCACACTGCTATTTTTAAAAATGAGTGTGTCCTTGTAATCTTTGATCAAAACGTCCCCTCTTCAATTACAATCTTCATCAAACCACAACAATCCAAAATATTCTCAATTACCAAAATCAAGTACTACTCTGCATTTTTTTTTTGTTCACTCAGATAGACATCTCAGAAGAGAAAAAAGATCATCACAATGTTTAATTCATGCCGACTGACAGGAGAATTACTATACCAGCTAAAGTTTCACAATATCAAGCAGTATCATGATACCACTGTAATAATGTGGGTCGCTTTTGCTATTTACATTTTACACAAAATCATTATGACCATTGTGCTATTTTTAGTTTACATATGCTTTCATTTCTTCAGTTTCACACAGTGTTGTAGTGCAGTTTTCACAGAAATCTGAAGTACAACTTTCATTGAATTGTACTGTATAGTTATGTCTATAATAACAACAATCCCAAACTACAGGAAAGTCCACTAAACTCCAGACAGTAGGTGCTATAGTGTGACTCACTGTATACTATATACTTATTGGTTGGTGGACTCTTAAAATGTCTTTGTTTTTGCTTTAGAAGACCCTGAAAAAATTAATTCTGCCATTCAGCTTCATTATTTCGCTCTGCATCTCACATCCTGCATATTGCTCAAGGTGCTACCATGTGGAAAATACTGTCACACTTCTGGTATTTTGAGGCAGGCATTACAAATCTACTGTAGCACTGGTAAAGCATGTCAACTCTGATTCATACTGTACTTTGCATGCTAATAACATCTGAGAAGTGATGTTTGAGCTACAGTCATATCTAACCTGGGATCAGCCTCCCTGCAAGCACATTACTCATACTGGGAAAACCATCTGGGTTCAACAATAGATCTAAAAGGAGAAAGACTGAAAAAGCTAAAATGTGAGTAACCATTTTAAAAAAATGCATTCGATTAAAAAATGAAGTTTGATGTCCTGACTGAATCAAACCCCTGGACGCTTCCTGTTTTGTGGAGTGTGTAGCATGAATCAAAACACCCCGCTGCTATTTTTAGCGCCACAAAACATTGCTCTGAAACGAAGAGAGTGCGAAAAGAGGAAACACAGAAGTAGACTTCCTTCCTGCTTCGTTTTTCTTCATTTAAACTATGAAAAGAATAGACGAGAAAAAGTGAGTGGGTGTCAACGTGGCCTTCCATTTTGTCCTGACTGGAGATGCTGTTGCTGCTAAGCGTGCTCGTCATCATGACTGATGCGCTGTTATGACATCTGCTATCTGTCTTCATCGGCAAAGAAAAGAGATGGAAACCGACAGACTCGTGCTATTATCAATCATACTAACAACCCAGCAGCTCAGTCTTCCTCCTTTTCCCATAGACACACATTATACATTATGACTGGGGTGATTAATCTCACTCATATGATGGAGGCTTTTCATTTTTATGACTAGACATATGCCGATATTCAATAATTCAATATATTGTGATAATGAAGATGCTCAATATTGATATCAATATACTATGACAAACTATTTATTACTTGCACTTTCAAGAATATTTAGATTATATTTGCAGCGGTGGTCATAACAGCTTAATAGTTCAAATGTGAACGTTTTCACATATTTTGATAACACTGAAAAACTGATTAAAAAAAATGGGAGACTATTTATAGAGCTATTGTATATTAACACTGTGCAATAAGGCTCCAATAAACTCACCGTTTATAAAACAAAAGCTTTTTATTTACTATAATGGATGTTAACTTCTTAGTAAAAGCCTAATAAATCATTAAAATTGTAGTCGTAATCTGCTTACAAGTCGTAAATCATATAATCGAGATAATAACTATAAAAAGTCTGCTCTATTTTATTAGACTAATATTAATGTTGAATCACTGTTGATTTTAACGCATTAACTAATGTGTTATCTATTGTACACTACCTGACAAATGTCTTTTCGTCGATCCCAGTTGTAAAAGCAACAAATAATAACTTGACTCATTTGGAAAAGTAGCAGAAGGTGGATTTTCAGATGAATCATTCGTCGAACTGCATCCCAATCATCACAAATACTGCAGAAGATCTATTGGAGCCTGCATGGAACCAAGATTCTCAAAGAAATCAATCAAACATAAAAATCATGGTTTGGGGTTACATTCAGTATGGGGTGTGCGAGATATCTGCAACATCAACAGCCTGAAGCCTGGTTTATACTTCTGCGTCAAGTGATCGCAGCATGCAATGCGTGACCCACGTGCATGCAATGCGCATAACGGTGCATTTATACTTCTGTGCGCTGTTTGTGTTGTTCTGCAATAACACTTCGGAAACGCTAGCTGGCAGTAGGTTTTTATGTTCCTCTGTGTCGAGATTCTTCGCTGGTGCTTTGTTTTTTTGCTGAACGCTACCTTAAATGTACAATAGCTAAAACTCGCTTATTTTGAGGCGGGAATCGGCAGATGTGCAACAACTTTAATCATAAGGTAAACACAAAACAACAGTTTCCATCTAGAGCTCCTTCACGGGACTCCACACATGTAAACAATTGCTCCATCGGGCTTGTGTAGCTCTCAACTCCGCCCACACTCGTCAGCGCTACCAAGCAACCAATTACAAAGCTTGCACTACATGTCGCCAACCACGGCGAGGGCTATGCGACCTTGCGTAGGCTGCGACGGAGCATACACGTGCACTTGATGCAGAAGTATAAATCAGCCTTGAGGTATCAAGACATTTGTGCTGCCCATTAAATTACAAACCACAGGAGAGGACAAATTCTTCAGCAAGATAGCACTCCTTCTCATACTTCACTTCAGCCTCCACAACAAAGTTCCTGAAAGCAAAGAAGGTCAATGTTCTCCAGGATTGGCCAGACCAGTCACAAGACATAAACATTATTGAGCAAGTCTGGGGTAAGATGAAGGAGGAAGCATTGAAGATGAATCAAAAGAATCTTGATGAAGTCTGGGAGTCCTGAAAGAACCTTTCTTTGCTATTCCAGATGACTTTATTAAGTTATTTGAGTCATTGCAGAAATGTATGGATGCAATCCTCCAAGCTCATGGGAGTCATACACAATATTAATTCTTTTTCCACTGCACCATGACTTTATATTCTATACAGAACATTATTTCTGTTAAGTGACAAGACTTTTGTCTAAGTAAAGTCAGACCTTACTGTCCTAATTAAAGTTTCTTGATCAAAGGCATGATCATATTTTATTTTTGCTAAAATAAGCGCAATCTAGAGGCCATTGCCTTTCATATAAGCCACTTCAAATACCAATTTGTTGTTCCTAAAACTTGGATGAGCGACAAGACTTTTGTCAGGAAGTGTACTTTATAATCCTTTTGCAACTTAAATGGGATGAAACCTTTGTTTACTCTGAATGTATTTATAATAAAGTTATACAAGTATTTTTTGCTATTATACTTGGTAAAGTCGTGATAATACAGTAAACATATTCTTGCTGCCTTAAATTTTTTAGTTGAGTCAAATTAAATTTTCTAGTCATCTCAAGTTGCATCAATCAAACGGACTAAAAATATTAAGTTAGACTTTGTATAGTTGAATTAGGTGAAACCTGATAAACTTATTAAAATAAGTTAAAGCAACGTGCATTTTTTTGGTGTCTTGACTTTTTGTCATACAGTTTTTTTTACAGCATACCATGATAAAAGCTTATTAATTGCAACAAAACTATTCGACACCAGCACAAGCCTATATCTGACCACAAAAATAAGCAAGCTGCACAACGGAACAAAATGGCAGCCAATCAAAATGTGCATGCTTTATTATATATAGAAATGTGACTGAAACCAAGAGATTTCCAGAAACCAAACAACTGGCAGATCACAAACAGATAAAATTGGGAGATTTGATTTATCGCTTGGCACTTTAGCAAACCCAGTTAGAGTGCAAAATAGATGCTCAATCATATGCGTATGCTGGGTTCCCTAGGGTAACTGTGACAATTGGAAATGCTCTAAAAAATCTACCTGCTGCATCTGTGCACCTCTGTGCCACTCGCTCACTTGTCCTCTGCTCTCTCCGCCACCTGTCTCTCTTATACACATGCTCTCATATTGTGAGAAAGAGAGAGCTCATTATGACAGGCTTTTCTCTGGAGGATAAAATATTGCTAGTGTGTGTGTGTGTGTGTGGATCACTTATCAGGCCAGCAGAGTGAAAACAACACGACAAGACGACGAGGGAGAAAAATGCTATGGAACAAAATAAATGCTACCTATGTTACTTCACTTAGCGCTCATTATAAGAAAGAATAAATATAAAGACTGAAGGTAGCCTTATGCAAGATGATGCAGATTTAAAAATATGTCAAAATGCTTACATGAAAACTAGTTAATGGCGAAACAACATTAATTTATTGTGCAAAGTGATTTGTTACTTAAAGTGAGTGAATCAATTGCTTTAAAAGCAGCAAGTTGACTACTTAAAAACAATGTAAGTAAGCCCATTGCAACTTAGAACTGTTAAGTTGACTTAATTATTATAATTATGCAAATTTTGCTCATTTTTAAATAAACTAAACGCTTTTTACAGTGCAGAAGTCTAATATCTGAAATAATGGCTCTTTTGACTCAGTACTTTCAAGTGAATCAAAATTGTACAGCCTTATCATTTTACCAATATTATAAATTTATTGGAGAATCAAAACCAGCAGGACTAGTGTAGACTAATCGATTCCTTAACAAATGACTCTTGTGAATCGATTCTTTATTTTGAATCAAAAAGATATAATGTGACTAATTAAGTATAATTCTTAAAGCGATAACTTTTATGAGTCGAATCATTTCAGAAAGGTTAAGATTAACCACTGCAGTACAAATGATTCCTGAACAAATCACAACTATCTGGATCTTCATAGTGAAAAATAAATCTTATAGCGATTCATGAATAATGAACAAATAATGACTTAAGACAGTTCGGTAACACTTTATAATAACTACACACTATGAATCATTTACTAACTCATTCTGAATGATCTTAAAAAACAACTAACTATGCTTAAATAACTGGTTTGTAAATAACGCAATACTTAATTTAGTAATGAAAAATAAATAATTAGTAAAGTATGAAAGTACAGTTATAAAGCACATTATAAATGTGGTTGTACGTCAAGAATACAGCATTTGTAGCTGCAGTTATAAACTGCTTACTAACGCTTTATAATGTAGAGTTAGTGCTTAACAGATAATGAATTCACTATTTGCTAATGCTTAATAAATGGTTCATAGTGTGTAGTTATTATAAAGTGTTACCGACAGTTCTTTTTAACTAAACAAGACCATTGTTTCAGAGGAGTTAGATTCCTGACAAGAATGACTCCTTTGTGTCATTTCTTTTCACAACCTGAGTGTAGACCAACTCATTCAGAAACACAACTTTTTTAAACTGCATCTTTTTTCTGAATCAGGAAATGTACAGAGTCTGAATAATGGTTCTTTTGAGTCAGTACTTTCAAGTGAATCAAAGTTGTACAGCCTTATCATTTTACCAATATTATGAATTTATTGGAGAATCAAAACCAGCAAGACCAATGTAGACTAACTGATTCCTTAACAAATGACTCTTATGAACTTATTCTTTATTTTAAATCAAAAGATATAATGTGACTAATTAAGTATAATTCTTAAAGTGCTAACGTTTTTGAGTTGAATCATTTCAGAAATGTTTAGATTAACTACTGCAGTACAATTGATTCCTGAACAAATCCCATCTATGAACTGGGTCTTTATAGTCAAAAGTAAACACCATAGCAATTCATAAATAGTGAACAAATTAATGACTTAAGACTAGTTTCTTTTTAACGAAATAAGACCATTCTTTCAGTAGCGTTAGATTCCTGACAAGACTCCTTTGTGTCATTTCTTTTCACAACCTCAGTGTAGACCAACTCATTCAGAAACACAACTTTTTTAAACTGCATCTATTTTATGAATCAGAAAATGTACAATAGCAGAGTCAGATTTCAAAGGACTGTGCCCTTTTTTTCAGCAATATGCGTCATTAAGGATGTCTCATTTCAAAAAGTAACCTTTATACAAGCAACTGTTCATTCTTTGTAAGGTGTAAATTACTGCAATTTCTTTCTCATTTTGGAATGTGAAGGTTACGTTTCTAAACCGAGGGAGCCTTAATGATGTATGCAACCGATAAATGTGACCTACGAAAAGCTCAGCATGTGAGCTTATCCTTTTAAGTGAACCAGTATCACACTACAGCCTAACCAGTGTAGTAAAATTCCTGAAAATAATTATTCTTGTGAAATTTAGTTTTAATGAATCAAAAGCATCCTCCCTTTGAATTTATTTTTCTTTTTTAAATATTTCCCAAATGGTGTTTAACAGAGCAAAGAAATTTTCACAGTATGTCTGATAATATTTTTTCTTCTGGAGAAAGTCTTATTTGTTTTATTTTTTTCTGGCTAGAATAAATCCAGTTTTTAATTTTTTAAAAGCCATTTTAAGGTCAAAATTATTAGCCCCTTTAAGCTAATTAGTTTTTTTCTATAGTCTACAGAACAAACCATCAATATACAATAACTTGCCTAATTACCCTAACCTGCCTAGGTAACCTAACAAACCTATTTAAGCCTTTAAATGTCACTTTAGGCTGTATAGAAGTGTCTTGAAAAATATCTAGTAAAATATTATTTACTGTCATCAAAGATAAAATAAATCAGTTATTAGCGATAAGTTAATAAAACTATTATGTTTGGAAATGTGTTGAAAAAGTCTTCTCTCCGTAAACAGAAATTGGGGAAAAAAATCAACAGGGGGGCTAATAAATCAGGGGGGCTAATAATTCTGACTTCAACTGTATATATATATATATAATAAGAATCTTAAGCAAATTCTCATGTTTCATTCATCCTCATGAGACTCTTTTAAGGAACCTGCTACACTGGGGTGCATTTATGAAAACCATCGTTAGCCAACTAAAGTCACAAGTTCTGTCATTCCAAACATAGTTAGTTGATTTGAAGTTTCCCAAATCCATCGTTCCAACAAACATTCGCAAACTGCATCACAAACCTGTTTGTTTGCAACTACAGCTGTAGTTAGTAGCATAGTTCCTGGCTGTGTTCTATTCCCAGTTATCCCCCCTAGGCCCTATTCATTTAGAACATTTCAATATCCACGATGAGCGATTAATTTAAAAATGCTTTAAGAATAATGCCATTCGCTTTCAAAGTATTTTACAGGTCAGTTTTAGCTTCAGATTGACAATTGCGCTTCCTTCGTAGTGCACTCCGAAATAGTTTTGAAAGCAACCGTGGGTCATACTAAAAGCGGAAATCTCCAAAGCTTGTGAAAAGAAAAAATATAGGATATTTAAAAGGTTTTTATTAATAGTAGACTATTAAAATGTATCTGTACTGTATATGATATATAGGCTACAACATTTCTGCAGGGGATTTAAGTGCGTCAAAGTTGTAAAAGTTAAATTTTCAAATAAATTATTATAAGAATAGCTTATTTAATAACAACAACAATGATAATAATAATATTTTTTGAATCTAAATGTAATGTATGGTAGCAAATAAATAAAAGTAGTAATTATAAGCGGTTATAAGGCATAAAAAAGATTAGCCTACGTGTCTTTTAGAACAGAATATTCTCCCTAAATTTGTAAACAAAATATAGGCCATTATTTGTCATTTACATTAATATGAAAAGCAAATAAATGTTTTTTACCAAAACCAATATTGTAATCAAATAACGTTTGTGCATGTAAAACAATAATTTGTACAAAACAAGACAAAAATGTATAAGTTAATGCGGATATTCTCTAAAGATGTTGTTACTCCGCCCCTTTAAGCATCATCATGGACGTTTTACATTATAACTAACATAGTTCAAACGACGGATCTGCGACAGAGCAACTACAGTTTTGGGAAACACTCGTCACTACATCGGTCTTTACCCAAACGGTGCATCGTATGGTAGTTCAGCTACAAGTTACGTCATTGTTTAGGAAGCGCATCCCAGGCCAGGTATGCTGTTGCCAATAAGGGGACAGAATGTATGCTTCTAAAAAGAACTTTTAGCCATTAAATTGTCATCATTATAAAGTCGATGTAAACATTTTCCACATTTTTTAACAATAGAATAGCATTTTGTATTACTTTACTTTCTTACAACTGCTAAAATCGAACTTTTCGATGGAACCATAGAGGAACTGAAATTATTAAGAGGAAAAAGACCTGGAATCCTTGCCTATGTGTAGTTCTATTCATTTCTTTAGCTTTAAAGCTTTATATTACTATTCCTTGAAACAGCTGCTCTGTTTCTAAACACACAAACATTGCCTCTATCCTGCCTACTCCATCACACACACACACACAGACACGTTCTGACAGCTAGTCCTGTTATTTAAATGCTCTGCAGTCTTTCTGTCCCCTCGGCACCTTCTGGACAAACCAGAGATCCTTCAGGCCACTGTCTCTCTCACACAGTCTCACAGTCTCTCTCTCTCTCTCTCTCTCCCATCTTCTCCCTCTCTGCGCTCCATTGCCTTAATGGACTGTCATGGCAATGATGGACGATGCTTTTCTAATTAGGTTTTCAAGTTTAACCCAGAAAGAAAGAGAGAGGGAGAGACATGCAGAGAGAGAGAGAGAGAGAGAGAGAGAGAGAAAGTGAAGATGAAAAGAGGACAGAAGACATAAAAGCGAGAGAATGAGAAAGAGAGATAAATGAGACAAGTACTACAAGGTGAACGCGAAAAGGAAAACAAATAACGACGAATGATCAGAGGAAAAGAATCAAGGGCTTTAGAGTTACGGTTTAGATCATACAAAAATGATAATTTCTTTGTTAAGTTTATGCATCCTCATGTCATTACAAATACACAGCGTATGCTGTCATGTCTGCTGAACACATTTTTGAAGAACTTTTACACACAACCCATGCTAGTTCATAGAAAACATAAGTTTACGAAAGTTTTCAATAAAGAACAGACACAAACGACTTAATAGGTTTCAACATAGGGGTGTGCAACAGTAAAAAAATGAAATCACACTACCTACACATATGACATAGCAGACTGATCTCACGCGGAAAAATAACTATTTTTTACGTTTTGTTAGTTTAGTGGCTAATCCGTAATTCAAGCTCAGTCGTACAAAAACGTACGTTTTTAAAAAGGAGGCGTAGGACCAATCCTCGCCCCTAAATCAGTGTTGCCAGATTGTACTATAGCCCCTCACGTCCACTACGCTCAATTAATTCTGGACACCTGATTATTCCCAGAATATTAAAATCAACTGTAGGCGGTAGATCTTTCTCATATCTGGCACCTAAACTCTGGAACAGCCTTTATAGCACAGTTCGGGAAGCAGACACACTCTGTCAGTTTAAAACTAGATTAAAGACACATCTCTTTGCATTAGCATACACATAACACACAAATGCTTTTGAAATCCAAATCCTCTAGCGTATTGTTAGTCTGCATTATTTAGGGCAATCGGAGCCAGGAACACTTCCCTAAAGACATTATAATTTGAACGGCATCTGCACTTATCTTAGTCTGTTTTTATTATTCCTGAGGTTTCCATAATCTTGGACCAGTCCGTATCCTGAGCAGCTGCTGTGGTGGTCACGAAGGAGTGGAGAGCATGAGACTGATTCCTGTAAGACCCCAATGACAGATGAGACTTTGCATTGATTCTGAAGGGCCAGCCTGTACACCAGCCGGTGATCTCTCCCACCTGCAGCTTCTCCACGATGGACGTCCAGCATTCTCCAGCCTCCGGCGCATAGACTGCAGCTCTGCAGAAGAAGTTTGGCCAGAGGATAAATGGTCGTGCCCGACTGAGGCTGGTTTCTCTCGAGGTTTTATTCCCTTCACTTTCGTCAATTGGTGATGTTTGTTCCTTGTCGCCGTCACCACTGACTTGCATGGTTCGGGACTTGTTGAGCTGTGCATCGATGGATTTGCTCTTCAGTGTTTGGACTTTCAGCAGTGAAACTTAAAGCACACTGAACTGAACTAAACTGAACTGAACTTCAACTCTAAAAACTGGACTGACACAGTTTCAATTTACTAGAACTTCTACGTTAAGCTGCTTTGACACAATCTACATTGAAATATACATAAATTGAAGTGGTTTAAAATTTGATTGTGCGAGTAAAAATGTCATAGGTGGGTTGACAAAATTTGGGCTATTTTGAAACGTAAATTTTATATGCAACTTATTTAACAAAACATACAGTATATGTGTGCTCCTACTCCATTCAGTTAGTAGTGACCAGTGCATAGCGCAAACCACTTGGGGCCACCCGCAAGAGGAGGTCAAGGAAAGTTGTATCAAAACCTGACTCCCGGACAAATCTGACTCCCCTTCGTGTGCACATATATTACACAGCGCCTGCAGTTAAACTTACAGCGGTTTATCATAACACTGCAATTGACAGCAAGAACAAACATAGAAGCGTTGTCTGATTGACAAGCAGCATCTAAAAATGTTCAAAAGAATTTAAAACGCCAAATGGAATTAATTTATACCCCATTTCGAAAGTAAAACATACTCTAATAGGTAGTGTCATCTACACAGCAATAAGTGCAGTGTGTGGGTGAGATGGGGGCAGTGTTTCGATGTGATCGGGTTATGTTGTGGTTCTGTGACCGCTCGTTGCTGTATGGTTAAAAAAATATGACAGTTAAAGTAACTAGGTTAATTTCAATTTAAATCAATTTAAATGAAATAAAACATTATTCTAATATTTTGGGCGTTTTTTTGTGTGGGTTTCGGACAGCTTTTGGGCTAGAAAAAGTCAGCTATATCTGGCAACACTGCCCTAAACTCAACTGTTATTGGGTTACAATCGTTGTAAATTGTATAAATGAGATTGTACGAATTAATACGAATTAGCGACTGAATCAAAAAGTTACGAATTGCCGTGAAATTGTGTTGGATATACATATAAGTGATAATTAGACAATATTTTGATGAGTGTGTTTTTGCGCTGGCTCATTTAAAACAGTCATGGATAAATAAACATGACAAGCATTTGTTAACCTAAGTGATAACTTTCAAACATGTAAGCATGACCATTTCTTAATGCGTGATTCACTGAATAATTCATTCAAATGATTCGTTCAAAACAGCTGATTCATTCAGTAGCAAGTGACTGTCTTCATGAATGGAATCTTCATGAGTGTCTCAATCGATTTGTTCAAAAACACATTCATTCAGAAGCAAAACCGCAGTCTGTGAAGCACAAATATTCTGCTCAGGCTTTGATTGGAATCATTTTCATGGGCAAAATAGAATAATTTATTATATATTTACTGTGTTATTATGTAATTAGTGTGTTTATGTATCACTATTAGCTTCTAATAAGCTTCATCATGCAGTGAATGCTTTTGAACTCTGAAGACATGTCCTGTTTTGTTTATTATGCGAGTGATACTTGATAATGTCAATACTTGATAATGTTGTACACTGTTAAAATTACATTCTTATCATCATAAATGATCAATGTTCATGGAAAAATATCTATATGCATCTTGTGTTACCTTCTAATACTTGCTGTCAATCTTATTAGAGTCCCTTGATCCTATTCTCTGTCATTGTCCTTTGCAACAATGTACAGCAGTCTGTCTTCCTCAACAGAATCCACCGGGACAGAACATCAATACAAACAGGGTTTAAAGTCTCCTGGTGAATATGTTGAGTGACAGACACACAGGCTGTCTTTGCTTCTAATGACTTTTTACTTATTAAAGACAATTGACTTATCGGTTAACCCATACCACACAATGCGGTGTTAATTAGAAAACAAGGCTTTCTTTTATTATAATGCGATTATGACATCCTGTCTTTGTACCCCTAAAGCTAAAAAGCCCTTTTAGACAAGTGGAGCAAAGCTGGTTAGATGTTTCTTGAATAGCTTCAAGAAATAATGGTGATGGTGGAGGAGTTAACTATAAAATCTCTTCATACCAAAATCATTAAATAGCCAATAGTGGTGGGCTGAGGTTAAACTCACTGTGGGTAACCCTCAATCAAAACATAAGGTCACCATCTGGGAAACGCAACAAAGGAGGGGCAAATGCAGAGTCATTCCTACAGTAGACATATGAGACAATCCACTTCCTCATGTTATTCACACACACACGCGCACACGCACACACACACACACACACACACTATGACCCTTGACCTCCTCAGACTGAATACAGTTGATCTTCAGTGTCATCTACGCGACTGTTCAAACAGAAACACCCAGGAGCCCATTAAACCACTCAAACAACACATGGTCTTCTCAAAAAACACCTAGGAGACCTTTTTGTCTTCATAGAGGAAGTTACTAACTGTAAATCCACTAAAAACATTGAGTAAATATTGAGCTGTGGCACCGTGCTTGTGACTAGATATAGATGCTAAAGTTCTGGCTGAAAAATAAAATGCTTAAACTAGAACAGTAAAGTTGGTAGACAAACTTTATGGTGTCTTGAGAAAGCCTCGCGTGAAAGCTTGAAGTACTTTTAAAGTTTAAATCATTGAAGTAGTTTTAAATAAGTTTGAACATGTATGTTAGCATGTTTCTAGTATGGATTGGCATGTTTTTTGCTAGGCAGTTGATGGGGGCGGTTCTGAGTGGTTGCTAAGGTGTTGTTAAGTGGTTGCTAGGGTTTTCTGAATAGTTGCTAAGGTGTTCTGAGTGCGTTGCTAGGCGGTTGCTTAGGTGTTGCTAGGCGGTTGCTAGGGTGTTCTAAGGCATTGCTAGGCGGTTGCTAAGGTGTTGCTAGGCAGTTGCTAGGGTGTTTTGGGTGGTTGCTAATGCGTTGCTAGGTGGTTGTTAGGCGGTTGCTAAGGTGTTCTAGGTTGTTGCTAAGATGTTGCTAGATGGCTGCTAAGGGGTTGCTAGGTGGTTGCTAAGGTGTTGCTAGGTGGTTGCTAAAATGTTGCTAGGTCGTTGCTAAGGTGTTCTAATTGATTGCTGGGTGGTTTCTATGTCGTTGCTAGGTGGTTGTTAAGGTGTTCTAGGTCGTTGCTAAAGTGTTGCTAGGTGATTTGATTGGTTGCTAGGTGGTTGCTAAAGCATTGCTAGGTGGTTGCTCAGGCATTGCTAGGTGGTTGCTAAGGTGTCGCTGGTGTTTTGGGTGGTTTCTAATGCGTTGCTAGGTGGTTGTTAGGCGGTTGCTAAGGTGTTTTAGGTTGTTGCTAAGATGTTGCTAGATGGCTGCTAAAGGGTTGCTAGGTGGTTGCTAAGGTGTTGCCAGGTGGTTGCTAAAGTGTTGCTAGGTGATTGCTAAAGTGTTGCTAGGTCGTTGCTAAGGTGTTCAAATTGATTGCTAGGTGGTTTCTCTGGCATTGCTAGGTGGTTGCTAAGGTGTTGCTAGGCGGTTGTTAAGCTGTTCTAGGCCGTTGCTGAAGTGTTGCTAGGTGATTTGATTGGTTGCTAGGTGGTTGCTAAAGCATTGCTAGGTGGTTGCTAAGGCATTGCTAGGTGGTTGCTAAGGTGTTGCTAGGCAGTTGGAGAGGTGTTCTAGGTCATTGCTAAGGTGTTGCTAGATGGTTGCTAGTGAGTTTTGATTGGTTGCTAGGGGGCTGCTAAGGCGTTGCTAGGGTGTTGCTAGGCGGTTGCTAATGTGTTGCTATGTGGGTGTTAGGCGGTTGCTAAGGTATTCTAGGTTGTTGCGAAGATGTTGCTAGGCGGTTGCTAAGGTGTTGCTAGGTGGTTGCTAAGGTGTTGCTAGGCGGTTGCTAAGGTGTTCTAGGTGGTTGCTAGGTGGTTGCTAGGGTGTTCTGAGTGGTTGCAAAGGCGTTGCTAGGTGGTTGCAAAGGTGTTCTAGGTTGTTGCAAAGATGATGCTAGGTTGTTGCTAGGGTGTTCTGAGTAGGTGCTGAGTGGTTGCTAAGGTGCTACTAGGTGGTTGCTAACGTGTTTTGAGTAGTTGCTAGGCAGTTGCTAACATAAATTAGCAAAGTTCTAGTATGAATTAGCATGTTGCTAGCATATTTTTAGCATAAATTTGCATGTTATTAGCATAGTTCTAGTATGAATTAGCATTATGCTAGCATGTTTCTAGTATAAACTAGCATGTTAGCATGAGTTTGGTATGAATTAGCATGTCATTGATATGTTTCTAGACTGAATTGGTATGTTGTTAGTATGTCCAATGTAAAGTCAATGGCAGTTTTTTATAGTGGAAGTCTATGGGACAGTTGCTAGGGTGCTGTAAGTGGTTGCTAGGGTGTGGCTAGTAAGGTGAAAGGTCATCAGTGATTGACAGATTGGTAGTCTGAGTTAAATGAGCCCAACTTTAAGTCTGTATGACAGTCTGGCACAAAGTTATGAGGTCATAAATTTGGTCCAATGTTAAGTCAATGGAACTTCTCCAAATATTCTGGGACAGTTTTGGGAAAACCGTAAGTCGGATCAGTTGGAAAAGATATACCAACTTAATTCATTATAGTTTGGAGGTTTGGAGTAAGTTTGGTGGTTTTAGTATAAACGGTCTAGGAGGGGATGCTGCAGTATATGAGAACTTCTCATGAGTACTGAGCTTCACCTTGTGAGTATGCGCTGGTGTGGTTGGCAGTCTATTCCTCTAGGGCTGCTCCTGATGATCAAGGCATTGGTCGATTGAATACAGGGAGCTATCAAGAACTACCTGATCTCGTATCCCCTTACATGCTGATCTCAATGCTCAATTTTCTCCAAGCTCAGGGTTCTCTCCTGGGACAGCATGCCAAACCTGTTAATATTATCAAGCAATATCTAAGTGTGAACTGTTATTAATTACTCACCCTTATTTTGTTCAATCCCATGAGACCATTTAAGTTTGGATCACAAATTAAGATATTTCAGATTAAATCTGACAACTTCCTCATCCTCTATAGACAGCAACAGTCCAAAGATTCAAAGTCCACAAAAAAATCCATGTGACTTCAATGGTTTAAGCTTTTAAGCTTAAGTTTTGTGTAAAACTGTAAAAACAACGTTGTTCACCAATATTTTCTCTTCTTTATCAGGTTGTTGTAGACATTACAAGGTTTGCATGTTACTGTATGTGCTGCTGTATAAAGTCATCTTTACATTTTTTTGGTGCACAAAATTGTTCTTGGAGCTTCGTATGATTACAGTTGAACCAGGCACCAGTTGAAGCCACATGGAATGCTTTGCCAATGTTTTAGATATATTTTATGGACTTGGGACCCTCGTTGTCTATGGAAGATGAGGGAGCTCTTCAATTTCACCTAAAATATCTTAATTTGTGATCTGAAGATGGACAAAATAATGTCTCAGGGACTTGAAATGACATGAGAGTGAGTATTTATAACTGAATCTTAATTTTTGAGTGAACTTATCCTTTAAATTGTTAATCAATCAACCAATCACATTTTATGTTATTTGGATTTACCACTGATGGTTCAAGTAAAATAACGATAAACAACATCAACTGTCACAAGCTATATTTACTGTACCCATTTTCTCAATGTCACACCCACCCTCACTGTAAATGTACTCTTCACTTCTCTTTTTTCTTCCCCCTAACCATGCTTTCTATTTTATTTACTAGAAGGTTATTTTTAAAGTGTTGTTTTGCTTAGTCTTTGACTAAACTTTCATTTCCTGCACCTTAACTCACCCTCGAGTGATTCCAAACATTTTTGACTTACTTTCCTCTGATGGAAACAAAACAAGATATTTTGAAGAAAGCTGAAAACCTGTAACCCATGACTTTCATATTAGGAAAATACTACAAATACTGTGGAAGTCAGTGGTTACAGGTCTCCAGCGTTCTTTGAAATATCTTCTTTTGTGTTCAACAGAAGAAAGAAGGTTTAAAATGACTGAAAGGTGAGTAAATGATGACTGAATTTTGCTTTTTGAGTGAACTATCCCTTTAATAGACAGCATCTCTCAGATTGGTGAATAAAACAGTGTCGCTTTTGTATCAGACCTCTTTCATTAGAACACAAAATAGTAAACACTTAGCAATGTCACTTTCCTATAACTGTAGGTGGACACCAGTCATTTCCTAATAGTCATTTCCCCTGGTGGGGTCACATCCTAGCTTGCTCGCTCCACTACCTTAAGGAAAAATGGCTAATTAGTTGTCAAGGATTCTCCTCTTTCTCCATTTAAACTTCAGCTGAAGTGTAGGATTCTGCCTCACAATGAAATAGACACACTCCGAGTCTCTCAGTTAACACAAAAATATACACAACAACACACTTGCTTCTCCTCCTCACCTGCCTTTTAATATACACACAAAATTAACGAGGGCAGTAACAAAAAGAGCAGAGAGAGATAGAAAATGGAGAGAGAGAGAGAGAGAGAGAGAGAGAGAGAGAGAGAGAGAGAGAGAGAGAGAGAGAGAGAGAGAGAGAGAGAGAGAGAGAGAGAGAGAGAGAGAGAGAGAGAGAGAGAGAGAGAGAGAGAGAGAGAGAGAGAGAGAGAGAGAGAGAGAGAGAATAAGAGGAATAGAGGCTTATGTAATTCTTTACCCCTTGGAGAGGAAGAAGGAGAATAGGACCATCCAACACAGACAGCGTATTGACACTGCACACTGATAAATAAGACCCTGAGAGGAAACCTGTTGGAGAATATATGTACACACATCACTGTTACTCGCTTCTTTTTCCTAATTCACAAACACAAATGGAAGATATCTGCATACTCATTCATCTCTCTATTGTTTTTACTCTCTAGCTGTATACACCAGAAGTCAAGCATAGGGATTTCATTCATTCATTCATTCATTTTCTTTTCAGTTTAGGGCCTTATATCTATGCCTTCTTTCTGTAAGGTGGCAGTGGTAACCACTGAGCCACTGTGCTGCCATCATAAGGATTTCAGTCTATGTGAAATAGACTATATAGTCAAAATAATTTGAGTTAATTTGCTTATATTAGGAACTGTATTTTGACTATTTTTGAATAAATTTCTTATTATATACTATTTGGTTTAATTTGTCTCTCCAAACTCAGAATTGTGGATTGGACATGAACTGACATTTAAATGAACACTGGTTTATTGTGACTGGGGGATGAAATATTTTGTGACCCTGACCATGATCCAAGCAAATATTTAGCCAGTGTTAATATAATGTACATAATAATGTATATAATAATGAATATGTGTTGAACTGTCATTGTCTTAATTGTGTTTTACAAAATTATTGTATTTTTATTTTATTATTATTTCATTACTCATTCATTTCCCTATGGCTTAGTCCCTTTATTTATCACCAATGAACTGCCAACTAATCCAGAATATGTTTTACGCAACGGATGTCCTTCCAGCCGCAACCCAGTACTGGGAAACACTCACACGCACGCACGCACACGCACACACGCACGCACACACACACACACACACACACACACACACACACACACACACACCACACACACACACACACACACACACACACACACACACACACACACACACACACACACACACACACTACGGCCAATTTAGTTTATTCAATTCAACTATAAGCTAGTGCATGTTTTGGACCCACCCGAACATGGTGAGAACATGCAATCTCCACACAGAAACGCCAACTGACCCAGCCTGGACCCGAACCAGAGACCTTCTTTCTATGAGGCCACAATGCTAAACACAGAGCCACCGTGCTTCCCCATTTCATTATTATTTATTTATTTATTTTTGCATATGTCTATATATTTTTATGGCTCTGTCTGGGATAGGGTGGGTGTTTTTTTAGTTGGTGTTTGGTTACTAATACAGTATATATGCATCACATTTTTTCTTAATGTTTTGAAACAATAAACATTAACTAAAAAATGAATGGAAGATGGTAGAGTCCCAATATGATACTTTTATTTCCTAGTGCTATAGGTTTAATGTAGGTCACATTAAAGATATTGAAATCATTTCAGTGTGCTAACTTTTAATTACACCATTAAGAAAAAAATGTCAACTTGTTCTTTACAGATTCATTTTTATTTTATAAAATAGGCAAACTACCTTGGTACCTCAGCTTAGTGTCGGATAATAGTAAAACTAGTGTACTGAACTAAACATGAAGGCCAGCCTCTCTGCTGTGTTGAATTACCCAATACAGATCAGTTTCAAATTGCCTTGATCGGCAACAAATATTGATGTTTGAGATCGGTTTGGGACAACCAAATTTTTAATTATCATTCATTCATTTTTCTTTGGCTTAGTCCCTTTATTCATCAGGGGAATGAACCGCCAACTTATCCAGCTGCAACCCAGTACTGGGAAACATCCATACACACTCATTTACACATACACCACGGCCAATTTAGTTTATTCAGTTCACCTAGGACTGTGGGGGAAATCGGAGCACCGGGAGGAAACCCACGCCAACACGGGGAGAACATGCAAACTCCACACCGAAATGCCAACTGATTCAGCTGGGACTCGAATCAGCGACCTTCTTGCTGTGAAGCAACAGTGCTAACCACTGAGCCTCCGCGTCGGCTTTGAATAATCAAAGTTAACAATATGACACTACAGTAAAAATGACCAAATAAGGATTGAAGGAGAATCAGTAATTTACTGCAATCCCGTAATCCATAAAAACTGTTATCAAATTATGAGAACTGTAAAATGTAATATTATTATTTATGTAAAAGTGCATTTTTGTAATTTTATTCCAGATTACACATAATTAGTCATTGCTATATTATTATAAATCATTTGTAAAAACAAAATGTACTATTTCTTGTGTGATAAATAAGTTAATATAATTCATATATTAAAGAAAAATTATAAATTCATGAAAAATTAAGAATCTAAAAATATTTTAGCCTACAAACTGTGATATAGTTATTATTTTTATTGATAAAAATAAAAATAAATAAAAGAATAGCCAATGGAAAACACTACTCTAAACAACCATTCAAACTTTTTTAATCAGTTTATGTAATCCTGATTATACATAATCAGTTATTATCACAATTATTAAAATAAAATTGATTGACTGTATGATAAATAAACCGTAAAAATGTATATATTAATAAAAAAGTAAAGAACAAAAATTATTTAGGTTAAGGAAATTGATAGTTATATTTATTATTATTTATTTAATGTTTTGTTAATAACAATAATAATAACAGAAGCCGATTAAAAACACATCTAAACAATCGCTCAAAAATGAAAATAGTATTTTTAAGCTTGCAGTATCTGATCAAAAAACAATATTGTGAAGTATTTGTAAAATATATTTTAAAATGTAATTTATTCCTATAACGGCAAAGCTGAGATGCTGAATAAACATTAAAAGTGATCATCAAAATTCCACATAAGCAGTAACTACCTAAGATATACAGCACGCTGTTAACAAGATTTCGACACACTTCAGTGTTAGCATGTACATGCCAACAACCGGTAATAAATGAACTCAGTCAGGCTGAAACAACATGTCACACTTCATGATGCTTAGCAAGGTTTAACGCGCATGCTAAACAAGAGGAAATCACTAATGAGCAGAAAGAAGATGCAAGCGGTGTTTGCTGACACCAATCTCGGCAGACACACAAACACACAATTACATTTCATCAGACACGTACTGTACTGAATGTCAAATTCGGCTAAGCAGCATTAGCCCGTCATTAGTCTCAACATCTGATGACCCTACAGCAAAGCATCCGCAGACTGTTTATTGACTGCCGGATGCATAATCGCACATAAAAATAGCACTGAAATCTATTTAAGGTGTGATTGGCTGGCTTTACACCACATTTGGGTGCAAGTGCACACAGTGGTTGTGATTAATGCTTTTATCATGAGCGTTTAACAGGAATTTGTGGTTTATTGCAGATAAACATACCCAGAAATAGAACATAAACACAAAATGGACGGTAGTTTAATCTAGAAACAAACTAAAAGTGCTTCAGGGGTAATTAATGCATTATAAAAAAGTTAAATGTTGACTTAACTAAGTATTGTAAGGCAACTTGCTGCACAGCTTTGAGTTGACTCAACTATTAACCCAAAAATAATTTTTCTGCTTGTTCAAACTACTTATGCAAAAACAGTTAAAACAACACAATTCTTGAGATTTTTTTGGGACATCTTAATTGTTTATGTTCAAAGTACTTACATTTTTAAGTTAACTTCATTTCTGTTGGGACAACATGAATGAATTGTGTGGAACTCTGCATTTTTGTACTGTAGTTGACTCGATTTAAGTTGAGTCAACAAAAAAAAAAACTGTGAAGCAAGTACAATTTTAAGTTGAGTCTATATATCAGACTTTTTTTGTGATTTTTTGCAATAAAAATTACTGATTTTCTGGTGGTAATTCTCTGAAATATGCGGACAATTTTGCGATTAAAAAATGTATAGCCTACTATGTTAGGTGTGTAATCTGACACAATTACACAAATTATAAAAGTAAAGCTTTGTTTTGGTCTCTTGTCAAGAAGACAAGATTTAAAACAGATCTGAAACGGTAGGGATTAAGCCAAAGGAAGGTTGTATAACTCTTATTTTAACCCACGATCTTACTTTCCCTTTCTCAGATCTCGTGCCTCACTCAGGATGTGCGTAAGAGCTTATTGTAATACATCTAAAACACAGATTGCCGTAAAACTCGTCAATGGCAGGGAAGCGTTTTCTCTCGTCAACGGCCAATAGGCGAAATCATTATCAAAAAGAAAATGAATGAATGCACATCATTATAGACTACCAGCCATAGATTTAAAGCAAAAATAATATCCTTAAATTTGAACACGTCCAGCGGCCGTCATCCTTAAACCAATCTCCATCATTTTAAGCTGCTTGCTTTTCTGTCTGTTCCGTTGCTCCATTTGTTAGATGTTTGCTCACACTCTCTTTTGCAGTCTTAAGCACGTCAAATGGACAAAACGCCCAATTTGCGCTGTTTTATTTACTCGATTTGCACCACAGGATGTCTAATCTCATCTTTGCATTGACTTCACATGTAAATCACTTGCGCTTCATCCGTGTCAGCAAACGGATTGCAAACTGAAATAAATATAATTTGATTATATGGTTTGGAAATGAATGCTTTATGAGATTATTTGCATTTTTTGTGATTATTTTGCTTTTAAATAAAAATTTTGCAGGATCGCAGAAAATTGCAACTTTTTGTTGATATATATATATACATACACACACACACACACATCTATATGTATATATATATATATATATATATATATATATATATATATATATATATATATATATATATATATATATATATATATATATATATATATATACAGTGTTGGGGAGAATACTTTGTAAATGTATTTAGTTACAGAATACAGAATACCTGCTTTAAAATGTATTTTGTAACGTATTCCGTTACTTTGCTTAATCCTGGTACTGTATTCTAAATACTTGGAATACTTGGAATACTTCCCCTTGAAAACAGCCTTCAAGTCTATTAAAGTGTCACACTATGCGTTGGTAGCAATTTCTGCAGGAAAACAGAGGGCCTATAATGCTAAACTATTGACTGACAGGGAAAAATAAATAAAACAATATAATTATGTTTATTAAATAATGTTTATTTATCGAAGTGTCAACAAATTCAATTTCTGTTTCTGTAATAAACATAAAAAGAGCTTGAACATAGACAGCATTACTGTCTGTAATATACAGTATATGTATTTAATATGCATTTTGCTTACCCTTTGTATTTCACAGTCTGCACAGAAAAATATCAGGTATACAAGAAAAGAAAAACTTCAAAATAGTTTATGTAAAACCAAGGTAATGCAGGGGTTTTCAAACTTTTAGGACACACGCCCCCCCAAGACTGTCCATTTTCACTCCCCCCCCCCCTCCCCTCCATTCCCCATGTGCAAACATCATTCACATATTACTGGCTGCGTTTAAATTGTGTAGCATTAATTACATTGAAACATAAATATACAGCTTACCTGATTCAGTGTGAAGGCTGAGCCTTTTTCTGTGGTTGGATTACTGACTCGACTATTTTTAACTGTAAATCATCTTCCACTGTCAATAAGTGTGAGCCTTAGTCTACTTGCTTTTGATGAACGTACAGAAAATGCTGCTTCGAAAATCCAAGTTCACAGAGCCCTGACAGTGTGATTGAGTCGAACATTGAGTATGTTTACATGGGCAACAATACTTTAATATGATTTTATTACGATTAAGACAATACTCTGATTGAGTCACCATGTAAAAAGCGATTTTTGATGACCTTAATCAGACTACAGTCATAACTGAACTAGAAATGGAGTTAAGACTTGTGGAGTATGCATATATTAGTGGCATTATTGAAGTAAACACCGCAATCAAGATATTACTGTCATGTAGGACTTTTCTCTGCATTTTGCGACAAGATCCATACACAAGGCTGTCAGTAAAGGACCGCACACACACACACCCATCACGAACAACCTTGTTGCCAGATTGGGCGGTTTTGAATTTGCATTTCGGCAGGTTTTGGATAGCTTTTGGGCTGGAATCAGTCAGCTACATCTGGCAACGCTGATCACGAAATGCGGAAGTTTTTTTCTTTCTATTTCACGTGCGCTTTCAAATCCCATTAAAACATCTTCCACCATTCCTTACTAAATATTCGCGTCTAATAACCCAGTTTGTCATGGGGAAATGTTCATGAGTGAAAGTGCCTGCAGTTAAAGTCGAAAAATTAAAGATGAAACACCCGAAATGTCATGAGACTCTGCAGGAAACGTGGATAGACGTTCAAAAAGCACTTTACGTAACACCGTAATTATATTATTGTCCTATTCAGATTAAGGCAAATAACTACTGATGTCAATGTAAAGGTAGTCTGTCTTCATGTCGTATGTCTTCAAAGTAAGTGAAAGATCCAGAAGGGCATCCTGCTGATTTGATTCAGAAGGGCACTATTTTGGCTCACCGGTTTGACTTTCATTTAGCGTCATTCATGTTAAAAAGCAGCCGCTCCATTTTATTTGTATATGTTTTACTGGAACGCATTAACTCTACAGGTGCCTGGCAGATGTGGAACTAACATTAATCCGATTCACTCTAGTGAACGCATAAAATCATCATCATTTTTACTCGCGTGCATGCCTCAAATAAAACCCCTGATCAGAGGTAATGTAACAGGTTCTATTCAACATTTTAATTTCTATTATGAAAACTTCTCACCTAAGAACAATATTGCAAATATTAGAAGAATGCAAAATGAGTTTGCTTTACAAAAATGTAAACATCAAAATGAACAAGTTTTGTTTTAAGTCAAACATATTAGCCAGTATAGCCACCTATCTACAGTACCTAACTACCTATGCTTTTTTTCCTAATCAACAGACAAGTAAAGGTGGTTGTAGCGGAGCAATAGAGACATTTAGAAGTGCTTATCTGTCATTCTGTTGCGATGAGGAGTAAAAATGAGTCCTCCCTGGCTGAAGAGTCGCTCTACAGGAGCACTTGATGGCAATTGTGCTTTATGAACAGTGCAAACGAAACATCAAGCAGCAAATTCACGAACAATGACGGCAAAAAAAGCAGTTTATCTGAAAATCTTGGTTGTTGTCCGGTTGTTCGGTGTTTGCGATCGTCCTTTTTTCTGCGTGAGAAAATGGAGGTGTGGCGCGAGAGCGTGAGAACAGGGTCATTTGCGTGAGTCTCACTGAGTTAATGCTGGTGATAGCAGTCGGGAGTGTAGCTTCTGTTTCTATGGTTTCGGCGGCAATTTAGTAATATTATTATGGGCCAGACACGCATCGCCCGAAGTATTCCAAGTATTTCCTTATGGTATTAGGAAAGTAACTGTATTCTAAATACCCTGTTTAAAAATAGTAACTGTAACGGAATACAGTTACTCAAGAATGGTATTCTAAATACGTACCGCCGGTACATGTATTCCGTTACTCCCCAACACTGTATATATATATATATATATATATATATATATATATATATATATATATATATATATATATATATATATATATATATATATATATATTAAGGGTGTGTAACGATACGCGTATTCGTATCGAACCGTTCGGTACGAGGCTTTCGGTTCGGTACGCATACGAACCGAACGATTCAGACAAATATAATGTTTTCAGCGCAACAATGCTCAACAAGGCATCCCATGATGTGACAGGCAACATCTGCCTTCCCCGCCCACCTCCAGTCAGGCACACACTGCACTCAGGGTCGGAGTAAGCTCAATTGGCGCTCAAACCGAAAGTTATGCCGCTTTCAATCCGAAAATGCGGGCGGAGCTGGGTGTTGAGATGATGCGGGGTTTGTCCCGGACAAAAGCGAAGACCGAGGGGCGCTGAGATGATGCAGGGTTTGTTCCGGACGAAAGCGAAAGGGTGGAAACGCGCCGCGGACTGACTGCACTACAGCTAGCAAAATGGCTAGTAGATAACATTAATGTAATCCTAATATAACCAACAACGGGTCTGGCGTTTGGGAGCACTTTGCTTATTCCTGCTTTCAGATCCACTGAGATGGCAGGTGACGGTCAAATCAAGCAGATCTCGGTTGTAACCACATGTGCTGCCGTTAATCCGTGAGTCAGGTAATCAAAAAATAGGTCGCATGATATTTAAGTATACGTGGGTCACGCGTGGGTAAGATCAATTATTGGTGATGCAAACTTTAACTATTTACTCTAAAATATTAAAGTGTTTCAAGCAATCTTAACAGACTGGCACAAATATGCTTTCATTTAAAAAAAATCGCTCGTCACGGCTATATGCGGTGAACATCTCCGTTTTCACAGGTTTCTGAGTTTTCTCATCATCAATCACTTTCAGTCTGGGAACATGTTCAGTGCTGCGAATTTTGTTTTAAGCCTGTCCTGCAATATCGTGTATTGAGGAGGATATAGGCAAAGATATTGCAGAGAGCTGAGATCTACAGTATGACGACTTTAAAGACGATATTTAGCTTGTTTCGCATTAATGTAGATATATTACATGTTTTAATTACATTATTGAATAAAATGAATAGCATTATTATATTTAATCATCATCATTAATAATAAATAAACTAAAAATAATTTGACAGCTTCAGCTGTTCACATCAACATGACCGGCACTTTCAGACTTCAGCACCACATGTCTTTAGCATGAATTGAAATCGACTTTCCCTCCTAAAGGAAAAAATAAAATAATTTTTAAAATTGCAATGCGATTAGTCATGTATTCGCAATTTCACATAAATCAGCATGCGAAAATTTAAATAGCCTATTTCCATTGCGCTCTTTCTCTCTGCAGCAGCAGTTCACGCGCTCTGGATAAGCGCACTACACAGCCACATCTTGTAGCAAATTAATTTGCAACTTTGTTGTATAACAAATAGGCTAAATAACAACATTTAATTAACAAACAAATGAAATAAAATTATTTGTAAAAATGAATCTACAGAAAAAAGAAAATGAAAAGAACTGAAACCAGCTCAAATGTTCTGTTCTGGAATAACAGGTGTTGCGATCAAATTAATTCGATGGAATAATTAACACAGACAGGCACATTTTTCAGAAAATAGCCTATTTTATTTTATTTAAAAATATGTTAGGCCTATATTTATTATATATATATTTTTTAAATAGCCTATATTAAATTACCATTCATTTTGGCTTTAACGAATTATTGAACAGATTATTAATAACTTATCAAAAACATTTTACTGAGCTCAGTGTCGGCCGTCACCGGATAAAGTCCAATCTTTCTTTAATTTTTTGGACTTTTGTTTGAAAGCTTAGTGGCATTGTAGAGGTCCAATTTACTGTTGTTTGATTTAAATTATAGCCTATATATGCGCCAATAAACAAGTCAAAGGAATGAGTGAATTAATAAAATGATTCTTAAATGTCGATATTGTTTTTACTCAAAAAAAAAATAACAAATGTTTTATAAAAATAAAAGGAGCAATTTTCATAATTTATACGATTCAGTTAAATATAAGTTGGACATTTATGGGGCCATGTAACATGTTTTTGTGTTTGTTTTTTTGTTCTAGTGATCTTTAATATATACTGGGTAGCTACGCAAAATATTTTCTAAAATGTCAAGCAGGAATTTGTCGATTAGCTTTAATTATGAAGACAAAGAAATATTAAAAATAACAAAAATAAAATGATAAAAAAAAATACAAAGATAAAAAGAGCAGCATTTTGCTAAATATAATAGTTCTTTATATGCTTTAAATCCTGCTATGTGTTGTTTCATATTCGTTTTTATTTCACTTGATGCATTAGTTATTTAATGTTTGAAAGCTGAAAGAAATAACAGCCGTCCTTTAAATCATTATTTTACCATCAAAATGTAGTATATTTTATATTATTATCAACTTTTGATATAAAACCGCTGTGTAATTTAATTGATTGTTAAAAATGAAATAATTTTATGGCATAACAGTGTTTAGTAGTTGCTTTCGCTTTCGTTCTTCACGGAAGCTTTAACAGAAGCGTGTGCCGCATTCACCTCTGACGTGGCTACTCAGCCTGTAGCCTAGTTTGGGATTTTTTCGTTGTGACGATTAAGCAAGAATCATAATGCATTGCATATTCAGCTCATTCTTCAGTAGCCTCAACACAGGCTGGTAGCCTAGATTTAAACGGATCGTTTATAAGAATGAGCGATTAATAGATTAATTGGTCGTTAATTTAAATGATCATTGATCACTGGATTTTGTAGAAACTGACATCCCTAGTTCAAAGTAAAAAAAAGAAAAGAAGAGAGATCATGCTTTTATGATGTTAGTTTTCATACAATAAAAAGATTTCAATCAGAGAAATCCTCTGGCTTTTTTCCTTTTTTTTTTTTTTTTGCTGTATCGAAAACATACCGAACCGTGACACCACTGTGTCGTATCGAACCGAACCGTGATTTTTGTGAACCGTTACACCCCTAATATATATATATATATATATATATATATATATATATATATATATATATATATATATATATATATATATATATATATATATACACATACACATATATATATATATATATATACACATACACATATATATATATACACATACACACACATACATACATACATACATACATACATACATACATACATACATACATACATACAGTTGAAGTCAGAATTATTAGCCCCCGTTTATTTTTTTTCTCCAATTTCTGTTTAACGGAGAGAAGATTTTTTTCAACACGTCTCTAATCATAATAGTTTTAATAACTCTTTTCTTTCTTGCCCAATTTTACTTGGTGATTAATGCATTTTTAATCAAGTAAATTCAGCTCTTGGAGAACAGAACACAAAAGCAAAAGCAACCTTTTAATATGGTAGTGTATATCAAAGTAATTTTAGATTTGAACATTTATTAGATTATATATTTTAAATGATCAAAAGATTCAGCATGAAGTGCTAGTGAAGCAGTTAGACAGTGTGACAAAATGAAAACATTACCTTAATTGGCATCTGTGTAATTGCCCGATTCAATTAGTTTAGCTTCATTGGCTTGCTGATACTAATATTCTGCTAATTTCATCAGCCAGCACAGGCAAGATAAACATGAGTGACATGCGCTGATCTAGGATCAGGTTCATCTCATTACAGCTATGATCTAAATGCTCATGTAAAGCCATTGCTTATTCGAGATCAACTTACACTTAGCAGATCAGGTCAGTTTTCAGCTTCAATTTACTCTAGCAGAGCAAAACAGAAGGTGAAAAGCTTAATCATAGTGTTAAAGGTCTGATCTGAGATCTGTTTTATGAGAAGCTTTAAGAAACGGCCAAACCAAACTGATATGATTGGTGAGCTATAAACCTTTGCACTCTGTGAGTAGCAATACAGTGTTAAATGTGTTAAAAAACAGTTGTTTGATGGGTCAAGGCCAAACAGTGTCAGAGAAATATATAGCTAGTTACTAAGTGACTGCTAAGCCCAACTGTGGACAAAACAACCATCTACAGTTAAAGGCAAAATTACAAGACCTCCTGTGAATTTTTTTTTTTTTCCAAATATTTCCCAAGCATTAACAAAGAGCAAGGACATTTTCTCAAGACTTCCTATAATATTTTCTCCTTCTTGAGAAAGTCTTATTTCTTTTAGTTTGACTGGAATAAAAGCTGTTTTTAAATTACTTGAAATTATTTATAAGATCTATATTTTTCACCCTCTTAAGAAATTATTCTTGTTCGGTTGGCTACAAAATAAACCACAGTTGTCTAATAACTTGCCTAGTTAACCTAATTAAGCCTTAAAAACGCAAAATAACAGATAAAATATTGTCAGACAAAAGAAAGAGAGATCGGTTATTAAACCTATTTAGTTTAAGAATGTATTGACAATCTTCTCTTTAGTAAACAGGACTTGGGAAATACTTGAAAAAGAATGACAATTTCACAGACAGGAGGGCTAACAATTTTTCTTTCAACCATTTAACCTTACTTTGGTGGTTTACAACACCAGCTATAGTACTGCAAAACAAGTGGCCTCTGTGTTTTAGGATCACGCAAGGGTCAAAGAAGAAAGGTCACCTGAAAACATGAATGGCTGTGGGTGGGAAGCACAGGTGAGACACTAAATTCTGCAACACTTTTGCTGCAGGGTCTGTCGACAAGACTCATTCTCCTGACATGGACAGCTGCTCACCTGTCTATTCATCAATAAGGGGAATCTATACACTAAATACTGTCTTTTCTACTGTTCTCATGTTATCACAATGCAACACAAAGCTGTCACAATAAACATTGCTATGTGAAGGGTCAAAGGTCAGGGAAGCCTCAGTGTGTTCAAGAACTCCAAAAGCCCTGTCTTACAAATATGTCCGTGTTTCTATATATATATATATATATATATATATATATATATATATATATATATATATATATATATATATATATATATATATATATATATATTATATATATATATATATATATATATATACACACACACACATACACCGTTGAAGTCAGAATTATTAGCCCCACTGTTAATTTATTTTTCTTTTTTAAATATTCCCCAATTTATGTTTGGAAATGTTCACAGTATCTGATCATATTTTTTTTCTAGAGAAAGTCTTGTTTGTTTTATTTTGGCTAGAATAAATGCAGTTTTTAATTTTTTTTTAAAACTACTTTAAGGTCAAAATTATTAGCCCCTTTAAGCTATTTTTTTTCCCGATAGTCTATAGAACAAACCATCATTATACAATAGCTTGCCTAATTTCCCTAACCTTGAAAAATATCTAGTAAAATATTATTTACTGTCATCATGGCAAAGATAAAATAAATCAGTTATTAGAAATGAGTTATTAAAACTATTATGTTTAGTGTTGAAAAAAATCTTCTCTTCGTTAAACAGAAATTGGGGAACAAAATAAACAGGGGGGCAAAAAATTCAGGGGGGCAAATAATTCTGACTTTAACTGTATATATATATATATATATATATATACAGTATGTAAACATACATAACATAATATAGTATTTTTTATAAAATACTAGGGTTTTTAAGCTATACAGTAGTAAAGTTTATTATACTGCATATATTTTATTATTTACAACTATCTGGTAAATGAATTCTAGTATAGTATTAACTATAGTGAACTGATAAACTGTAATAAATACTGTAACATATTTTACTTTTTACTACAGTAAACTGTGGTGTATTGTAGTACACTTAAAAAATGATGTTTGCTGTTTTTTTCAAATGTCAAACTTATTTAAAATGTGCAGAAACAACAAAATTATTGAGTTTTTTTTTTATGACAATTTAATTGTTTTATGGTCAATCCACTTAACTTTATAAAATCTAATAAATTAACTTAATTCCCTCATTGTTGTCCCAACAAAAATCAATTGTATAAAACCTAGGATGTTTTTACAGTGTACAGCACACCATACACTGCAAAAAAAAGGCTGGGTCCTTCACAATTCTTTCATGTTGTCCCAACACAAATAAATTAAGTTAACTTAATTGTTTATTACAAATTTAAGTAGACTGAACATAAAACTATTAAGCAGTTCACACAAAAACTGAAGAATTGTGTAGTTGAATGATAAGTAGTTTGAACAAGCAGCAACAAAAATAATTGTTTAAGTGTACAGTTGTTGAAAACTTTGCTTATAATGCCATAGTTGATGTATTACCGCAGTAAATTACCATGGCAGATTAATTCAAGTCCTTTAGCATAGTGTGGTTTAAAAACACAAGTTCACTATAAATTACCATAGTATTTTTTTCATGTGGGTAAGCCAACAACACTAAATACAGGAGCTTGCCCACTTTTTATTATGTCCAAAAGTAGAAAACACATTTAATCAGATTGCTTTAGTGTAGACATTAGAAAATAAAATACTTTGAAAAATCTAGATTTTCTATGCTATATTTAAAATTGTATCGCTGTATGACTATACTGTAGCTCTATTTGAAAGAATTATGCATCTGCATACATATAATAAAAATACAAGCACAGATAAACACCATAGACCAAAAATACAACTGAAAATAGCAGCATTTATTATTCTGGGGAGTCGAACATCATTCAGCTACATCAAAATGGTTAAACCTAAATGGTAAAACTTTGTCATTAATTGGAGCAAACTGAATCACTGAATCATTATCTGCTGTTCATATGCAAATTGAGCAAGCTTATTTTCATAATCATTCATTAATTTTCCTTTGGCATACTCCCTTATCAGCCGCAACCCAGTACTGGGAAACACCCATACACACTCACATTCACACCACGTCCAATTAGTAGTTAATCTGTGCGGGAAACAGGAACACCCAGAGGAAACCAACACAAACAGTGGGAGAATTTGCAAACTCCGCACAGAAACGCCAACGGGTCCAGCCGGAACTCGAACTAGTGACCTTCTTGCTGTGAGGTGATAGTGCTAACCACTGAGTCACCATGCCACCTTTATTTTCATAATATTTGATCAAAATATTATTAAAGGCCCCTACATAGACCCGCTTATAGTCCCTCCACTCAAAGAAATCACTAAATTGGACAAAAGAAACGGATCAAAACAACGAGATGTAAAGGGAATGTCTCTCCCTCATCTACTTGTGATCTGACCAACCAAAACACATAAATACCAATTGTAAACAGGGCCAAAGTGCCCTCTTTGACAGGAAACAAAATCCTTCTGCGTGGAAGAATCAATTTGAAAATGAGCTCAATTAATCAACAGCGTTCAGGCTTTTGATTAATAAGAGCATGCGCATCCACTTTGTAGACTAGATGGTGTCATGTGTAGCATAATAAGCTTGCTAATGACTGCCTCATATCCTTTTGCCCTTTCAGGAATAAGCATTAGTCCAAACTGACATTGATATTGTACATACACTGTAGTAGACGTAGCATGCCAAGTATTGACTGAATCTGAGCCATCAGCGACTGTCCCTCGGATCAATGCACACTGCAGCTTTACGCAATGTGTGTGTGAGTGTCTGTGTGTGTATGCATGCACGGGAATTGAGCCCTTCATCTTTTAGGATGTCCAAATGGGACTTTTCTTGCAAGAAAATCTTATGTGAATAAATACTTGGGTGTTCGAAATTCAATATTTGATGTGCAAATCAATTTTTTTGGCCCCTTGCATATCCCTAAATCCTACCTTGGCTCGAATCTGTCCAGAGGTGGACACTTTTCGGATGAGTTTGTGCGAGGTCTCTTCAGGCTCCCCGTCACTGTCTGATGATTCGTCACCTGCCTCGACTTGAGGGTCTGGAGAGGTCAGGGACTCCCGGGGCTCCCGGACATAAAGGACGTTTGGATTGAACTTTGAGGCCATGACTGTGCAGAGGACAGGATTTTCACTGCACTCGTCTCCTCCTTTGAGCAAAATCAGCTCTGAAATGAGAAAAAGAGCATTGCTCAATGGCAGCCAGCAGTATTGATTCCCAAAGTGACTTCTTCTTCTGCTTTCATTTTAAAGCCTTTCATAAAGCGTTCATTGCAAATTCACATCCTCTATTTTGATAGTCAAAGCCAAAAAAAGAAGCAAGTGCATAAACCAAAGCATGGTTAACTGCAACAGGGGATTATTTAATTGATTGCACAATAACATTGTGGGTTATTGAAAAAAATGGGGATATACAAGCTGAGAAATCTTGTGATGTTTGTGTTTATGATGGTTGTTTTGCTGTAAAGGAAATTTACTGAACCTAACTAAACTTGAATAAAGGTGCACAATAGAATTGTTAATTAATACTAATCAAATTTCTATATTACATCGTCTCATTGAATGACAAAAAAATATGCTTCATGTACATTTGTTATGCCATTGATTTGTCCAGAAAGTTTTAAATTATGAATATTTAAGGAATATATATATATATATATATATATATATATATATATATATATATATATATATATATATATATATATATATATTATATATATATATATATATATATACATACATATATATATATATATACATACATACATATATACATACATATATACACACATACATACATACATGGTGATTCAAAAGAATACCACAACTTTCGGGTTGATGTAACTCGAGTTTCTGAAAAAAACTAGTACTCTTCACATTGATTAGTTACCCAAGGCTTCATCATGTTTCTTTGATTGAATACAGACTTTCAAAGTTGTGGTATTCTTTTTGAATCACCCTATATATATATATATATATATATATATATATATATATATATATATATATATATATATATATATATATATATATATATATATATATATATATATATTCATTTTTATGTTATTATTTTAAGAGCAAATTCTATTAGTAAAGATGGTTAGTAATCTAATTAGTAATTTTATTATTTTTTAACTAATTTTATTAGTATTACAAATGTATTAGTAATTCTTTGTTATTTTTGAACTAGCCAAATTTCTATATTACACATTTTTAAAAAAGTGCTTTCTAGCCTACATTGGTTTTGCCATTAGTTCGGCAGGCAAAAGTTTAAAATTAAGAATATTTTAGAAAAAAAAGTGTGTGTGTGTGTGTGTGTATTCATTTTTATATTAGTATTTTAACAGCTAGTTCTAATAGTAAAACGAATTATTAATTGTATTAGCTTTACTAATTCAATTAGTATTATAAATCTATTAATAATTTTATTGTTATATGTTAAAGCTAGTCAAATTTCTATATTATACATACTGTACATTTTTCTCATCACATGTTAAAAAGTGCTTCCTAGCCTACATTGGTTATGCCATTATTTCGGTAGGCTAACGTTTTAAAATTATTATTAATAAAAAAAAAAATTCTATTAACTTCTAATGATATGACGTTAGATTAAACGACTTGTTTCTTTATATATATATAAATATATATATATATATATATATATATATATATATATATATATATATATATATATATATATATATATATACAGTTGAATTATTGATCCCCTTTTTGATTTTTGTTTTCTTTTTTAAATATTTCCCAAATGATGTTTAACAGAACAAGGAAATTTTCACAGTTTGTCAGATAATATTTTTTCTTCTGGAGAAAGTCTTATTTATTTTATTTTGGCTAGAATAAAAGCAGTTTTTAATTTTTTAAAATCCATTTTAAGGTCAAAATTATTAGCCCCTTTAAGCTATATATTTTTTCAACAGTCTACAGAACAAACCATCATTATACAATAACTTGCCTAATTACCCTAACCTGCCTAGTTAACCTAAATAACCTAGTTAAGCCTTTAAATGTCACTTTAAGCTGTATAGAAGTGTCTTGAAAAATATCTAGTCAAATATTATTTACTCTCATCATGGCAAAGATAAAATAAATCAGTTATTAGAAATGAGTTATTAAAACTATTATGTTTAGAAATGTGTTGGAAATTTTTTCTCTCCGTTAAACAGAAATTAGGGGAAAAAATAAACAGGGGGGCTAATAAATCAGGGGGTTGAATAATTCTGATTGCAACTGTATATTATTATTATTATTATTATTATTATTAACTATATTTAGGACAAAACAACTCATTCTAATGAGTGTGAATTCAGGGAGTAAAAACGTGTCCATCAAACAAAAGGTAGCCTATTCGGTTCATTTTATGAATTGCTTTTTTGAATAACAATAGGTTCAGACAAAATAATGAGCGACACGCCATTGACCCTTATGCAGACTGTGAACCCCATTAGCGGACAGAATCGATACAAACCCATCTAACATAATCCACAGACGGCCGCTGTCAGGCTTGGAGAGATACGTGAACTCGCTGACTGTTGCGCGCGTTCACAGCTGCGCATTCGTTGCGCTTACAATCATTCAATTCGGCGACACTCCGTTATCACCTTTCTCGCCGTTCATCTCAGTCAATCGCTTCTTTCCCCCCAAATATCCCTTCAAATGTCTCCATGTACAAAACACGCGCTCAGCATCGTACTTCAGTTCATGACACACACACACACACACACACACACACACACACACACACACACATCTCGCGTAAACATGCAATAACTACCTGTTATGATGTCGCGCGACGGTTTGTCTGCGTGTAAAAACGAGCCAGAGCCATAAAAGATACATTCGAGTTAAGAATGACTTTACTAACATTGAAACGCGGGCGTCTTTTGGATTTGAGGAGATTACATTTACAGCGATATCTCTGACTCACCAGCATCAGATGGGTTCGCATGTCTTTCCAACCCAAAACAGACGTGCAATAGGCAGAATTTACGTTATACGTGCACAATTTAGCGATCTCACGTGAGCAGCGGTCGCCGGCTTCGTCTTTTTAATAAAATCGTTAACGGTTTGATTCATTTAATGCTCGCGGCGCTCGGCCATCACTTTCTGAATTGACAAATAGACTCAACTGTCACTCTCGCGCACGATTCCGTCTGCGGCGGCTGAAGCGACTCAATGAAAAGGTAGACGTGGATGTTTTACCTTAACGGTGCGTTGTCGGCTCCCGCTGACCCTCCTGTGTGCGTGTATGTGTGTTCTTGTTGCTGTTGGTGGGGTCTCGCGCAGCGCGGTCAGATACTGTCAGATCTGCTCCTGTCGCGCACATACGCGCTGTACGCATAGCATCAGATAAGATTTGAATGGAAAGGGAGGGGTGAACGAGCGCGCGAGAGCCTCTGTGTGTCAGCACATCTGGAAGGCTTGACAACACAACCGTATCTAAAAAATGTTTGAGAGATTAATGCATCACCTATTACCGTTTTGCTGCAGTTCTAGGCTACGATGCTTCGCAGAGTCGCTCTAGAAACTTCACAGTGTTCAGGAGGAAGGAAATCTTCGCAGAAGAAATGTGACTTGTTGATGCATATCGAACTGTTTGAAAGTGTTCTGACCATTGTGAAGGTCAGCAATGAGTCATATAATTTAGCACCACTGAAAAAAGGTCTAATGTGCTACCGTATTTGAAATCTGGACATATGGACACTGGAGAGTGTTGTTGTATCATGGGGTTTGTTGTCAGATTGATCAGTGAGAAACAACATACAGTATGATGTCCTCAGTATCTCACACTCCAGGCTCATTCTGAGCTCACAGGATTTAGCAGTCAGAAACCTCTTTTCTCAATGGTACTTAAAGAACGAGATATTAATATAAATACCATTAAGGAGAGTACAAGCAAAAATGCTGCTAAAATTGTGTATTTGTACACGTTAAAGTTATTGTGAGTTAGCACGGCCTAGTATTATTTGTAATATATTTTTTCTTTATTTGTTATTTTATTTTATGCACAACAAGCAGCCATGAAGAAAGAATTACTATATTCAAATGTATATTTAAGTTTTTTTTTTTTATATATATTTATATTATTTATTATTTTAGATGCGGGCGACGCAGTGGCGCAGTAGGTAGTGCTGTCGCCTCACAGCAAGAAGGTCGCTGGTTTGAGCCTTTGTTTTGAGGCGTTTCTGTGTGGAGTTTGCATGTTCTCCCTGCGTTCGCGTGGGTTTCCTCCGGGTGCTCCGGTTTCCCCCACAGTCCAAAGACATGCGGTACAGGTGAATTGAGTAGGCTAAATTGTCCGTAGTGTATGAGTGTGTGTGGGTGTTTCCCAGAAATGGGTTGCGGCTGGAAGGGCATCCGCTGCGTAAAAACATGCTGGATAAGTTGCCGGTTCATTCCGCTGTGGCGACTCCTGATTAATAAAGGGACTAAGCCGAAAAGAAAATGAATTAATTAATTATTTTAGATGTGACACGGTGGCGCAGTGGGTAGCACAATCGCCTCACAGCAAGAAAGTCGCTGGTTCGAGCCTCAGCTGGGTCAATTGGCATTTCTTTGTGGAGTTTGCATGTTCTCCTTGTGTTCGTGTGGGTTTCCTCTGGGTGCCCCGGTTTCCCCCACAGTCCAAAGACATGCGGTACAGTTGTATTGGGTAAGCTAAATTGTCCGTAGTGTATGTGTGTGAATGTGTATGGATGTTTCCCAGTGATGGGTTGCAGCTGGAAGGGCATCTGCTGCATAAAACATGTCCTGGATAAGTTGGCGGTTCATTCCCCTGTGGCGACCCCAGAATAATAAAGGGACTAAGGCGAAAAGAAAATGAATTAATAAATGAATATTATTTTAGATTAACTTCAGATTCTGTGGGTCCAAAATTTTTTATATTGAACTGATTTCTAGGCAAAAGCTTATAAATAAAAAACATTTTTTTGACAATCTGGTTTAGTTTTTTTTTATTTTATTTTATATTATTGTTTACCTATTAAGTCTTTGTACTTTTATATAAGTCTATTATGCTTTTCATATTTTTTCTATGTACACCTCTGGCATTGTTTTGTATGTCGTTCATGCATTAATAAAATAAATCGGAGCTCACAGGAGAAATGAGCAAGAAGGTGAACTTTATCACAAAAACAATAAAAAAATAAAATGTTTTTTTATCCTAGAAATCAATTTAATATAAATATTTTTGGACCCACAGAATCTAAAGTTAATCTAAAATAATAAATAATATAAATATATAAAATAAATATAAATAAATATAAATTTGAATAGTCTAAACCCATTCTAAAAAAAGTACCATGTGTCATGGCTGCTTGTTGTAACAGTTCCCTAAATGTGTCACAACCAACCCCTAAAGATGATTCAGCTTTTTTTTTGTGCGTTTCTCTTTTATTGTAGCATGCCTAAGCAGTGAAAGCGTAGGACAAACAGGGCAGCCCCTTCAGAAATGTATCAGATGTATTTGTTGTTGGTTCTGGGCCTACAAAGACTGCATCCCAAAGACAGCCATCTACATTTCTCAGAAACCCTTATGAGATATAAACTACATACACCCTCACACTGACACACACAGCAATTTGTTATAATGTTAAGTTTAAAGTTACAAGTGAATTACACCACACACACAGCAAATTGTTCTACGAAAGCTTAGGCAGCTGACTTGTTGCCTCCTATCAAGCAGTGACTGCGAATGAAGCATTTGTGCATGATAGCACCTTGCAAAGCTGATTTAAGACAGACTTCTGAGACAGCATAATGAATTTATTGTGTACAACAAAATAGAGCTCTCTTGATATCCAAGGGACTATTTGGTTTCTACAATACTAACGTCTTAAAAAACCTAATAAAGCTATAAAAGTTTGTCAAAAACGTACATTTGCACACAGATTGACACAAGCGGCACTTCGAAATTCAATAGGTGCTCTATTCTATGCCATTTTGTAGTATAAATAATGTAAGTAGTGCATTCACACTGAAAATTAAAAACATTATTAAAAGAATAAGTGCACTTTAATGGCCTGGATGATGCACTTATTCAACCCATAAAAAGAAGTGTGGAGGTTGAAATACTTTATTTAATAGAATGTACAAGCAAAATTCTCCTACATAAGTGATTATGCCACCTCTCAATAGTGAATGTGGTGTACTCATGAAAGTTACTAATTGGTGATTTGGATATATTTTACAAATTTGGCAATCTTTAAATGTTGTCTGGTAAACAGTTTGAATTTCTGTTCTATAAAAATCCATTTGGGATGGCACTAAACACATGCACTACACAGTTGAGTGTTTAAGTGCATAGTTTATAGTCTGTCATTTAGGACGCAACTAATGTTTGTCTTTTAGTTCAGCTGTCAGAAGTGCACAGGATTGTGGGATATCAAAGACAGCAATGGACAAATCAATAGTGCCTTCAAAATTAATCAGAAGAAGTACCTGCCCAAGACAGGAAGTAAAGTAGAATCGTCCCTCCTAGCTTTTTATATACAGTATAACTTAATAAAACTGCATATACAGTAAGTCCTTAATCAACAGTTAATAATATAATTAAGTAGTAGCTGGTAACAGCTCATTTAATATATTAAATACTACTTTATGCACGAGAGAACATTGTTTTAGCACAGATATAGACCAGTCTTACTATTAATACTATTAAATCAAACACTTTCACACAATTACTCCTGAATATTACTCCTTCTTTTTACACATCCTTTAACACATAGTGGGAACAAGAAATCTCCTGTCCATTTTTAGCCAAAACCACGAAAAAGATAACAGTTTCAACATGAATGGATGGAAAACTTCCATTTTACACATAAATGGACTGCACGCAATTGAATTATGAAGCACACTTTTTTTTATATTTGTGTGCTTTTCCCCCCATTACTGTCCCGTGCCTCCAACGCATTAACTGTAACTGGCCAAAAGCATTTCTTGCCATGAACACCCACCACCATCTCAGATGAACACAGAATATATATGCAACAGAGCACATGCTGTTCTGAAACCAGTTTTAGTCATTGCTCTCACTACATTATAAAATCAGGAGGCCAACAAACTATATTTCAGATGTAAATCAATACTGAATTTTCACGTACTCTATTATTTTCAAATTGCAACAAAGAACAGAGAAGATTTTTTCAACACATTTCTAAACATAATAGTTTTAATAACTTATTTCTAATAACTGATTTATTTGATCTTTGCCATGATGACAGGACATAATACAAATAATTTTGACCTTAAAAAACTGCTTTAATTCAAGCCGAAATAAAACAAATAAGACTTTCTCCAGAAGAAAAAATATTATCAGACATACTGTGAAAATTCCCTTGCTCTGTTAAACATCATTTGGGAAATATTTAAATAATAAAAAATAATTCAAAGGGGGTTTAATAATTCTGATTTCAACTGTACATCCACATATGCAATAATGAGTAATGTGTAATGGCTCCTACGCTTATTTTACTTTAACAATATTGCAGATACCAGAGTGTATACAGGAGTCAGAGAGTGAAATTCAATACCTTTTAAGACCTTTTTAAGACTCTTTCCCTACATTTTAAGACCTCATAACCACTTTAGGCTTCAACTGGAAACACTGGCGATATTTTAACTTAAAGTATATTTACTAAATATTAATGTAAGAAACTAATCTAAAACTAAAACATTGTTCACACATACCGAATAAAAATCTATTAAATCTAGCTAATTCAGCAGGTCGGCACCTATAGAACTGCAGAAATAATGTTGCCTTGGTTACTGCAGTAAACAAAGCAACAGGATGTCAAATCTAGCATGATTTGATTGATTTCATAAACTACGCAACATCCTGATATCTGCCGATTTAATTCAGGCAACCTTTAGCATACAACTATATTGTATATTCAAAAATAATATAAAATTTAATACCTTGCAAAATAGCATTTAGGAATTTTGAATACTTTTTAAGGGTCTTAAATTTCTCTACAGTGATTTATCAACTTTTAATATGTTTAAGCCCCCGTGGACACCCTGCATACACTCAATTTCTGTCATTAGAATAACATGAAACAAACTGAAGTGCACTTCCATGTTCAGTAAATACCTGAGTGTTTGCACTCACTGCTGCAGCCACTATATCCAAACCAGATTCATGCATGACATGCCACATGTTTATTTCTCATGCTTTAATTGGTCTGAAAAAGAGAGAAAGAAAACAATTAATGAAGCGTTGTGTAGTAAAGTATCCTATGTAAACTGATTGTTGATTATGTCCCAATATCCAGCAGTTTTTATTATTTTATTATTTGGATGGATGGAGTCACTTCTTATATTTCTAATTTCCAATTAAAGGAAGTATACTATAAAATTGCTCAAGTGTGAGGGACACCCCATCCCACAAACTACGGGCTGACTCATTATTTTGGATGCAGCTTTCTGCTGCCACCCAGCGGTATACATTAAAACACACTTTTCTGTCTGATTGCAGGGGATCCCAATTAAATAATCATCAAGGTCACAGTATAATTACGTTCAGCTGCGAAGTATTAAACGCCACATCTAACTACAGTTAGTTTTAGATGCGGAGAAAACCAGTTAAAGTTGGATTTTACCCGACTATCCAGTCAACACCTGTTACGAGATCAAAGAGAAGATGTTACAAAAAGACACAGACCCCGGAGCTCTCGGAGAAACAGTTTAATGCTCCCCGGTGAGCTGCCGTGACCCTCGGGCTTCGACATCCTCCGCGCAATGCAGAGGAGCAGCCAATCTGCCGCGAGCAAGAAGAGGCGCGCACGGCCATCAGTCAGATGCACATGGATTACACACATGCAAGTCTTACTTTAGGCTTTATTTAGCTAGCATTTAAAATAACGACCAAATAAACGCAATTAAATGAAAGATTCAGTAGCGTTGTCTTGTTGCTTATGCAGAATGGGCAAGCAGCAGATGGTCCAAGATGCAAAAGAATTGGTTGATGGTTTATCGGTTGCTATGAGAACGCCTTATTGGGTTGAGGAATGGATTTACGAACGTACGGGTGGACAGACAGACGGCTAAACAGAGAGACACATAGAATGACAGATGGCTAAATAGATATATAGATAGATAGATGGATGGATGGATGGATGGATGGATGGATGGATGGATGGATGGATGGATGGATGGATGGATGGATGGATGGATGGATGGATGGATGGATGGATGGATGGATGGATGGATGGATGGATGGATGGATGGATGGATGGATGGATGATGGATGGATGGATGGATGGATGGATGGATGGATGGATGGATGGATGGATGGATGGATGGATGGATGGATGGATGGATGGATGGATGGATGGATGGATGGATGGATGGATGGATGGATGGATGGATGATGGATAGATAGATAGATAGATAGATAGATAGATAGATAGATAGATAGATAGATAGATAGATAGATAGATAGATAGATAGATGACTAAACAGACAGATAGACAGGTAGATAGATTTAATCAATTCCTTTTCACTGCCATGTTTGTCATACTCATTTACAGCAAACCATGAAACACTGGCAGCCTCTCTTTGATCTTCAGTGCAAGCAGCAGGTTTGTTTGTGCTTATCTGACTATTAGGTTATCCTTGATACAAATGTGATTACACATGCAGCCCACAATTACTGACGCACCACATTTACCATCTGAATTCCCGGAAAAATATCCACCTGAACTGTTCTTTGCGCGAGGTGGGAGTATATAAATATTTAAAAGTGTGTGTGGATTTCGGTCTCAAAGGAACAGAATACTAATCGTGCAAAAGAGCACAACTGGAACAGGATTATAATTTTAACAACAGTGCACTGGGGAAGCGCGCTAGCAGAAACCGCTAATTGGTTCAACAGTTGAGGAATATTATCTAAAGATCAGTGAATCATTTAGAGCGATCCCAATGGACTCCTCGACAGAGCGAACAACAGCCATTGCCCTTTTGTACTGACTAGAGAACAGCTCTGCGATTTCTTGAATAAATGTAGGATAAAGATGAGGCTAAGGGTGCTGATTCCAGAGCACGGATACAAAGTCGTATTGTAGCTTGAACTGTTTTAGGGAATTATAATATTAGACATTGTTGTGAAAACTAATGCAATAAAGGACTTCCAAATGGTAGAATGACAAAATGCACAGCAGAAATGTTTCTAAATACTCAAAGCAAACCAAATGATGGTTCAACAGAATTCGCTATGTTTGGAATGTTATGGATAATACAACTTTTTTGATTAAACCTTTCGGTTTCATTGCTGGTATTAAACCAAGCATTGAACCCTCTGTATATGGACCTGAAGATGTTGCAACCCAGGCTCATTATTGATACATACCCCTAAAAATTTCTGGAGAGCGCCAAATATGTCCCAGGAGGTCCTTTTTTTTGCAGTTATGGTTTTCGCGAATCCCCCAGAGGCCGCTGTGTACATTTTTTCTCTCTCACAAATGCCATTTGCTCCTGCTGTTCTCACGTAAATCCACCAGAGGTCATTGTCGACTGACTGACTGACTAACCGACCGACTGATTACCCAACCAAGTTTATAATAGTTTTGGATTTTTTGTTTTCAAATTCAGTTAGTTTTTAATTAGTTTTTAGAGGTAGATTTACTTGTTTTTATTAGTTTCTATATTTTGAAATTGCTCAGTTTTAGTTTAGTTTTTATTAGTTTCAGTATTAGTTTTAGTTTTTTGTTTGCTTTTTTTGTAAATTAGGATATTTGTTAGGTGCAAGATTCAAAATCATCAGAATAAATATTGTATAATAAAAACTCCCCAAAACCCCTCATCTACCCATCCTCAAATTCAAATACAACAAAAAAGAAAGAAAGATTCGTTAGCGATCAGGATCAGTTATACAAAAATAAAACCCATTATTGGGCACAAATGTGTTAAATTAATACTTTTAAGTGTCTGCTCGGGTCATAATGGTTAATGTTGTCACTGTGTTGCTGTCATGTCCAGCCATTGTTTTTGTTGCAGGAGCAACAGCGAGGACTGACTGGAGGAGAACTGGCTTGATCTGTCCAATGGCAGCAGGATTACAGACTCTGAAGTGCCATACAGGTCAAACACTTGGCAGCGCGAAGCAAATACATTTACTTCTAAAAGGCTTACAGTATGTATTCAATATATTTACAAAGATGAAAGCGGAGGACATTTTTGCTATAATTTTAGTTAGTTTCAGTTAGTTTTGTATGTACACAATACAGTTTCAGTTAGTTCTAGTTTTTTTTTTAAACTCTCGTTTTTATTTTTACTTCAATTAAAAAAATGTTTTTTTCTAGTTTTTTGTTTGTTTTCGTTAACTATAATAACCTTGCACCCAACCCACCCCTAAACCCAACCGATAGTGTTTTCAAATGCACAGATTGACCCACCGCCTTCGCTAAACCCAACCGACAGTGTTTTTAAAAGCAATCCAAAAAAAGAAAAGCCCCCGCGGCTGCCTGACCTTTACCACATTTTCAGACCTTACCACGTTCTCACCCTGTTATTTACTTGTTTATTTTATTTTTTGCCTTTTGTTTTTATTTAACCTGCTTTCTAAAACCGTTCTTCATCACACTCGAACCCCATGTTCAACTCCTATCTGTCTCACTTGCGCTGATGTATGCAGCGAGCCACTGGGCAAACTGGTAACAACGGAAAAGCCATCCACACAGAGGCAAGCGGTCAGCTGGTAAGTGTGAAAAGAAACAGAAGCCATTGGCAGCATCATCCCGCCCCGTAGCGTTAGTTTTAAAGATGCAATGCAGCTATACGTAGCTCTGGCTACATAATTTGCGCTCTACAGAAATGTATATGTGGGTACGTTTTCACAATGAGCTGTTGCGACTTTTTAATACTGGTTTGTAAAATGTCTACAAATTTTAAAATCACCCTTAAGCACCACTATCAGTTCTTTCTGGCTAGCCTTTGCCTCATGTGACCTGCCATGTTCACACAGATTTGCTTTTCTCTCCCATCTTCACACTTTCCATAAATACACAAATGCCCGAACCCCTGCTGTCTTCCTCTTAGGGCTAATACGAAATGACACGCTCTTCTCATCAGTCAGAGAGGCTGTGGGTGAGAGCTGAGGAAACATCTATCCTGAGTTGATGCCAACACTTATCTTTGACCCCCTTTGGGACTACACTTCACACATGGGCACCCGCTGCTCACGCAACCCTTCCTGATCCCCACCGGGCACCAGTTAACCACTGCAGACTAAATCCCCCATTCAGGAAAGAAGAGATCTTGAGGGAATAAAGCAAGAGAGAGGTTGGATAGAAACAGTAAGAGGAACGTGATAACCAGCGCTCTGTGCCGATAAATATGATACTGTCATTATTACAGTAGATGGTAAAACTGACCTAAGTAGACCCTGGCAACAGCAGCTCCATCTCACACTGTGTTTAAATGTCCACATTAAATGCAGCTTCACTTTATTTTATTATCTAAACGCATTAATGACAGAAAGGCAATGAATTTGCCTGATGGATATGTCTGACATTGAAACATTGGAAGAAAGTTGAGCAACCTCAACCTCCATCATCCATGATAGTAATGTTTTTACTTTGTTTGTGGCTTAATGAGTATTTTGCTTTAAGCACCAGCTGGTTATGGCACAACAACAACAAAAAAGTCTGCTGTGCATGCGGTACTTACCCTATCAAGCGCAAAATCACACCGGTGTGATCAGTTTTGGCTGGTCCTTGGAGCATACGATCACACTGGTGTGATGGGAACATTTAGTGCGTTACATCATTAACTGTTAAATTCAAATCTACTTCCCGCACTTCTCACGCTGAGCCAGTTAAAGAGGCATTCGGCGCTTTTCATATGACAAATTGTTGTTTTCAAACAAATAGTGTTTATTTTAGGCTTTAGACATTTACTTACACATTAATACTAGAAAAACATAACATTAATGATTCGTAAAAATACACGTTAATGTCTATGAAGATGGATGTGATAATAATTTTACACATAATAAGATGACACACACATTTTAGAATGTTTGCTCTATTTTTTTCCCAGTTAAACTGCAACTTATTTTCATGATGTTTAGCAGTTGATGAACTAACAGCTCTAATCCCTCCACTAACATGGCGGCATCAATTACCTATCATAGATGATATAGTATGATCCTTAATATGCTGTTTAAACAACAAAGTACATGTACTTGCACATATTTGAGAATCAGATATTTCACAATGTACACAAAAAAAATAATTATTGCTGCTTCAAACTACTTATTTATAATGAGCTGAATCAACATTACTTTTTTATTTTTTACGCAATAGCTTTCTGGAGGCAACTAAATTTATTTATGTCCAATCTATTTAAATTTGTACAACCGATTAAGTTGACTTAATTGATTTGTGCTGGGACAACATCAAGGAATTGTGTGGAACCCATAATTTTTCACAGTGTAATTAGGACGTTAGTCAATACATTCATACAAGGTAAAAGAAATAAAAAACGATATATACATAAATCAGCAGGGCTGCGGTGTCACATGATAAACTTGACACATCGCCATGGAAACGTTAAAGTAATGCTTTCTAAATGCATACCTGGAAACATTGGGATGCTGACAGGTATGTACGGTGAGCATTCATCAGCCAGCGATTCAAAGGCTGTATAGGAAGAACAACAAAGCATGACTATACTGGAAAAGAAGGGAATGCTGCTATTTTTATATTAATTTCAAAGTGCTTTCAAGCTAAAATCAAGTAAAAACATTATTCTCTTGTACATAAGAACATTTCCAAGTTTAATAATGGTTACATAAAGAAAAATTCATGCAGGTTCAGTTGGAGTATTTATAACAGAGAAACCCAAACTAGAGCCCTCGGGCCAAAGTTGGCCCATGGTAACCTTCGATTTGGCCCACTATCCCATCTGAGAAGAGAATGAAAATGATGGGGAGGACTTGGGCTAATGCCTTTAGATCATTATTTCTAATTTAATGTAACTATTTTTGTTTGTTTGTTTTATTGCTGAGCTTCAAAAAGGCAAACTGAAATTAACTGTTTTATTTAAATGTTGTAAATCTATCAGATTTAAAAAAAAGTAAATACTGTCACTTGACAATGCAGAAGACATCAGAGAGCAAATCAGGTGCAGCTGGACTGTATTCGGCATTGAACTACTGTAATAAGTTCTTATTTTTAAGTAATTATAAATTGTTTTAAATTATACTGCATTAGATAATACAAAATGTTTTCTACTTATTTTTACATTTTATTTAGGAAATTACTCATAGCAACTTTAATGTAATAAAGTTTGGTATATTTACCTACGGCCCACCTCCCTCCCTCCCTTGTTTTTGGCCCTTCATAAAAAAAAGTATTGGGCACCCCTGATTTAGAACTTAGGCGTAAAAGGGTTAATTATTGCTTTGTGATAAAGTTTAAAACTTTATTAATCCCCTTGGAACCATTAATTCATTATCCTTCACAATTATTTAACTAACACTTAGCACGATAATGCCAACACTCAAATACATACAATAATAAAATAAAACTACATTTATTACATAACTATATTGCTTTAGGCATAGAAAAATAAAACTGTAATGTTCGTGGAACATCTAATTGACCTTAAATATTGCCCAAGGGGCATCCTCTCAATAATAATTCAAGGGGTGTGTACAGTGTGTATTGTTTTATGTGCCATCCTCAACATCTGCTGTTCATAAAAAGATGCAATACTTCACAGGGAACCACCCAGTATTGTTGGGAGCATATTAGCAATACCTTGCAGACCGTTTTTTGTTCTTTGCAGATAAGGAAAATCAACAAATGGGTTTCCACAAGCAAAACAATACTTGATGTGCATTATTTATAACTGCATTTGTATTTTTTGGTCAGTCTTTTATCAATAATGGTTTCTACATATTTACATGCTTCTATTACATCAACCTGTGTGTCATTAATGATGGCCATTTCTTTAGTTTTTGTCACATTCAGATCTTATTTCAACCTGAAATGAAATCATACAACACTGAATCTGATCTGAATTTGAAAGCAAGGACAAAAGCACAGTTTCATCCTCATATTTTACCCATCAGATACCTATTGTGGTGTCAGTCTTGGCCTACTTTTCTCCTTACCCGTTCAAATGGCTATTTAAGTCAGAAATAAAGTAAAGTAAGAAACCCTGTCAAAACATTTCACATTACCATCGATTTAAAATGGCCCTTACAAGCTTGTACTTGACTCTCAAAATACACTGTTAACAATATTTGCAAATTACACTGATTGTAATTTCATATTTAATTGTAATATGAGCTGTATTTTACTGTAGGAGAGTTATGCAGTACGTTACTGTATTTAAAGTTGCATTGTGAAAATGACTGAATATTTTACAGTAAATGTATACAATACTGTAAACACGTATACAGGGAGATAAATAGTGCTGTAAATGCAAATGCAGTATTTTTGCTGTAATTAAATTACAGTAAGTTACTGGCAGACTGCTGCACTACAACTACACTATTAATGATTTTTGTAAATTATACAGTATAACTGTAATATGAACTGAGTTTTACTGTAAGACAGTTATGCAGTACTGTATTTAAAGTTGCATTGTGAAAATGACTGAATATTTTACAGTAAATGTATACAATACTGTAAACACGTATACAGGGAGATAAATGGTGCTGTAAATGTAAATGCAGTATTTTTGCTGTAATTAATTAACAGTAAGTTACTGGCAGACTGCTGCACTACAATTACACTGTTAACGATTTTTGTAAGTTACACAGTATTTAACTAATATGAACCGAAGTTTACTGTAGGACAGTTATGCAGTATGTTCCTGTATTTTAAAATTGCATTGTAAAAACAACTGTATATTTTACAGCAAATAAGTACATTACTGTAAATACATATACAGCAAGATAATTAGTGCTAAAAATCCAAATACATTACTTTGCTGTACATGATTTACAGTAAGTTACTGACAGACTGCTGCTGCACTACAACTACACCGTTAACAATTTTTGTAAATTATTTGTAGTTTTACTGTAGGACAGTTATGCAGTCTGTTACTGTATTTAAAGTTGCATTGTGAAAATTACTGTACATTTTGCAGTAAATATATAAAACACTGTAAATACATTTACAGCAAGATACTGTAAATGGTGCTGTAAATGTAAACAGTACAGTATGTACAGTATTTTTGCGGTCCCTAATTTACAGTAACTTACTGTGGATTCTAACCAAAGCAGAAACAAGTGCCTGTTTTATTCTTTTCATTGATTCTAAATATGTATTATTTGTATCTTTCAATACAATCTGTGATGGTCATGTTTAGGGGTGCACATTTTCATACAAATGATATTGCATGATTTCAAAATGAGCACTTCTTTCCACGTGAGACTGGGTTAGATAATCTGCTAAACGTCACTACTTAAAAAAAAAAAAAAAAAAAAAAAATATATATATATATATATATATATATATATATATATATATATATATATATATATATATATATATATATATATATATATATATATATATATATATATATATATTTTACTGGTATTTATTCCTTGAAACCTACATGAAATTCAATTAAATTCACATCTTTATTCTCTCTGTACACCTGCCACACTCTCTATTCTCTGAAACAAGAAATGATTACAGTTTGACACATAGATATGGAGGGGAAAGTGAAGTTAAAGGCATAGAAAATTGAGAAATTTGGAGGAAAAGGAGAGGTCGAGCTTCTGTCAGCAGACTGTCACCTGAAGATGGCTGCTGAAAAGCTTGACCGCATTAGAAACAGCTGCAGTAATTCTTTCTCCTGCTTTCTTTCCACCTTTCAAGAATGTGCCATTTCAGATACATTTCCCCGTTTCTTACACCATAACTCCCCCATAAATCAATATGTAATAAAATTAACTGCTGTCATTCAATCAATATATCATTACAAACCTTTAAACTGTAGAATATTGCTGTGACTAAGCTAAATTACTGTAGGACACTATTCCCTCAATCAGCCATCAAAAGCTTCATATCACAGACTCAGATTAACAAAAATACTCTGAACTGTAATGTGATGAAAATGACAACACCTTTTGGAGCCCCAAATATGACAATCCTTTTGTTTAGGATAACTATTGACCTTATTCTTCGCGTACAAGCGGGTATAGCCATTTGAATCTCCTTGGCTCGAGACTTCCGGTCTCATTTACTTCCATTCATTTTTAGATGTTAAAAACAGCTTGTACTGCTGCTTGATGTTGCAAACTGATATTTTCTTATTATATTGTTCTGCTTTGTCTGTATAGTCATTGACACACTTGTTTGTAGAGCAAGTAGTTTGACTGTTTCAGGGTATATACAGCAATCAGAGAGTGAAATTCAGTAACTTTCAAGAACTTTTTTAAAGACTTTTTTCCATACATGTTAAGACCTCATCGCCATTTTAGGTTCACTCAATAAAATTGGAGACATTTTAATGTACAGTATACTTACTAAATACTGATTGCAAGAAACTAATCCTAAACTAAAACATTATTCATATACTGATTAAAAAGCTAATTGGGCCTATAGAAGTTCAGGATTTTATCGATTTCATAAACTACACAGCACCCCAATATTCACATAAAATTCAGGCACTTTAGCATACAACTATACACTGTAGAATAAAGAATTATACAAAATTTAATACCTTGTGAAAAGCATTTGTAATGTAATGTAATGTGTATTTATATAGCGCATTTATTGTGTGTGGCCATACACCCAAAGCGCTTCACAATCATGAGGGGGGTCTCTCCACACCACCACCAGTGTGTAGCATCCACTTGGATGATGCAACGGCAGCCACGGATTATTAGATTAGATTAGATTCAACTTTATTGTCATTACACATGTACAAGTACAAGGAAACAAAATGCAGTTTAGGTCTAACCAGGAGTGCAATAGCAGCAAGTGCAGGATACAGGTATAAGTTATGCAGTTATAGAAAAACTATGGTGATATTTACAGATGGATGTACTATGAACATTATATACAGGATGTATTAGCTATGAACAGAGATTTACAATAGATGGATATATGTACAGGTTGCTATTAATAATCAGAAGTGTGCAGATAGATAAAAATAATTACAAATGTAAATGTGCAGTGGGTATGTACAGTTCAAATAAATAAATCCGTGCAATGTAGTGCAATGAATATGCGCAATTTTAAATGTGCAAATGTTAAATAGTGCAGTGATTATGAGGAGTATGGGGGTGTATCAGGGGGGCAAAAGAGTCAGTGGGGGGCAGAGTTCAAAAGGGATACAGCTCTGGGGAAGAAGCTGTTCCTTAGTCTACTGGTTTTTGTCCGGGGGAGCCTGAAGCGCCTGCCGGAAGGCAGGAGAGAAAACAGTCTGTGAGCAGGGTGAGAGGAATCTTTAAGAATACTGGGTGCTCGGCGCAGACAGTGTTTCTTCTGGATGTCCTCTATGGCTGGCAGTGTGGTCCCTGTGATGCGTTGGGCAGTTTTCACCACAGGACAACGGCGCCAGTGCGCTCACCACACAACAGCTATTAGTGGAGTGAAGAGACAGTGATAGAGCCAATTCGGTGGATGGGGATGATTAGGAGGCCATGATGGGTAAGGGCCGATTGAGGGACTTTGGCCGGGACACCGGGGTTACACCCCTACTCTTTACGAGAAGTGCCATGGGATTTTTTTTTTTTTAATGACCACAGAGAGTCAGGACCTCGGTTTAACGTCTCATCCGAAAGACGGCGCCCACTGACAGTGTAGTGTCCCCTTCACTTTTACTGGGGCATTAAGACTCACACAGACCACAGGTTGAGCGCCCCCTGCTGGCCTCACTAACACAACTTCCAACAGCAACCTAGTTTTTCCCATGTGGTCTCCCATCCAGGTACTGATCAGGCTCAGCCCTGCTTAGCTTCAGTGAGTAACCAGTCTTGGGCTGCAGGGTGATATGGCTGTGGCCAATTTATGACATTTTAATACTTTAAGGGTCTTAAATTTTGCTAAATTGATGGATCAACTTTTAATACTTTAAGACACCCGGGAAGACCCTGTGTTTTCCGCCGTTTATTATTCCTGGTCATTTCTCATATAGACAACTGAATCGGAAGTTCTAAAACAATCACAAAAACGAACGCACTTCCACATTGAAGAATAAGGGCAATAGTTTAAAACATTGGAACATATAATGTTCTATTAGTTTACATTGTTACTCATTATAGTGTTTTTTAAATTTCTGTACACATTTAGTTTCATTATTTTAATCAAATTTCTATGTAAATATGATAATTCTCGAGTTTAGAATAACTATATAGTTACTTGTATGGAAGAAGCTATTTTTAATGTGACCAATTAAAATTATAAATGAGTTTAAAACACTGGATAAAAATAATGTTTTATTAATGTACATTGTTGCGCTGTAAAAAAAAATCCTGGTTGTCATAAATTAAGCTGAATCAAATTCACTTTATGACTCCATTGAATGTATATTATGTTAAACTGACTTAAAACAGCGTGCATAACTTACAAAATTAAGTTAGAACCTGATAAACTTACTTTAATAAGTTACAATGAACTAAAAACATATGCTGTCATGACTAATTGATCATATCATTTTCATTATAGTGTTTTTTAAATTTCTGTACAAATTTAGTTTCATTATTTTAATCACATTTCTATAATGCAATTTTTATCATATTTAAAATTTTGTATCAATTATGTTAGAATTATTATAATTACTTTTTTAGATAATTCTATTTTACATAATAGTTTTTTTTAAATTAGATTTAATCTTAAATAAGATCCCAATTTGATCAAATAAAAACAACACAAAAGTGAAGATTACAGACTTCACACCTTACAGACTAAATCTTGGAACAATTAACTACCACAAATAATTACTTTAGTTTACTTTTATACATGCTAAAAATGTATTTTAACTGATATGTCTATTTTACTTAACTATTTTATTAATATTTTGTATTCATTCATTCATTTTCTTCTCGGCTTAATCCCTTTATTAATCAGGAGTCGCCACAGCGGAATGAACCGGCAACTTATCCAGCATATGTTTTAAGCAGCGGATGCCCTTCCAGCTGCAACCCATCACTGGGAAACACCCATACACACATTCACACACATACACTACGGACAATTTTAGCTTACCCAATTAATTTGTAGCGCATGTCTGTGGATTATGGGAGAAACTGGAGCACCCGGACAAAACCCACGCGAACACGGGAAGAACATGCAAACTCCACACAGAATTGCAAACTGACCCAGCTGAGGCTCGAACCAGTGTTTATTTATTTATTCATTCATTTATAAATGTAAGTTCTTTATTTATTATTCTTCATTCAACTTGCGTAACACTTGAAATTCTTTTCCAACCACTGTTTGAAAGCCACTAGTTCAGAGTACAACCTATACTTCTTGCCAGGGTGATTATAACAGGCTACAGTTATTATAGCACTTCAAATAAATCCAGCTGGCAGAGAAACCTTCAACTACTGTATCCTCAAATGATTCTCTTTTTTTCATTCATAGCCTATGAGTACTGCATACTTTTCTGCGTGAACCACAACAAGAACATGTCCATATACTGCTTCTCATGGCTATTTCTTTGCCTATTTTAACTTCAAGCTTGTGTAGCCCGCTCCACCCACTCAAGAGATACACAGCAGTGTCATTAAGACAGGAAGCAGAAAGAAGCAGAGTGCTGCATTAAAGAGCCCTCTCTGAAAACAGACTGAAAACAGCTTGAAATTGGAGAGGGCTGCGACTGGGGAAAATCACAGTAAATAAAAAACTTCACACTGAGAATGTTTAAGCTGCTGCTGTCAAACAGACAGTGAATAGAGGCACACTGGCTTGCTCACAGCAGATAAATACATTTGATGAGGCAGTCACATGCGCACACATACTCACGCGCACAATGCTCCAGCATCTGCTGACGAGCGAGTTCCAGCGTTTGGGAAGCGTCAGCAGCTTTCTGCGCGGTCGACGTGAGTTCAGTAATAGTCTTCTCAGCTGAATGGAGGGATTGCAATGCATTTATTTAGTCATCAATACAGCATCTCAGGACAACTTGAGCACCAGATTGACAAGCACTTCTTTATTAAAATGGTCAAACTGAAAGTGAATATATCTTGGCTGAAGCTGCTTACAATAAGATAAACAGAGCTACGGAATAATCTAGGACAAAAATATGGGGTGGCTCATTTCAACAGAGTTGTGTTTATTCAGAGTGAGATTGCATTGACTCACACTTCAAAGAGTCTTATACAAGAGTATCAGGTTATAATGCATCAATGTGCTGTTGTAGACTAGTGTTACTTAAGTGCATGCATACTTGTGAGAAAGGTATGAGAGTGTGGTGATGTAATAGCTTACCCACAATGCAGTGCGGAGAAGATGAATGGGGGAGCAAGAGTGAAGGTGATTGGTGGGAGCTCCCATCAATGAATAGCCGTTGCAGGGCCAATGCTCAACTTATGTTAAGACCTTGTAATTCAGATCATGGTTACTTATTCATAAGGGGAAACACAATGAAAACACAATTCCTTATAAAAACAGTTCAACGTTTTCAGGGTGTTTTCAGCACACAAACAAAAACTCACCTTCAATGCATTGTTTGTTTGTACCCCTACAGTTCCTTGCCAGGGATGCTTGAACTGGATGTTATGAAGTCAAGCAGAGCCTCATGTGCCACAGCAGGTACAAATCTGAATGCCAATAAAACTAGCATATGCACAATTCAAAGAAATCAGACTTTCTAAAAATAAACAGCCTTGTAAAGACATCTGTTGTTGGAGTATTTGAAAGTGTCCTCATGGCGAGGGACGCACGCGCCACTGAACACCCATCCAGTTTTTGAATGAAACGCATTATGAAACGCATCTGTTCAGTCCGTTTAACATGGAATTAACGCCTATAATTGATATCCGAGTTGAGATATTACATAATTACCACGATTTGGGGGTGCCAGTATGTTGCGTAATTTTACGCAAAAGACAAATGAATGTCATAACAGGGAGTCACGATAAATATCTAACAGTGCCATGTAGATATATTAAGTGAAGTGACAGCGGTGTTGTGTGAGCGGGGGTAGTTTGATGTGGTCGGTAATCTTTAAGAAAGAATCGTGCCGTCTTTGCGCAAAGCGGCAGCAGCTGCCGGCGACCTTGGGTCCGGTACCGCGGGAATGACACGCAGTGAGACGCGCTCGTCTCTTGTACCTTATAGTTGGATTCGTGTTGTCTGAACGTGTTTTATTATTAATATTCCGTCCACAGCATCTCTGATTCACAGACTCGATCATGACTGTTGTGAGGACTCTTGACGTCAGAGGGGAGAATCATCGGTGAGGTCCAATGGGGGGAATATCAAGCGAGGCAGAGCTATCGTCCTACCAACAGTATTAGCCATGCTAACCGACGAGCACCTCGCCTTTCCACAGGACTTAGCCCGCCAAAGATGACGGTTTTACTCAACGTCGTGAAACAAAAGGCATTTTAGTTCTTCTTTTATGTTGTTCTCCGTCTCTTTCTGGGTCCTCCATCTCCCCTCTCATCTCCATCTCCTCTCGTATGACAGGCACGGACTGCGCGCGAGCTCGGGGGAGAAAAAGGCATTGCAGCTTCATGGCACTGAGGTACCGTATGCCGATGCGCACTTGTGCTTTCTTTTGTGAGAAATTATGCCTTAGTTGAACGTGTTCTTAAATTGCGCTGAATTCTTTAAGCTGAGCACCAGTGTGCGAATTGCCAGAGGCTTGACCTCTTCGAGTCCTTTGCAGTCTTTTCCTGGTCAGTTTATACATGCATGTATTTATAGCTAGGTCTGTGAGGTGGAAATTTATGAATGAATGAGTTAAATGTGTCTGCGTCTATGGCGTCAGGCGAAAGCGCATCATTGTGGATTCTAGAAGCATATACACGATGCCTTCATAAGAGCCCCGTGCACTGAGGTGGCGCGTCTTATTTTTAGACAATTACTAAAAATAGAAACAAAGTGAAGTGCGTGCGTTTTTGTCAGGACTGTTGCTTGATTAATAGCTTTTTGCGACGAAATGCACATGCTGCTATAAACCAGGCGAAATATTGCATATTTGCAGCTCCTCCGGATGCAATCTGCCACATTGTTTTGCTGATTCAGAATGTGCTAATTGTACATCTCAAGAGCTCAACGACCAGTTAATTGCTAATTAACAAAGAAAAAAAAACACTTCACCAGCTATAATTGTGAAATCTGAAAATTCTGGTTAATGACAAAATCTGTAAAGACATTACCTGGGCTAATAATTAAATTCTTGAATAACCTAAAAATAAGAACCTGTTTCATCAGGTTCACCAGCTTCAGGCATATTATTTTTGACAGATATCCTACTGCCTTTCCACTGACATACACATTCTCTGTTATCTTCACTACCGCACCCCTCTCTCTCTCCCTCTCTTTCACCCCCCTCCCTCCCCTCACCATCAGCTATGATTCACTCTCTTGCAGCAGCAATGAGCAACCAACTTCAAAACACCTCTTCCCTCTCCACGGCGGGCACGTGGAATCTCCTGGATGTGCGGAACTCATCACCGGTGCGCACGACAGAGCTGAGGCCGCTTCCTGTGAGCCCCTGGGACATTGCGCTGTGCGTGACAGGCACGCTCATCTCCTGTGAGAATGCAATCGTGATCGCCATCCTGTTCTACACACCCACCTTGAGAGCACCCATGTTCATTTTGATAGGGAGTCTCGCGTTTGCGGACCTGCTCGCGGGACTCGGCCTCATTCTCAACTTTGTCTTTATCTATATGCTGAACATGGAGTTTGTGACTCTGATCTCCGTCGGCTTGCTGATCGCCGCCTTCTCCGCTTCAGTGCTCAACATCCTGGCCATTACAGTGGATCGCTACTTGTCCCTCTACAATGCTCTGACCTACCATACGGAGCGCACAGTGACATTCACCTATGTGATGGTGGTTGTCATTTGGCTGGTGTGTATCATCCTGGGCCTACTGCCAGTGCTGGGCTGGAACTGCCTCAGAGATGAGGCCAGCTGCAGTATCTGCCGGCCAGTCACTAAGAACAATGCCGTGGTGCTCGCTGTGACGTTCTTGCTGGTGTTTGCCCTCATGATGCAGCTTTACCTACAGATCTGTAAGATTGCCTTCCGCCACGCACAGCAAATAGCTGTTCAGCACCAGTTCATGGCCATTTCCACCACAAAAGGTGTATCCACACTCTCCGTCATCCTCTGCACCTTTGCAGTGTGTTGGATGCCCTTCGCCATGTACTCCATTGTGGCAGACTCCAGCTACCCGATGATCTACACGTATGCAACAGTGCTGCCGGCGACATGCAACTCGGTCATAAACCCAATCATATATGCTTACAGAAATCCGGACATCCAGAAATCCCTGTGGCTTGCCTGCTGTGGATGCGTGCCGTCCAACTTCTCCTTGCGGCCAAGGACATCGAGCGATGTATAGGTCAGACTACCTATGGGTTATGTCTGTCGCACATTATTAGTTTGTACCGTGTCAGTGTTAACGATATAATGTCCTCCCTTCGGTGGGATCCCAGTCAAACATTGCTGATCGTGCAGTAGGTGTTGTGATTTAACATGTCAAACCTGCAAAATTAGATGTCTTAAATGCATAGTACACCTCTATGCACAAAAAATCAAACTGCATGAGATCTGAAAAACAAGGATACTTTAGGATAACACAATTACCAGTGAAAATGAATACAAACCAACCTGATTTGTGTAAAGAAAGCTGTAAACAGCTTTTTGATACACCTTTAATCTATAGGGAGTGCTTTCAGCACCACGGACAGTGGCAGAAACATTGAGGCTATTCCCCTGAAAACCTGCCTCTAACACTTAAATCTGTGTTCACTTAAAAATGTATGAACGACAGAGACAAAACATGGTCCTGTGAGTGAAAATTATACTGCTTCTGGCATCTGCTGCTTTAGAGCCAATTTTATACATTTTTTTTTTAAAGATTCTTTTACTAACTGAAACTATAATGCAAGAAGATAGAGCTCTTTTTATTTAAACTTGATTAATTTGCCATTACAACTCATTTAGATATTCATATAAAAATGCAAAAAGCAATTTTGTTTAGATACGCTCAATTGGTTTATAGTAGTCTAGCGTCTCTAATGACAGAGGAATATCTGCTGATGCAAAGATGTGAAGCGTGTAACATTTCACACATTTTTAGAGCACACATTTTGGTGTGAAATGTCGGGGTTAATGAAGGTTTGCGCACGAAATGAGGTGTCAGTCACAACACTTTTAATTCAATGTCAGATGACATCTTTAAAGGCAATTTTGCAAAAGGCCAACTGGTACAGGAACACTTAAATGAGACTAACGCTTCTGGGTCTGCACAGCGTAATGATCCTGGCGATTATTGGATATAATTGAGTGTGTAGACTGTACAATTAGCCCATGAGATCAGAGATCGATGTTAGGGGCAGGCTTGTGTTTAAACGGATCTAAACGAAGGCCCTAAATATCAAATAACTAAGCCAAAATGGGAAAGAAGGGAGTTTAGATGTAGTAAAAAAAAAAAAGCAGAATTGGCATGTGAGATTTAAAAAACACATGACTGAATCTAGGTCTGTACTATGCTGTACAACCAAAAAAAAAAACACAAAAACTACGCCTCTCAAAACGGCGCAAAAAGAAAATTAGTATGCATACATATTTATGGAGCTGAAAATATGACCACAACACAGCCTTGTGTTTTCAAGAGGGGTATGAATGTCGCAGCTGTTCTTTTGATGACCCCTCGTTTGCGACTTAATTTAGGCCTTACCTTTTCTCTCTGCAATAATGAATCAGCGTGTACCGTTCATCAATAGAGCTACAATCACAATGAGGCCATCAACAGAGCTAATTTTACTTCCTGACTTGAATATGATCAAAACAGACTGAGAAAAGGTTAGCGAGTCCAGGGTGTTACATCTCTTTAAATCAATTGTACTGTTTTCTAGGATGTGCTTTCACTTTGTAGTAAAATTATTCAACGTTGGCCTTGAGAGCCCATACAGGTGCCCTCTGACTAACCTCAATACTCTTAGTGACCTGTACGAAACCTGATGGATTTTTACATGGAGTCATTTCACAGTCTGGACACTGTGAAACACAATTCTCCAGTCTTTTTTTGTGTGTTTGATTGTGTGTGATCTAATAGTGTGTGGTTCAGGAACGAAAGCACCATTTGTTTATATACCACTCACTCATGTCAGCAGGAGTGGGGTTCAGTGACCTATCACACTGTGCCCACTTATATATATATATATATATATATATATATATATATATATATATATATATATATATATATATATATATATATATATATATATATAAATAAAAAGAATAAAAAAAAAACACTCCACGTAATACACAATAACTGACAAATATCAATGTTTTTTCAGCAAATCTCTATCGTTATGTAATGTATCTCCACTAATGTACTTAAAAGGATGCCATAGATTCAGTTCATTCAGGGGTGCAGCGGTTATTTTTCTTATGCAATGCTGTATGGAAGCATATATTTTTATACACATCAGGGCATGAGTTTTATGATGTCGTTTTGGTGTGTGTGTGTGTGTGTGTGTGTGTGTGTGTGTGTGTGTGTGTATATGTGTGCGTGTTCAGTACCTGTATTCTTATTGATGGTTTCCTAGAAAAAGCAAAAAGAGAAAAAAAAAACACATTAAAAAATAAGTGTCGGCAATGCAGAAAGTGCCATATTTCACTAGAGTCTTATTGAATTTGTTTTAAAAACAAAGATTATGATTTGTAATGCTCACCTTTAAACCTGCAGCATCCAGATAGTCGACTTCTACGAGGCTTGAGTACTAAGGACTAGGGCTGTGTGATTTGGGGAAAATATCTAATTGCAATTTTTCTGACAGATATTGCGATTGCGATTTGATTTGCGATTTGATTTTGTAGCCAAGCTTTAATAATCTGTAAGCCGTGGCAACAATTCTGCGACAGCTCTTAAAAATTACCTGTTTTTGTTTGAGGTCTGTGACTTTGAAACCAAAATATTTCCATATTACGATGTCCTGTTTTTCTTTTATATTAATTCGTCTATTAATGCTTCTGAAGCAGCAGACGACATTATCCCAATAGGGTATTTGTGGAAGGACTTTTAATTTGTCAGTAACCTGGGGTAAGCGCTTCCAGTGAACTGTATGCCATTACAAAATCGGCGTGTTTTAAAGTCCGTTTTCTTTAAAAATCAGCGATCTCCATTGGCTGAGTGATATCCGATATAAAGTGGGTCTCAGACTGTACAAGAAGCACTGCATTAAATTACATTTTGCCCCCACCATGTCTTTAAAATATGAACATTTATTTTACCCCAGTATATTCAACAGAGCTTCTGCGCTAGCCTGCAAATCCTGACGGCCGCAAGTGAGAACGGCTTTTTGTCTCGTTTTACGCTTGATGACAAAAACTATTTAACTGATTATATTTTATTTACATTACAACATCGATGCTGTAAAAGGAACTGTATAAAATGAAAAAAATAAAATCACATTAACCGTTCACCGGAAGTTTATCAGTATGGGAAGAAACACTAGCTCTGCATGTATCCTATTGTCCGCGCTTTCCTGTATGTTTTTTTTTTATTGTGGGCATTTTGCATAGTTTGGTTTGCACAATTCTGATTGGGCAGAATGAAAGTGTGCACACTCAATTGGCTAGTAAGACCGTCACACACAGATGACAGTCATGCATTTGCTCTGGAAGGAGAAATTAAGTAATATATATTTCATATCGCAGTCTCTTGCGATTAGCTAATCGCAACGTTTCAAATGCGATTGGATTTCGATTAAATCGCACAGCCCTACTAAGGACATATATAGTTTGTTTCATCAGTGGTTAAAATCTCCAAAATAGACCCAGAGGGCCAGGTGGTGCACTTGTTCTGTTCCACCCTCTCTCTTGGACACTGGAGCTCAGTACGTAGTCTGCCAGTAATGCAGAGTAATGCAGTCTTGTCTTTGGCATTCTGTTGGGCTGGGACAGCCCTTTTGTATGCCAGACTACAGACAGATGGTCCACCCCCAGCCTCATGCTCAAAAGTGACCTATCTAATTACTAACACCACAGATATCATGGCAGAATTGAAGTATGCCAGCCATCTACACTCTCAGAAATGAAGGTACGAGAGCTGTCACTGGGGTGGTAGGCTACCTTTTCAAAAGGTACACATTTGCATTTAAGGGGCCATATTGGTACCTCAAAGGTATATATTAGTTCCTAAAAATTTCAAGAGGTACACTTTTGTATTTTTTAGGTACTAATATGTACCTATGAGGTATTAATAAGGACCCTTTAGTTACAAATGCGTACCTTTTAAAAAAGGTACCACCCCAGTGACAACTCCCGTACCGTTATTTCTGACAGTGTAGAATTTCACATATCTCCAGTCATATTAAATATAAGACGAGTGCATTCCTCAGGAGCTGCAGTGTAGGTGATTTGAGAGTTACAAAAAAATATAGAGAAGACAGCGTACCTTTGTCATGACGTCAGCGATGGCGTACATAAACGAAGAGAGGTCGTCTGAATGACGGCACCTAACCACCTGGAAGCTCTATTACGACTAAATCTGGCCCTGCTAAAAATAACCTTGAAGAGCATGAAATGTTACATTTATCTAGGGTACTTGAAATCCGTTTTCTGGGCCATTAAGCAGAGCTCTGTGTTTCCCATCAACAGCTACATTAGAGCGAGAACGCGCCTTCCTAAAATAAGGGAGTGAAGAGAGACAGTGAGCCTTTAGAAGAGCCTCTAGGGTTACGTAACCACTGCACCCAAATGTAGCCCAAAATCCAAACTCTCTGTGCATTACCGATGAAGTCTCACTATGATCTACAATCACTTTTGCAATCATTTATAGAGCTAAAGGAATGTTCTTGTGTAGGTAAAAACTGTCAGCACAATTATTAGCAAGCGGTCAGAGATGTGGATGGGTGCTCTGATACTGTGATGTAATCGTCGTTGATCTTTTCTTGCTTTGTTCGTTTCTCTTTGTATTGTGAATTGAAATCTGACAAGTACGATGCACTTTATAAAAGGAACATGCTACACGTTGCAATGTAAGTGTGGAATGTAATCCTTCCTAAAAATGATTTATTTTTTATTACTGTAAATATGACAATGCCGAGACAAAAAAAAAAGAGTGAGAAAAAAAAAAAAAAAAAAAAAAGGAAAATACTTTGTCAAATAAAATTCAGCAAACTCAAAGTTGATGATTATTTTGTGTTTTTATCATGTGTTTGTGTGTGTGTGTCAGGGAAGGACGGATTCACTACGGTACAGGTCATCGTTTGAAGGCAGCTCAGCATTAAAAAGCTTGCGTATGAATTATTGAGCCGATCCGTTTTACGTAACGCATGCTGTCAGGATAACGAGTGTGGGATCCTGAACGCCAGAGATCCAGCCGAGCCCACGCTGTGAGGTGATGGGCAATTCGCGCCTTTTTGAAGGGGCAATCAAAGTCAAAGCGCCTGCTGTAGAAAATGTATTACAGTTTCAGCAGAATTTTGTTACTGCTGTGGTTATTCTCTTCTAGAAAACCACAATCGATTACAGAGCCACGGGGGATCTCCTCAATAGCCTATCCTCTAGAGCACATGCGTCAAAGCCAGTTCCTGGAGGGCCGGAGCTCTGCACAGTTTAGTTCCAACCTTGATTAAACACACCTGATCAAACTAATTGAGTCCTTCAGACTTGTTTGAAACCTACAGGTAAGTGTGTTGAAGCAGGGTTGGAACTAAACTGTGCAGGGCTGCGGCCCTTGAGGAACTGGCTTTGACACCTGTGCTCTATCGGATACATATCTAGACGATATACATACATGTATCAGGCCTGTTGCGGGGGGGTGGGGGGTGGGGGGGAGGGGTTCGGTTATGACAGCTCATCTGTCCTATCTTGACTGCTATGCCATCATCAATTGTGGAAATAAACCATTAAAGGCTTTAAGACCCAGCAGAATCGGACGTAAGAGAAGTCAACTTTCACTATTGACCTACTGTGTTGTTGTTAAAACAGAAAACATTTTACAAGTAACTTTTATTCTAAGTCTTGGACCTTACTCTTAAAAGAAAAAAATGATCAATGAAATCTAAAAGCAGCCCATATTGAAGTTATTTATTTTTTAGGGGTTTTCATCTTTATTGGACGTTTCAAACAGGAAAGCATTGGGAGCAGAGAAAGGGGAAGGATCTGCAAAGGGCCTCAAGCAGGGAATTGAACTCGGGTCACCGTGAGCACTTCTGTGCTATATATGTTGGCACACAGTAAAGTTAATTTTAATACTAATGAGTCTTTAGTTGTTAGCCATGAATTTTTAAATTTCTTTTTTTACAAGATTTACATTAAAAAATTACATTTTTAATATTTAAAAAATTAACATTAAAAAATTACATTTTTAATATTATGTTTTAAATGTTTTTTATTTAAATGGCCAAATTCTGACTGAGGAAAGCTGAATGTGCTGGCCAGTTTGTTATTTGCCTAATAAATGACAATAGGCTACATTTTTTTTCTTGAATTATATATGCTCTAATAAATTTGTCTTTTAAAATATTTTTTTTCCCCATGTTTCTTGATTCTAAATCTTTTAAAAATATATTTTTGGTCTTGACCATCCAACAAGCTTATCCAGCTAAAAATAGTGCTTAAAATGTCACTAAATGGAGTATTTAAACATCATAAATGCACACAAAATCAGGCAAATAACTGCAAAAAAGTCAACTTTTTCAGAAAAAAAGAACCACCCACTTCACCAGGCTGACTGCAGGCCTGTATGTATAGACAGTAGCCTATATACAGTAGTCAACATTCGAAGTGAATCAAAAAAAATTTCAATCAAAATTGTCCTATTTCACTTTTTACCATTTCAGCAGTTTAATTAATTTAAATGAGAATAAGAAAAATGTTTTGGTTTATGGTCTTTACTGTTAATTATTGACCTATTTCTGATATAAAAACACATTTTAAAAGTTAACAGTGGTAATAACCTATGTGAATTTATTTTAAACTAATTATATAAGCTGCAATTTAGTATTTACCGTGAATTTGTCGAAAACTGATAAAGTTATCTGTAAGAATTTGCAAGATCTTTAATGGCAAAAAAATATTGTTTTAATTATTTATTATTAATAAAGTAAAATTTTTGATGTAATATAGTATAGAAAAAAATAGCAAGTTCTTATTAGGAAAGTAATCATTTTCAACTATTTTTATGAGCAGCAAAAAAGTTGATAGATTTGAAAAATCTCATGCTAATAGAGTCCTCAATGTGGTTACATTCATTTACAGTGCATCCGGAAAGTATTGATAACGCTTCACTTTTTACACATTTTTTATGTTACAGCCTTATTCCAAAATGGATAAAATTCCTTTATTTCCTCAAAATTCTACACACAATAACCCATAATAACAATGTGAAAAAAGATTTTTTTAAATTGTTGCAAATTTATTAAAAATAAAAAACCTGGTGTATTGTGTGTATTTTGAGGAAATAAATGAATTTAATCCATTTTGGAATAAGGCTGTAACATAAAAAATGTGGAAAAAGTGAAGCACTATGAATACTTTCTGGATGCACTGTATAACAATAATAATAATAATAATAATAATAATAATAATAATAACAACATGTCATGATCAAGTGGTCGCTTAACCAGTCCACAGAGTCAGGGCAACCCCTGTTTCCTATTTTTTTCTTTATACATGTTCTCTTCATCTCAGGGGAATTAAATTCTCCAACTTTTACTAAAAATTCTACCTTGATTTTGATTAATTCTGCTTGATTTAGTCGTTTTAAAGGGCAAAAATAATTATAAAAACTGAAAGAAAAAACCCACACATTTAAGATCCCTTGGTGTCAAACTGAATCCACATTGAAAATTAACTAGTAAAAAAAAAAAAAAAAAAAAAACTCTTTCTTTTTTTTAAAGATACATTTGTCCAAAAGTAATTTTAAAACCATTATAAATCTGGAATGTTTTTCATTTCTGCAGAGGCCTGGGTCTAGAGCACAAATGAAAATTGGAACAAAAACTCTATCTCTTGTGTATGAGCACACACCCGCACACAAACACACACATTTATGACATCAGCAGAATGTTTTTTATAGAAATTGGCAATTTTAAAAAACTAGAATAAATCTTAAAAATTTTCATAAATAAATTAAGGACTAATACTAAAGCACAAAAAAAAAAAAAAAAAAAAAAAAAAAAAAAAAAAAAAAAATCAGCATGGACTGTGTTTGTGTGTGTGTGTGTGTCTCTCTCTCTCTCTCTCTCTCTCTCTCTCTCTCTCTCTCTCTCTCTCTCTTTCACACACGCACGCACACGTAGTCTGGACTCTGGAGATTTTTTTAGATTTAAGCACATTAAAATTGGCTGTTGTTTTGCAAATGTAAACAATTAAAAACATATCAGACAACAGCAAAAACAATAAAGAATTTTGATGCATTTTATAATGTTAAAACATATATCATCAATTTGTGAGGAAAAGTTTTCTAAAGCATCAAGAAATATAGCCTAACCTAAAAATGAATGTGTCTATAGACCCCTGCTGGATATAGTTGAAAATTGTAAATTCTTTGTTTTACAATAAATCTAAACTTGTTTCAGAGTTTGCATGTTCTCCTCGTGTTCGCGTGGGTTTCCTCCAGGTACTCCAGTTTCCACCACAGTCCAAAGACATGGAGTATAGGTGAATTGGGTAAGCTAAATTGTCCGTAGTGTATGTGTGTAAATAAGAGTGTATGGATGTTTCCCTGTGATGGGTTGCAGCTGGAAGGGCATCCGCTGCGTAAAACATATGCTGGATAAACTGGCGGTTATATTAATTTTTTTTTTTTTTTTTTTTTTTTTTTTTTTTTTTTTTTTTTTTTTTTTTTATTAGAATATGCAAAATCGTACACAAATTGGGATCATACAAATACAAAAAAAAAATTGAAAAAAAAACAACAACAAAAACAGAAAACAACAACAATACAGTAAGGTACTGGCATGTGCGTGTATGTGTGTGTGTGTGTGTGTGTGTGTGTGTGTGTGTATGCGTATGTAAAGGTAACATGGTGAACAAATCAGGGTACATATAAGGGTCAATAACAATCAATAAATGAAGCAAGTATCATGGATATAACTACACAAATAGAAAGAGATCAGTCAGTGGTAAGAAGTGACAACAATGCTAGTAATGCATGATAGTAATAATGACAGAAATGAGAAAGGACAATAGTAATAACTGACAACAATATTAATAATAATAATAATAATAATAATAATAATAAAAAAAGAAAAAAGAAAATCACCACTACACCAACTACTACTACAGAGAGTTATTAATATTACGACTACTACTGCAGCTGCTACTACAGCCACAACCTCTACTACTACTACTAGTGTCTACTACTACTGATACTACTACAACATCCACTACAACTGATACTACTACAATAACGTCTACCACTGATACTACTACAACATCTACTACAACTGATACTACTACAACAAAGTCTACAACTGATACTACTACAACATCTTCTACAACTGATACTACTACAACAACGTCTACTACTGATACTACTACATCTTCTACAACTTATACTACTACAACAACGTCTACTACTGATACTACTAAAGCAATCACTGATACTACAACATCTACATCAACAACATCTACTACTTCTGATACAACTACAACAACGTCTCCTACTACTACTGGTACTATTACAGTAATCACTACTACTATAATATCTACATCAACAACATCCACTACTTCTGATACTACTACAACCCACTACTACTACTACTACTACTACTACTACAACACCTTTACAACTTCTGGTACCACTATTCCAACGACATCTACTACTACAGAAACTACTACTTCAACAATCCAAACTACAAATACAATGGTTACTTCCACAGTGACTACTACTACTTCTACTACAACAACTACAGCAACCTGAATAATGACAAGGGTAGAAATACTTGTAATAATGATAATGAGGAGATAACGGGAGGACAGGTCAGAATAGCAATAATAAAAGTAATGGTAACAAAAGTAAAAGTAATTCTAATAATGATAATATTGAGGAGATGAGTGGAGGTTGGGAAATCAGGAAGAGGACAAAAAAATTATAATAATAAATAATGATAATAATAATAATAATAATAATAATAATAATAATAATAATAAGTAGATGACATAAAGGGAGAAAAAAGAAAAAATAAATACATAGATAAATTTAATAAAATAAAACAGGAAGGGAAAAGGGAAGGGGGAAAGTGGAGGAGAAAAAAAAAAAAAAAAAAAAAAAAAAAAAAAAAAAAATTGTGACAGTGCTGCAATCAGAACAGTGAGAATAATAAGAGAAAAAAAAAAAAAAAAAAAACTTACTATATTAATAATAATAATATACAAATAATAAACACCAAAAGTAAAGAATAATATTAAAAAGGAGAATTTAACTACCAATATGATGAATATTAATAATAATATAATGATAATAATAGTGATAAGAATAGTAGTAATAATATTAATAATAATAAAAGATCAAGAGGTGGGCAGGGAAACGGGATAACCACAATACACTCGCGCCGACAACAACAACAGCACCAACAATAGTAATAAAAAGTAACAAAAAAAAAAAAAAAAAAACACTTTAACAATGATTTAAGGGGGTGAATGCTATGTGATCAGTTTTCACCTTGTAGTATACAGTGTTTGTCAGTTGCTTTTTTGATGCATTAAAAAAGTATGACGTGGAGCATGGACCAGTCCAGTGCAATGCCCAGGCTGCCATGCCCACGTCACACTTACCCTGTGAGTGTAGTATATGTAAGTATGTGCAAGTAGGTTTTTATTTATTGTATTTTATTTTTTATTATTTTTTCTTTTTTTTTTTTTTTTTTTTTTTTTTCCCTTTTTCTTTTTTCCCCCTTTCTCTTAATGCGTGTTGTCTTTTAATCAGTTGTTAGCCAGGGGATTATCAATGCTATTACTATTATCAGCGCGAGTACACCTGTCACCACGCCCTCCCACCCACCTCCCGATCCCTTTCTCTCCCACCTCTTGAGGGAGAGGGAAAAAAATAAATAATAATAATAAATAAATAAAATAGTAATTAATGATAATAAATAATAATAATAAAATGAATAAATAGATTTGAAAGAGACAGAAAAGAAAAACAAATAGTACAAAAGAGGGAGAAGTATGTAAAGACCGAATTTTAATGTGGGAAAGAATTTATGAAATTTATAATAAATGTTTTTTTTTTTTTCCTTCTCTCCTCCCTCCTCCCCCCCTCTCTCACTTTCCCCTTTTTGATCCATATTATTTTAAATTATATGTAATATGAGAGACAGTTTTACCTCTACCAGACCCCCTCTCCCCCCTCCTCTCCTGTATGTGTATTGATGAAGGTGTTATTGGGGAGTGGCTTCAGGCAAAGAGGATCTTCAATGGAGATGTATTCTGTTAATAAGTTTTTCCAGGATGAAATGTGAATGATATTTCTTGATTTCCAGTTCATGAGGATAGTTTTCTTGGCGATAGCTAGGGCCACCAGCAGTAACTGACCATTTGTATTATTTATATTGATTGTGGATATGTCACCTAATATGCAGAGGGAAGGAGAGAGTGGGATGTGACATCCCATTAAGTTGGAGAGTGAGTCAGTAACCTTTACCCAAAATGATTTAATTGAAGTGCAATGCCATAAGGCGTGAAGATACGTGTCTGGTGTGTTTTGTGTGCAATGTGAACATATTTCTGACGTGAAACCCATTTTAAATAATTTCTGCCCAGTTAAATGAGATCTGTGAAGAACTTTATACTGTATAAGTTGCAAGTTAGCATTTTTAGTCATGGAGAATGTGTTTTTGCAAATTTGAGTCCAGAATGCAGCATTGGGAGTAATGGATAAGTCTGTTTCCCATTTAGCGGTTGGTAGAACTAATGCGTTGTCTGATTTTGAGATCATTTTGTATATTTGGGAGAGCAATTTTTTGGAGGAAGATATACTGATAAACTCAGAGATTTGAGGGGAAAGGTCTAGATTGATTGATTGGTGAAGTAATTTTGATTTAATTGACGATTTGATTTGTAAATATTCCAAAAAGCAATTACTCCCAATGCTGTATGTCTGGGCTATATGGGAAAATGGTGCCAGGTTATTATTATTAAAGATATGCTGAAGTTGTGTGATTCCCTTATCTGCCCATGTGTGAAAGTTAAGTGGCTTTTTGTTAGTTAGGAAATCAGGGTTATTCCAGATTGGAGTGTATTTAGATGGTGTGAGTGGGGAATTTGTGATCTGATGGAATTTCCACCAGGCTGTCAGAGTTGCTTCTATTGTTGGCATTTTAAAACAGTGATGTTTTTTGATTGTTTGACTGTGAAAAGGTAATTCTGAAATGTTAATGTCTTTGCAGATTGATTGTTCAATATCTTGCCATGCATATTCTGATGAGTTAGGTTTAATCCATTTGTGTATGTTTTGAAGCTGATTTGCCAGAAAATAGTTGTAAAAATGTGGTGCTTCTAATCCTCCTTGCGGTTTTGGTTTCTGTAGGGTTGTCAATTTAATTCTTGGGGTCTTGTTTTTCCAGTAAAATTTTGTGATAAATGAATCTAGAGATTTGAACCAGGTACGGGTGGGCTGTGTTGGGATCATTGAAAATAAATAGTTTATTTTTGGGAGTATGGACATTTTAGTTACTGATATTCTGCCCATGATGGATAGTGGTAGGTTCATCCAACGTTGAAGATCATCATCTATTTTTTTAAGAAGTGGAGTATAGTTGAGTGCAAACAACTCTGGCAGCCTGGCGGAAACATTGATACCCAGATATGTAATGTAGTTGGTGCACATAGGAATTTGTGGGGTTTGGGATGCCACATCCACACTGGCAGAGTGTAATGGAAGTATAGCAGATTTATTCCAATTAATTGAGTATTCAGAAATATTTGAAAAGGTATCAATAAGTTTTATTGTTTCTTGTAATGATGTTTGGGGATTTTGTAAGTATAATAATATATCATCAGCATAAAGACTAATTTTATGGTGTATGTTTAATGTTTGAATTCCTTTGATGTAGTTGTTTTGACGGATAGCTGCTGCAAGCGGTTCGATGAATATGGTGAATAGAGAGGGAGAGAGTGGGCATCCTTGTCTAGTTCCCCGGTGTAGAGTGAAGCTGCGTGATGTTAGTCCGTTAGTAATGACGGTAGCTGAGGGTGATGTGTAGAGAATTTTGATCCAATTAATAAATGACTCCCCGAAACCAAACCTCTCTAATGTGGAAAACAGGAATTTCCAGTTCACTTTGTCGAAGGCTTTTTCTGCGTCGAGGGTGACTATGATGGATTTGTTTTTGTTTATTGATGAGTGGTGTATCAAGTTTACGAGTCTGCGTGTATTGTTGGATGCTTGTCTACCTTTAATAAAGCCGGTTTGGTCTGGATGGATTATAGATGGCATGATTTTTTCTATTCTATGCGAAAGAGCTTTAGCAAGTATTTTGGTGTCTACGTTAATTAGTGAAATTGGACGATAGCTTGATGGTAATGTTGGGTCTTTATTGGGTTTGAGGAGGAGTGCAATTGTGGCTGTGTTCATGGTGCTTGGAAGTTTTGAGATTTGTTTCGATTCGTTTATCAATCGGATGAAAAGTGGTGATAAAATAGACCAAAAGTGTTTGTAGAACTCAGCAGGGAAACCATCAGGACCTGGTGATTTATTATTGGGCATGAGTTTAAGTGCATTAGAAATTTCTTGTTCTGCTAAAGGGGATTCTAGAGTATTTATTTGTAGTTCGTTTAGTTGAGGTAAGTTGATATTGTTGAGAAATGAATTTATGTCGTCCTGGGATGGGTTTTTTTCAGGGGAATATAATTTACTGTAGAATTTTTGAAAGATGTTATTTATTTCTTCTGGTGAGTTGGTGGGTTTCCCTGCTGTGTCCTTAATGACTGATATTGTTGTTTTTTCTTTATTGTGTTTGATTTGATTAGCCAGATATTTACCAGATTTGTTACTGTGATGGAAGTGTTCTTGTCGTAGTCTATGAATAAGGAATTGAGTGTGTGCATCAATTAGTTTATTTAGTTGTGATTTATATTTTCTTAGAGTATCTTGTGTTTCTTCTGTTGGATTATTTATGTTAATGTCTTCTAGTTCTTTTATTTTCTGTTCCAGATCAGCTTGTTGTTTTTTCTCTTTCTTTTTTTTGTAAACGGAATATGAAATTATTTTTCCTCTTAATACTGCCTTTCCTGTTTCCCACAGAAGAGATGGAGATATTTCAGGGGAGTCATTTATCTCTAGAAAGAAAGCCCACTCTCTTTTAAAATAACTGTCAAAATCATGGTCTTGAAGAAGAGAGGTATTAAATCGCCATCTAGAACTGGGTTTATGTGCAGTGGTTATATTCAGTTTCAATGTTACAGGAGCGTGATCACTAATAATTATTGGATGAATCTTTGTTTCAGAAATATTGGACATAATAGAATTACTGGTGAGAAAGAAGTCAATGCGGGAGTACGAATTATGAACTGGTGAAAAAAATGAAAATGCTTTAATGTCCGGATGCTGGAGGCGCCAACTATCGCCAAGACCAAGATCACTCATGAACTGTTTTATAGTATCTGCAGATTTCCAGATGCGTTTATTGCTAATGTTGTTAGATCTGTCTGTAGTCGGGTCTAAAACTGTGTTGAAATCACCTGCTATTATGACGGGGCAATTAGAGAGATTTGAAATTGAGGTAAAAAAATCATGAAAAAAAGATGGGTTGTCTGTGTTTGGGCCGTATAAGTTGCCTATTGTGAGTGGGCTATTGTTAATTAAAATGTTAATTATGATGAAACGTCCCTCTGGATCTGTAATTGTGGTGTTATGAGCAAATGAGATTTTTTTATTTATTAGGATAGACACTCCTCTCTGTTTTGTGTTGTAGTGGGCGGAGTATAAATGATTGTACTGTGATGATTTAATTTTGTTTTGATCAGATTCTGATAAATGAGTTTCTTGTAGAAGGCATATATCTGCTTGTAATTTACTTAAATGGTTAAACACTTTGATCCTCTTTGCCTGGGAGCCTAGTCCACGGACGTTCCAGGATAAAAAAGTGATTAATGACATTTCTCAGAAAAATAATAAATAAAGTAGTAAATGATAACGATGTATATTAATATGTGGGTTTGTTAGTACTGCACATGTATAAATGGGAGTATATGTATTTGACAGGGTGTGGTATTGTACCTGTGTGTGTGTGTATGACAATACAATATTACTGATATATTGACAAACATATAATTTAGACATGGACATAACATAACATACACAATAGAGTAATGACCAGACAAAAAAAAACTGAAAGACCAACATAATGTTTAAAGTGGGAGGAGGATGAGACCTAAGTGCAATATCAAAAACATAACTCAGTTATATTAGGAGGATATGTAGATAGATAGAGGATTATTATGGAAGTGATGTGTTCAAAAAAGCCAGGGGGTAATGTCCTTATCACGAAATAACTGTCCATCTATATATAATTTGTCCACTGTTATGACTGCCCGTTTTCCTTCATTCATTTTCTGTTTTCGGATTGGGAAGAGTTGTTTTCGACGTTCGAGAATGACCTTTGGATATTGTTCGTTGAGACCGTAAACTGTACCTTTAAGTTGTCTGCCTTGTTTTTGAACCAGTTCTTTGTGTTTATAGTGTTCAAACTTTGCAATGATAGGACGCGGTCGGTTGTTGTTTTGTTGCGAACGGATGCGGTGGACACGGTGAAAAGTGATGCTTTGTACGGTTTCGGCTGGTAGTTTGAGTTGTTTTGTCATAAAGTCCTTGATTGATTTTTCGGGGTCGTCTGGAGTTTGATCCGGGATGCCTGTGAAAACTAGATTGTCTCTCATACTGCGTGCTTGTAAGTCCAAGATGTTTTCTTTCATTGATTTGTTTTCTGTGACAACGGAAGTGAGTTGAGTGGAAAGTGCGTGAACTGAGTCCTTTAGGAAATGGTTTTCTTTAGTGAGAGTGTCTATCTGTTCTTGACTAAATTCTAAACTGTGACGGAGCTCTTGAAATTCCTTGTGAATGACTTCTATGAGTGCGATTCTTGAGTCGAGTCCGGAAAGTTTATTCTCTATTGAGCGTAATATATCGCTTACCTCGGTGCAACAGGATGGAGAGGGGGGCGATGAGTTCATAGTTGAAGGGGAATCAGACCGAGGTCTCTTGCAGTTTGGAGTGGGATTACCTTTACCTTTGTGATCTGGCGTGTTCATGTTGAAGCAGATTGTGTTGTAGTGCGTGTCGATATATTCTTCTAGTTGATCCAGGGTGAACGACGGAAAAGAGAGAAGAAAAAAAAAAATATATATATAATCCAATTGTACTGGTATAGTCCGGTTGTAGATGGATGGAAGTGGACGGAGAAAAGTGGAAAAACAAGAAAAAAAAACGGGGGGAAAAAACACTGAAGTTTGTTTGTTGTCTAGCAGACGGACGCCGCCATTTTGGATCCCGCACTAGGTCTCGTGGGCTCTCGCGTTACTCAGCCATCAGCGTCTTACTCAGCGTCTCACAGTTCCCTGATCCTCCGCATCCAGGTATAAAAGTTTCCCGCGTCTTCGCTCTTCTGCCGGAAGTGGCGCTGAGTGACAGATCTGGCTCGTGGCGGTTATATTAATAAAGGGACTAAGACGAAAAGAAAATAAATGAATGAATGAATAAACTTGTTTTCTCTAACCTCATTCAAATATAAACCAATATCCAGAATCTTTTATATTAAATTTAGGTCAGTATTCTACTGATTTTTAAAATAAAAATGTAAACTTTCATAAGCCAAATGATGGCGTAGTTGCGCGTTTGTCTAGTGAATGGATAAGAAAAGTACAAAAATATCCACACAAACAAAGTTAAGAAGTGATTGTAAGAAACTATGTATAGTGCATCACATAAAAATTGGAGGACCCAATGGAACATACCTTTTTTTTTTTTTTTTTGCTGAGCCTCTCAAGGGTTAGATTATCTACAAAAATATATGACACACACCTTTAAAACCCTAAGGTAACATATGGGCTAGCATACTTGATTCTGTTTCAGTCATTCATGATGTTCCTCTAGCGTCAGTATTGGGTCCACTTTTATTTGTTATTTATATTTTACCGCTAGGTCATTTATTTTGTTCTTATGGCATAAATTTCCATTTTTGTGCAGACGATAAACACGTTTATATATATATATATCTCTACAAAACCTACAACATCTCACACTCCTTCTGACCTCATGTTCTGCCTTTTTTCATTTGCGTAACATTACAAGACTTCGCTCTTCACGATCTCAACAAACTACTGAAGTGCTTGTTCATGCTTTGGTTACATCACGGATTGATTACTGTAACTCTCTCCTATCTGGCATCCCTGATAGGCAACTACATAGACTACAGTTAATTCAGAATTCAGTGGCTAGGATAGTTACCTGCTCGCATGCTTCTGATCACATAACTCCAATTCTCTTTCACCTGCACTGGCTCCCTGTTCACTACCATATCCTATACAAAATCCTCCTCTTAACATACAAAGCTCTTCATAACTTGGCACCTCTTTCTAATCTTCTTCTTTTGTACACTCCTTTGCGCTCACTGAGATCATCTTCTGCTGAATTGCTATCTGCTTCAAACTTTAAGATGAAGTCATGTTGGTGGGAGGGCTTTTAGTTGTACAGCACCAATGTTATGGAACTCCCTGCCTTTACAGATTCGCCAGGTGGATACTATTTCCAATTTTAAATCTCAGATAAAAAAACTTTTTTGTCCAGGATAGCTTTTAATGATTTGCTGCTTTAATATTATGCTGATTGTTATTTTTACTGCTTGTATTTTTATGATGTGCTTGCGATATGCTGTAAGGTGTCCTTGAGTGCTTTTAAAGGCACCTATAAATAAAAGTTATTATTATTATTACTTATAAATTATTATAAAACAGCCTATTTCACACAATGATGGTTCAAACGACTGAAAAGATAAACTGCTCCAAAATACATCAGCGTATGGTTGTTTTACTTGGCAGCATCAAATGACACTTTTACCGCGATGTGTTACCAAAGGACTTACAAATCACTGGAGAAGTGAAAAGTCAGAGTGAAACCTCTTAAAATGGTGGTTCAAACTGATTGGGTCAACATGCTAAACCATAAAACAAACTCATCCTGAGGTAAAAGCTCGCTTCTTCCCTCCGCAGCAATGACAACGTATCCCACACAGATACACGCACACAAAGGACGGGAAATAAGTCGGTATACTGTGATTAATGGTGTTTACCTGTAAAAGTAAACGCTGAAATTGATGTACCGAAACGAATGAACTCACCCTCCACAGAATGGCAGCCTAATAAGTGAGAAATTGCGCATCCTGCTGGTAATTTGAATGAATCACAGCTAATGAATGCGCGAAGAGGCAGGACTGTATAGGTTTACCCACATAACCTGCCTACTCATTCGCTCACGAACGGTGAAAAGCAGGATGAGTCACCGGGAGATAGCGCCCACGCATGCGGACAGAAACTGAGAGGTGACAGTATCACCGCCTCAACAGCACTGACTCACACAATTCAGCGCTATTAAGACAGTCACCATGAGAACTGACACAGGATGCAAACCTATACAACATAACACAACACTTTTTCAGAGAACTTTAAATATGGCAATAAAATACAAGTATTCAGAGCTATGAAGCTAAACTTTGGCAAGCCGTTTTAACGTTTAATCCATGCTACTTATTTTTTTCACGTAAGAATGGAAAGATGGCTGCTTCCGGTGTTATTTACTGACTGACAGCTGTTTTAAGCTGTACAAAACAGCTCTTCAGCGTTATACTGCAAACATCTATTTTTTACTATCATAATTCTATTATATTATTTGAATGTATCTATAATAAATGGGATGGGGATAGGGGCGGTTAGCCCTTTAAAACTGATCTGTATCTTAAATATTAATAATTTAAAAATAGATAATTTAGACTATTTCAGTGTGTTCATGTCATTGGCCCATGAACATTTCCTGCTTGTCAAAATATTTCATAACTTTAACAGGAGACAATTAAATCATAACTTAATATTAAAACTGCTATCATAACATTATTTATTAATATGTGGCTCTTTTTGGATTCTCAGAAGCTATTGAAATTAAAAATGTAAAATAGGAAATATGTTGGGACCATTGATATTGTTTACATCCCTCAAAATGGTCTATAAATACTCATTGCAGCACCCATATACCGGTTCATATAACATTGTGAATGCATAATCGTGCCAATCAGTCTATGGGGAAAAATTCAACAGTCTAAAACCAGCAGATCTAGAGCACCGATCGACAACGTATACGTTTACTAGACTGTTGTCTATTAAAATAGGTGTTTGTTTTCACATATAGTCTAAAGGTAAAGTCAAATTAGATGCATAGTTTGACCTACTGCAACCTCTAAAATAGCTACAGTCCCAGCAGGCAGGCACAGGACGTCAACATGACGTCAGATTGATGTTGTACCCCAATGTCATGGGACGTTGCATTTTGTTTGGAAATGAAAATCAGGATGAAAATCAGAATCCAACATCAGGCCGACATCAGTGTCCAACATCGAACAGACGTTGCATTTTGGTTACTTACCAACGCAACCTAAAAACAACAAAAATCAACGTCTAATAATGTTACAGCTTGATGTTGAGTGGACGTTACCACTACGACGTCTATCAAACGTTGGATTTTGGTTACCATACCTGATGAATAAATGTCAGTATTTGAGGTCAATATAACGTTGGACTAAGATGTTGGCTCGACATTGCATTTTGGTCACTTTCTAACACAACCAAAAATCAACAAAATATCAACATCATTTCACGTCGTTATTGGACGTCAAAATAACATTGTCCTTAGACGCTGATGACCTATATCTAACCTAACATTAATGTCTTATGACATTGCGTGTCTGTTGGGGAAGGTCAGAATACTCTAAATATTAGGGGTGTCAAAATTAATTGTTTCTTCGGTGCACAGCGATGCAGACGGGGACAATTGAATATCGGTTCAGAGATCATAACCGGTTATTACGCACTGACGTCATTTATCTCCTATTCGCAAGGTCGCAGCAGAATACTATGGCGAAGGAGGCGAGGGTGAGTAAATAAAACGCTAATGCTACTTAAAAGGTAGATATATCTAATATCTAATTATAATTATGCACAGTTCAACTGCTTGTGACTTTGCTGGAAAGTCTTTCATTGACACTGAAGAAGGCAGAGCACACGAGCCGCTATTTCACTACTAGGGAGAAATGCTGTAAAACCTCATCTCTGCCTCTCTCTCTCTCTCTCTCTCTCACTTTGGACATTTGACCCGCTGGCATGTTTGTGAAGTAACTTTTCCTCTCCTCTTGGCTGTTAAAGCGATACTTGTGGATCCAGACACAAGCGTGCCTGAGGTGCAAGTTTTCTCCACTGTGTCTATTATAAATTACCTGTGATAACAGCGCATGATGCGCATATAGGCTGGAACTGCGGTTGTTCTTCCCACGTCACTTATTGGTGAACAGCGCTAAAGCCAATCGCAGCCTTTTCTGTTGAACGGGTGAAGACAATGACCAGTCATAGGGGTGTAAGACCTTGCTTGACACAGCTCAAAAAGCAAGCGGGATAATATTTACATTAGTTTATTTGCTATAAATGCTCATGTTGTTCTGTGCATGTATTGGAGTTTTGTTTGTTATATTCAAAAAGAGTGTTTTCTTTGAGCAGGTAAAATTAAAGGTACAGTTCATAAATCTTACTGCTTGTAGTAAAGGACATAATTGTATTACAAATAATATATAAATATTCATATATTTATAGATTTTAATAAAAAAAATTATTGTGTTGTGAAGAAAAAAATCTAATTAGGTATAGAAAGCATCGTCAATGCACCGTGATGCACCAAGATATCGAATTGAACCGAATCGATGGCATAATAATCGTAACCGAACCGAGACCAGTGTAGGTTCACACCCCTACTAAATACCCCATAAAATACTGAAAACTTAAATTCGTTTTATTGATAATTAATGTAATAATGTAATTTAAATAAAAATTGAAGCATGTATAAGGCTTCACAAACTAACATTATCAAAAAAAAAAAAATTATAGAATAATTAATGGTCATTGAATATTGATAATGGTCTACTGAAAAGGCATAGATAATATACACTAGATATCAAATACAGACCCTGAGCATGCGTCAATACCGTCGCCACATTTGTACAGTGCTCCCAGGACAAAAGTCATGCACTAGTCAAGACTAAAGCCAATCTGAAAATGCTGGATTTTCACATTGCGTACGGGTCTAGTAACGAGCAAACAAAGAAAACAAAGCATAAAGGCAGAACATTTCATAGGTAAGATTTCATTTTTTAGGTTTTTGTATGAACTTTTGTGCTAAAACAAGTAACGTTATTGATGATAGTAGTCCCCTACCACACTGATCATAAGGCAAAGTAGCACCAACTTGCACTAAATACTAGGTTTATGCTAGTTTTGTTGAATAAAATCAGCAAACAATGTAAATGAAATATGACAAGACGCTGCGGTGCCATAAACTTGTATTTTTGTCAGCTAAGTGAAGTAATGGCTAGTTTTTGAAGTAACATATAAGGGTGCCTGAAAACATAGTGCCTGTGCCTCTATGTGCATACTGTCCACCCTAAATTATTGAATATTAGAAATGTTATATACCATTTAGATCAGAAAGGTGGATGTGCACATAAAACGCAGGGAGATCGATGATTCACACGAGTCGTTCATAACGGAGATTTACTCACAAACAAATCTCTCCCTCCGTTAGAATGAGAAGTGAAAGCAGGAGAGGGGCTGTGTTTCAGGACATGGATTAGATCAAATTTAACAGGGAGGGAGGATAATGCATTTCCATGCACACAATCACACGCTCTTTGTCGTCAATGCCCGTGCGATCCCATATATCCATCGATGTAGAAAAGTGATGTAAAATTAAAATTTTCATAATTTAAAAAACATTTGCATACTGATCACCCGGAAAACTCCTGATCATAGATATGAGTGTATATGTTTACAAATCTATGGCCAGTCCTCCACTACACCTTGATCCCACATTCATTTCAAAGGAGTGCTACCCTGTGCTAAAATGGCAGCTCTATTGATGCATTCCTTCCAATAGACAACAACAGCGTACAGCAACTGCGCTAATGGATCAGGATACAGAAGCAAAGCGAACTCGAGTCAGCCACAGAACATGACAGAAGAGGTAACTGTCCCAGGTAGCAAACATTTCTGGCCCAGATTTGGCATAAAGCTGGCACAACAGGCATTCATCTGGCTCAGGCATACAGCATGTGGGCCAGACATGGCCCAGGTTTGACAGAGGTGGCACCGTGTTTAATGCAGCTCGCAAGACATGGGCCAGATGTCAAATGTAGTATTTGGCCCAGATGTTAAAAATTGGCCACGTACGTTTGGCCTATCTTCACTCACATTTAAATTATTTTTTGAGTAAAGAAATATTTTGATGCACAAAGTCATTTCCATCTTCCTGTTTGCATCTTCTAATGCCTTCACTTTAGTCCAGGAAACAATCAAGATTTATTAATCTATTGTTTCCTGTATGTTGCAAAATAACTAAATTTAACCTACATTACATATATTTTATTAACCAAATTATTATTTTACAAATTATATTATTATTAACCATTACCGTTTTAACGCGTCTAAAGTGCAATGCTTCGTGGGTTTATGAATTTTACTGCAGTTGTGACACACCAAATATGGCTTCCAGACAATGGCCAAACATGGGCCACAGCTGGCCCAGTTTAGGCCGAGTTATGGGTTATTAACTTGCCTGAGACTTGGACCAGACATGGTCCAAGTTTGGCCCTTATAGGGAAGGCAGACTTGGTCCAGTCATGTACCATAATTCACTGCGGCATGTGGGCCAAGCAAAAGCTGATTTTGTGGGCCAGAGCTGGGCCAAAGAAATTTTGCTATGTGGGGTGGGCTCTTCTTGAAGATTAGACTGAGTGAGTGATTTAATTATTATTTTCACTTGGCACATAACAGTGAAGTCAACTGTATAGCGATTGTTCATATGATTTATGTTTGTGGCTACATGTTTTTATTATCCATGACTGACCTTTAACGTTATATGGCACAAAATAATTAAAGACCGTTCAGAAATCACCGTTTAGTGACGTCATGTTCCATGAAAACTGAAATTGTTTGGTGGACGTCGGTCACGGTAACTTTTATTTCCTGGTTTTGTTCTGGGAATGCTTAATTTACAAATTAAGCACTGACTTACAGCAAATATTAAAATGGCTTGCCATGAGCAAACAGATTACCAACAGTCTTGGCTGTAAGCTAGTGCATCTGGCGTATGACTACAAGCTTGTCTGTTTTGCCTCGTAATTGTCCCTGAATCATAGTGAGTCTCCTTAACGTTCTCCATTAGACATGCACACAAACTCACTTTAAACAGACCTGCTAAAACATGTAGTGACAATAACCATTTCCTGCATCCCTGTGGAGATTGAGACCATTTTCCAGCAAACACACTCACTCGGTTTTAAAAAACCTAAATTGGCACCTCTACCAATAGCTAAGAGAGACAATGAAACAGGAGGCAAATGCGTCATAGATTCACACAGCTGATCACTCCTGCTGGAAGTCACGACTGTGATGGAGACACAGCTGACCTTCCTCAAAAGTTAAGATCAGTTGAAAAAGACATCAGTCACCCTCAGTTCTCTGCCAATAAACGAGGGATGAGAAAGCAGAAGAAAACTGAAATGTACAGTAGGAAAGATAGAAGAAGGTACTGTAAATGCAGAGGATCATGCAGCAGCAAAGAAGGCTTCTAAGTGGTAAGTGTACTTAAGCAATGTACCTGCATCTGAATTAATCTGATCTAGCACGTGTAAACTGAGGGCTACTAAAGCATACAATTCATAATTCAATAGAGAGTTTTAGGAAAGAACGCACAGGCTGTGAGATTAAAGGTAAGGCTTAGTCCCTAATTTATCAGGAGTCGCCACAGCGGAATGAACCACCAACTATTCCGCCATATTTTTTACACAGCGGATACTCTTCACCCATACATTCTCGCATTCATACACACTTATACACTATGGCCAATTTTGCTTACCTATTCACCAATAGCACATGTCTTTGGACTGTGGAGGAAACCGGAGCACTCGGAGGAAGGAGGAAATTCACACGAACACGGGGAGAGAACATGCAAACTCCACACAGAAACGGCAACTGGCCCAGCCGGGACTTGAACCAGTGACCTTTTTGCTGAGAGGCGACAGTGCTAAAATGAAGGAAAGACTGGAGAAGACACTGTAAATGGGTGCTCAATGCAGCAGCAAATGAGGCTTAAGTAGTAAGTGTACCTGCATCTGAATTAATCTGATCTAGCACATATAAACTGATCTAGGGCTACTAAAGCATATAATCCATAACTCAATAGAGAGTTTTAGGAAAGAATCCACAGGCTGTGAGATTAAAGGTAAGGCGGTGGAAGAAAATGTACACAGGTTCTAGGTTTCATCAAGTCATTAAATTTCAGACTTACACAAGGCTAAACACAAGGGTTTTTTTTCTAATGGCCCAGTTAAAACATTAAAAACAAATGTTACTTTAAGTGAGATAATTAAACCACATTGGTAAATAGAGTTAATAAACAAATTTTTGTTAAAACTTTTACTGAGATAGAATGTTAGTGATTGGACGTGTGTTAGCCTGACTGGATAGCTTTACATGGACATAGGAAAATTAAGATCTGTTTAAAATTATTTAAGCCCTACAACACAAAATTTTAGTGAATTTAAGACTTTTTAAGGGCTAAAATGTAGTTTTTGAAGACTTTAAGACACAGCGGATACCCTGTATTGAGACCAAACTTGTCTAAAAACATAATGTTTCATAATCATTACTGCAGTGGATTTCCATTTCAGTATTGGCACCAATCTACCAAATAACCAGCCTGTCAGTTTAGTGGCTAATTCGTACAAATTTGAAATTGTTTAAAAATGAACGATTTTAAAAAGGAGGCGTGGCACCCAGCCCCATGCCTAAACCCAACAGTCATTGGGTGATGAGCAAACCGTACTAAATTGTAAGATTTAGATCGTACAAATTCATACGAGTTAGCCACTAAATCAAAAAGTTACGAGTTGCCGTGAGATTGCGTTGATATAAAAGATGAAATAACAAATCTCAGTGCACATAGGTAAACAAGTACGGTGGTCCAGAGAGCTTAACGTGCTGCAATTCAAGATAACATGTGCAATTACAAAAACGTCAGCAGATTTTAAAAAACGAATTAAAACACACTGCATTTTCTCACAACACCTTCAAATAGCACGGAACACAACAGAAATGTTTCAAGTGAATTCAAAAACGTGAAAGATGCTGCTGGGTCATGACAACGCAATCTCACGGAAATGCGTAACTTTTTGATTTAGTAGCTAATTTGTATGAATTCGTACAATCTAAATCGTACAAATTATTATCACCCAATGACGGTTGGGGTTAGGGGTGGGGTTAGGTGCCACGCCTCCTTTTTAAAATTGTACATTTTCGTACGACTCAACTCGTACGAATTCGTACGAATTAGCCACTAAACTGACAAAACGTAAAATACTTAAGTTTCCTAGTGAGATCAGGCTGGTCATGACTATTGCTCAGTGAAGTTGAATGTGATCTTTGAAAAGTGAATTTTTTATTTGTTTATTTTAACATCCTGATTCCCTTGTCTTTCGTATTTTATTAGCCTAAATAATGATAACCTAACGATAACGTCTGTCACGTTTAAGGGGCCCCTTGAAACATTTTCGTTTTGTTCTGTGTTATTTGAAAGCGTTGTGAGAAAATGCAGTGCGTTTTCATAAACTGTTTGCGTTGTGAGAAACTGCAGCACATTTTATTACTTTGTTTGCGCTGTGAGAAAATGCATCGCGTTTTTTAAAAAAAAAGTTTGCGTTGTGAGGATTTACAGAATGTGTGCTGTCAAACGGATAAAGATCTTCTCTTAATTTGCTGGTGTTTTTTGTAATTGTATGTGTTTTCTTAAGTTGCTGCATGTTAAGCTCTCTCGACCACCATAAACAAGGGATGAGAGGAAAAAAATAAAAGTTATTATAAGAATATACCAAACACTCAGGGATTTGACATTAGTTCTGATAAGAAAACAGAATTTACCTTTTAGATCAGTGCTATAAAACTAGCAGAAGAACAATCTAAGGTGTGGGATTATTTTCAGATAAACACACAGCTAAAGCCTGGTTGTCTTAAATTTTTAAGCTGAATCAATTTAACTTTATGAGTCTATTGAACTTATATTATGTTAAGCTGCCTTAAAACAGCTTGCATAACTTATAAAATTAAGTTAGAACATGATTAACATGGTTTAATAAATTACAATGAACTAAAAACATATGTTGTCATGACTAACTGATCATATAATTTTTTACAGTGCAGGCTTGTCTGATCACATTACAGTTTTGTATAACTACTACTGATGTAGGTGTAACAAACTAGTACTAAAGACAGGAGCTGTTTGAGGACAACAACCGAATAAATGTCTGGATATACAATGCCTAAACAATTTCATAGGTGTAAGCAGAATAATTGACCCAGGTCAGAATTATTAGAAAATAATCCACACGTGTGTCATGGCCGCCATTACCACCTACAATGTGCAAACCCAAACATTTCCTCCCTGTATTATAGAACATGTTCTGGGAAAAATAAATAACAATATAGCAAATATATTTTGGTGCATTTTAAACAAAAGAGTTTTATTAAACAGTTATATCCATTAAAATAAGTGTTTGGTCACCTTACATCTTTAGGAATAAAAAGATAATACATTTAAACAAGCAACAAAATTTAAACTAAATGGGATGTTTTTTCTTATATACAGTTGAAGTTAGAATTATTAGCCCCCCTGAATTATTAGCCCCCATTAATTCTTTTCCCCAATTTCTGTTTAACGGAGAGAAGATTTTTTCAACACATTTCTAACCCTAATAGTTTTAATAACTCATTTAAAATAACTGATTTATTTTATCTTCGCCATGATGACAGTAAATCATTTTTTACTAGATATATTTCAAGACACTTCTATACAGCTTAAAGGGCAATTTAAAGGCTTAACTAGATTAATTAGGTTAACTAGGCAGGTTAGGGTAATTAAGCAGGTAATTGTGTAACAATAGTTTGTTCTGTAGGCTATCGGAAAAAAAAATTGCTTAATGGGGCTAATAATTTTGTCATAAAAATGTTTATTTTTCTTTTTTATTAAAAACTGCTTTTATTCTAGCCGAAATAAAACAAATAAGACTTTCTCCAGAAGAAAAAGTATTATCAGACATACTGTAAAAAAAATTCCTCTCTCTGTTAAATATCATTTGAGAAATATTAAAAAAAAAAAAAAAAAAAAAAAAAAAAAAAAATCGAAGGGGGGGCTAATAATTCTGACTTACAGTGCAGCCAAATACTTATTCATTCATTTTCCTTCGGCTTAGTCCTTAATTTATCAGGGGTGGCCACAGCGGAATGAACCGCCAACTATTCTGTCACATGCTTTATACAGTGAATGCCCTTCACCCATACACTCTCGCATTTATACACACAAACTCAGACACTATGGCCAATTTTGTAATTGTAATTGTAATACATTTTACTTGTTATATTTTATTACTTAACCCATCAGTTTTTATCCAGTAAATACATTTTTAATAATAAACAATATAAAATGTATTATTATTAACAGAATTAGAACATATGAATACATTTTAAGAAGCACAGATCATATAAGTCAACCCATTAAATGAAACGCAAACCACGCCGAGGATTGTTTTAAGCAGCACTTTAATGGCAGTCAGTACATGCATGCAGCATTTGCCTACAATATATTAATTTTTTTGTTACACTGATTCTCATACTGTTTCTTATCTATATAAACCAAAGTTCTGCCATTTTAACAAAGTTCTATACATCACATTGTTTAAAACACAAAGGACTTCATTCTTTACATACAAAACACAGGCTAAACGACACAGCTCATGACTGTTAAGCTGTTAATTCGGGAGCGTTGAAACTCTCCCTCTTTGTGCAGTGAGTGACACATTTAAGCAAATAAATAGAAATTAATAGCGGGAATACTCAAGTGCTCTTATTCTGTACAAATTAGCATATTTAGCATTTCAAATGCGACATGATTCAAAATAAAAACGCTAGCAAATGGAACTAAAATCCCAAAATGACTCCAAACCAGCTGCTGATCCATTTTAGAAGACACGATTCATTTCTGTTAGTGTTTATAGATTACCAGGTCAAACGGTCTTCATTGTGGTCTGCTTAAAATGCAATGATGTTTCCTGCGGCGACAGTGAGAGACTGACAAGTTAATGGTTTGATGCTTTAGCGGACACACTGCCACTTTTTTTGCAATCAAAAATACACCGAAAATGAAGAGTTTCTTTCGTATCCCAATCATTAAAAAAAGGAAAGAGTGAAATCCCGACACGGTTAAAGATACAATCCATAACTACTAACACAGCACCACTTGAACCTCAAAACAAAGCATTAATGAGCTTATAGATGAAGAAGAGCCAGTTCTGCTGCTGTCTAAGGTCATTTGTAGTTGCATTTCCCAGTAATTGCCTATGAGTAGCAGCAATCACAATTTGTGACTTTAAAATACTGGTGGATTCAGAATACACCAATGTAGCATTAAAGTCCTTTAAAATCTTGACTTGAAGCCAGGAAGAAAGCAAACAAAGTCATAAAACTATTTTCAATCCAAACGGGTTAAATAATTCTTAATTAATTACATTTGGGGGAAATGGCATCACAGATAATGTATGTAAAGCTTCCCGCCTTTCTTTAGATACAGAAAATAGATATTCCCAATATAAATACAGAACAGAATTTAAATATATTGTAGATAAACTCATTTTTTTGATTAAGATTGTCCACCTGTGTTGTTTAAAGGAACACATTTTACAACTCCCCTAAAGTTTTACCATTTTTGATGATGATCTCCAGGAGCATTTTAACCTTAGCTTAGCATAGATCACTGAATCAGATTAGACCAGTGTTTCTCAACCACGTTCCTGGAGAACCACCAGCTCTGCACATTTTTCGTGTCGCCTTAACCAAACACACCTGAATCAGATCATCAGCTCATTAGCAGAGACTGAAAGACCTGCAATGGGTGTGACAGACAAAGGAGAGATCCAAAACATGCAGTGCTGGTGGTCCTCCAGAAACGTGGTTGAGAAACACTAGATTAGACCATTAGCATCTCGCTCAAAAATGACCAAAGTGTTTCGATAATTTTATAACGCTTGACTCTTTTGTAGTTACATCGTGTACTAAGACAGACAGAAAATGAAAATGACTATTTATAGGAACTATGCTTATTCTGGATTCTATGCTTAATCTAGAAACTTTGCTGCTGTACCATGACTGCAGCAGGCGCAACAAAGACTATAGAATACACAAGACATGTCACTCATATAGTTTTGAATGGGGAAAAGTGTAACAGTCAATATGGCGAATGAAGCCCCGCCTACTAGTACAGGAGCCAGTCATTGATCATTATAAACTGATGTTTCTCAGTCGGATCAGACATGTGCTATTACGACCGTTTGGTGGTCAACAAACACACTGGAATCTCAGAGAATACTTGCTTCGCAGACATAAGAAATATATCCACATAAACCTTAAAATCTGTAATTTTAAATAAACCAAGTGCACTTGATAATAAAAGTTTTCTGTTTTTGTAATCTGTATGAAACGAACGCGAGGTACAGTCCGTCCTGTCAAACTTATGTCACATGACAGCAACTATTCAAACACCCACAAACTTGTAAACAAAGAGTCGCTGTCATTTCTGGAGGAGATTCGCCGTCAAGACCAAGTTGTGGATTACTCTCGAAGAGCAGCACTATCAGGCGAAGCATTATTCAGAGGACGATAATGTGTAGAACGACTATAAAGGAGGTTGGTGTCGTTAGAGTGAGCATTAGATTGCGCAACCTGAAAATATGCCGATTTTGATTCGAACATTTAGAAACAAAACTTATGGGACAGTTTAATTTTATTATTGATTTCAAATTTGTAATGTAATCGTAAGCTTGGCTAACAGTTTTTGGAGAATTTGATGTTTCCCTATTCAGACAGAATGCCCGAGCATACTGCCCAAAAGGCGTTTCAAAGATGGCTGCTGAGTGAAATGACTTGCCTTAAAGAGACTTTGGGCACAATGATATTATGGAAATTGAGATAGTATAGTTTCTAGACATATTGGCCAAGTACACAATGTAACTACAGAAGTGTCAAACTTTAAAAAGAAAAATTATCAAAACATTTTGAGTGAGATGCTAACGGTCTAATTTGATTCAATGATCTATGCTAAGCTAAGCTAAAATTGCTCCCAGTACACTCGGAGATCAGATGAAAAAAAAAGGGTAAAACTCAACTCTAGACGAGTTGTAAAATTAGCCTATTTGCAAAAAAAGGTGAGGGGTTCCTTTAATCAGCTGGGATCTTATCAACATAAACATGAATAACTTCATTAGACAAAATTCTAACTAAACATCAACTGTGAATTTGTGCTCTGCCTTATTAAATCGCTCAAGAATATTACTATTGCGATTTTAATTTCAACAATCAGCTTGATGCTTGGTACAACATGCATTCCAGAGGTCAAAACGGTAGTCTTGAACATAAAAAAAATGTTTAGTACATCTGCCTCAAATACGTTTCTGACTAAAATTGGCATTGCATGATCATCCAGCTGACTGGTCATATAATTATAAGGTCGTGTTGTAAGGTTATTGAGAGAGGACAGATGGTAGGATCGTCACACTGTGAGAAAGTGATGAATAGTCTCAGCTGCGCACACGAGCCCATCTCTAACAGACGTAGTTCAATGGGGTCAAAACTCTCATTAAACTTCACTGTCAAGGCTTCCATTTTAGATACATGATCTAAAATTGGAAAGTTTGTGGTTACGCAGTCCTTTCCCCCCCGTATTTTATTAGTGCAGACAGACATTGGCATGCTACATTAGTTGTGATAATTGTGTTCTCTGAAACCTACAGTATAACGCTTACTTCTTTTTTTTTTATTCCTTGATGCTGTTTTTTGTTGTTGTCTCAATCTGACCACTCATTTTCATCAAGCTCCGAGTCTTCATCAGATTCGCTGTACTCCACCGCGATGCGACGTGATAATATAGTGGCCACGTCATTTCCGACTGGCTCCTTTTTCGCTTCCTGTTCCCTCTGTTCCTGCACTTTACGCAGCTGGATCCCTATCAGAAACAAAAAATACAGGAATGTGAGAAACAGAGATTTAAAGATGCCTGATTATTTTTCAAATGAAATAAATCTACAATATTTTAGTTCAGCAGTTTGATCTTATGGTACTAAATTATATTTATGACCGGTTAATCATTTTTGAGCATAGACCTGAAAATATCATTTCCATTTCATACATGTTAAACATTTAGGAGCAGTCATGAATTTAATTATGGATTGGATTAAATAAATACATAAAGATCATACAGTGCTCAGCATAAATGCATACACCTCTCACAGATCACACTTTTTAAATTATTAAACAATAATATATTTGCGCATATACTGAACATTGGATTAGTCAGTACCAAAGCCCAAACTAACTAACTAACTAACTAACTAACTAACTAACCGTGTACAGTTGAAGTCAGAATTATTAGCCCTCCTTTGAATTTTCTTTATTTCTTTATTTTTTTTTTATATTTCCCAAATGATTTTTAACAGAGCAAGCAAATGTTCACAGTATGTCTGATAATATTTTTTCTTCTGGAGAAAGTCTTATTTGATTTATTTTGGCTAGAATAAATGCAGCTTTTATTTATTTTTTTAAAACATTTTAAGATCAAAATTATTAGCCCCTTTAAGCTATTTTTTTGCTCTCAATAGTCTACAGAACAAACCATCGGTATACAATAACTTGCCTAATTACCATAACCTGCCTAGTTAACCTAATTAACCTAGTTAAAGTGAAGTGTCTAGTAAAATATTATTAAAAATTTCTAGTAAAATATTATTTACTGTAATCATGGCAAAGATAATTAGTTATTAGAAATGAGTTATTAAAACTATTATGTTTAGAAATGTGATGAAAAAAATCTTCTCTCCATTAAACAGAAATTGGGGAAAAAAATAAACAGGGGGTTAATAATTCAGGGGGCTAATAATTCTGACTTCAACTGTATATATACACACATTTTTTTTTTTACAACAGCTTGTTAGAATTTAAATATATTATATTTCTATTTCTAAAGGCATTAGATGACCAAAGTCTAATTTCACTGAATATAACTGTTTAATAAAACTGTTTTCTTTAAATTCACCAAATATTATTGGTAATATTCACTGAGAAATGGATACAAATATTCATTTTTAAAATGTACTCATTTATGCTGAGCACTATATATACTATGATATATACTATAATATACTCAAGAAAAAAAAGTCTCCTCATTAAAAAAAAAGAAGCCAGTTGTGCTTTTTCAGGATTCATTGATAAAATAAAAGTAAAAAAAAACACTATTTAGTTGAAATAGATATCTTTTATACCCTTATAAGATTCTTTGGTCAATTTAAATGCACCCTTGCTAAATACAAGTATCATTTCATCAAATAAATAAATAAATAACCCCACACATATGAAAGTGCTATATCAGGGGTCGGGAAACTTTTCTTTTTTTTTTCAAACCTTTTTCAAAGAGCCATTTCTGATATTTTAGCACTTTTTTAAAGAGCCATTGAGATTACTACTATAAATAATACAGGTAAACAAAACCTTTATTTATGTCCATGCACAACTCAAAAATAAACAAAGACCCTAAATGAAGAAAGGACAATTTATAGTTTTTGTTCTTTTCGCCATCACCACTCATGAATGTTGTTTGAATTTATGTGCTCGAGGTTACCATAAGGTTGTTTATAAATATCTTTATTGGTGTTGTGATTCAAGTTTATCCACAGCGCTGCAAAAACGAATTGATTGAAAAGTCCTATAACTGTTAACCGACTTCTTATTTATTTTGCTGTAAAAATTACACTAAACAGGGAATTGTAATTGTATTTCCAATAGGAAACTTTTGGATTTCTAGTGACTGTTATAATTTTTTAAACCGCAAAATATTATTGAAGGGAGATAGCTGGAGAGCCACATATTTTTGGACAAAGAGTCACATGTGGCTCGCGAGCCATAGGTTCCCTGCCACATTAATTCATTTTCTTTTCGGCTTAGTCCCTTTATTAATCTGGAGTGCCACAGCGGAATGAACCGCCATTTTATACAGCATATGTTTTACACAGTGGATGCCCTTCCAGCTGCATCCCATTACTGGGAAACACCCATACACTCTCATTCACACACATACACTACAATTTAGCTTTACCCATATTATATTATATTATATTATATTATATTATATTATATTATATTATATAAAAATGATCAGTTAAAAAAGAAAATTTTTACCTTATCTTGTAAACAATTCTCATTATCATAAACATAAAACAACAATAAAAGGCACATTATTGTCTCCATCTACTCCAACACTCAAACCTGACTTTCTATGTGTCTTTCTCTGACCTCGTCTGATGGCCGCCAGCAGGTCGCTGCGAGCGTCGCTCATCGGGATAAGAGGAACCTGACCCTTCCTGGGCACAACCGGCACTTCCACAGAGGCAGCTGGCATGGGGTGCGGGTGAGGGTGTGTGGGTGGCCCGGGTGGAGGTGGTGGAGGGGCTGCAGGAGGAGGATGGGTTGGGGAAGGGGTATATGAGGCAGGGAGAGCAGGAGTCGGAGGAGACTGGCTATAGGTCTGGGACAGAGAAGGCATGGCACTGGCCGGAGCAGAGGAGGGGCCTGTGGGACTGTCAAAGGCAGTCTGGGCTGAGGGAATGAGTGGAGGAGGTGGAGGAGGAGCTGGAGGAACAAAATACTCCCGATGCTGAGACTGCTGGCCACTGAGAACACAAATGGAGAGAGGACATAATCAAACACCTAACTTATGAGATAAGCTCCAATGTTTGGCATTGGTAACTAAATCTATTAAAAACCCTAAGTGAAAAAGAAAAGATAATTAAATTAAAAACTCTGACAGCAAACCTGATTAACTAAAGGTAAAATAAAAGAAAAGAACATTTTTGGTACTTTAACTGTAAAAAAAAAAAAAAAAAAATTATTATTTATTATATATATATATATAAATAAAATAAAGAAATTAAATAAAAAAGGAAATAGCTCACATTTTTATTTAGCGTAAATAAAATTAAATTATCACATATATCACATATATAAACATATAATTAAAATGCGAAAAACTAACAAAAGATTACAAAAAAATGAACAAATGCTTAAAATTAAACTTAAAAGGAATATATATAAAAACCTTTAAATAATCTAAATTAAAATAAAATCAACTGAATATCATGTTACAAAAAAACTAGCGACAAACTGAAAGGAAAGAAATGCGAGTACTAATATGACCAAAAAATGAAATAAAACATATTTAGTTAAAAAAACAGATGTTATACTATAATACTTAACATATTATATATAACACAACCAAATCTCTAAAATGATCTAGAATTAACAAAATTTGAAAATCTACAAAATCTCATTCAAAATATTATTAAATACTATGATATTATACAGTCACACATTAAAATGGGTATTTAACTATTTTAAAATAGATATATTTATTCAATACAATACTAAACACAATAATCACACACAAATAATACTGGTAACACTTAATTTTGATGGTCAGTTTGTTGAATTTAAGTTACATTGCAACTAATTCTCATTAGATTATAAGTAGACTGTTAGGTTGGGGTTAGGGTTAGGGTCAGTGTAAGTTTATTATAGTCAGTATGTCTGTTGAAGGAGCAGTATCAACAGATATTAAGCAAACAGTCTACTAATACTCAAATGGACCATCAAAATAAAGGGTTACAGCCTCACATTGTTGTAAAGGATAAAGATAAGATAGAATATCCCCAGTATATCCCTTACTTTGGATAACATAACATCTATGTACAGGTTTTATGCTATTCAAAGTCAGGGATATGCTGTATAATGTCTAACATTATTGCCAACATGAGAAATGTTTAGTCTTTAAATACTGTACAGTAAAAAGGGCTTGAGTTTTGTTGTATGTGCTTGGCTATAATATGCTGATAGTTTAATTTTAAACAAAATCCTGTACATGTTTTGTACATTTTCCAGATTATATGCAAGTAAATGAAATAAGTATTTAAACCAGCATTACACAACCTCTCAGGGGGGTTCAAGATGGAGTTTCGTGGATTTCATCAGTCAGAGTAATAGACATGAAAAAATATAAATAATGTGATTAAAAAATATTAATTAATTAAAAAAAATTTAAATACTATTTCAATATAAAGGATTCTACTTTTATAAAATTATTAAATCATTGATCAAATGCAATATTCTTTATGTTCACTGAACGGTTATCATTTCTTTTTAAACCTTAGTACTAAATATGAATAATTAAGTAAATAATAAATTAAGTAAATAATTAAGATCATAAAGAGTCAAGTCAACCTTTGTGGGAAACCATGAACCATCTATCCATTAGATATTTACACAAGACATACTGAATACTGAAACAGGGAAATACTCAAAGGAACAGTTAACCCAAAAAGAATATTCTGTCATCATTTACTCTAAAACTTTAAAATGTTTTTGAGTTTCTTTCTTCTGTTGAACACAGAAGAAGATATTTTGAAGAATGCTTGAAAACAGTAGCCATTGACTTTTATTGTATTTGCTTTTCCTACTATGGATGTCAGCGCTACCATTTTCAAAATATCTTGAAATTATTATATATTATTAATTACAATATATATATATATATATATATATATATATATATATATATATATATATATATATATATATTATATCTTGTAAAAAAAACTCACAAAGGGTGAGTACATTTTCATTTTTGGGTGAACTATCCCTTTAATAGGTGTTCAAATGACCAGACCTGTAGTCTTTAGTCTGCAGTGGGCGTGGCCCATTGAGAGCAGGGTCTGTGATTGGCTGTCCATGGGAGGTCTGAACTCGGCCAATAGTCTGTCTTCCAGGTGGAGCAGCGGAGGAAGGGGCAGGCCGGTAGCCACGGTCCAGAGACTGAGTTTGGACATGAGAGGGGGCCATGAGGTGTTCTTTACCATCGGCTGCAGAGTAGGCACTGCTTACTGCCATCTGCTGAGCTGGGTGACTCGGGCTGCCTGGGTAAGAGTGCTCACCCATGTCTGATGCAACCGACCTGATCACGTGAAACAAGAGAGAGAAAGAGGTAACAAAAAAACAAAAATGAAGACTGAAATGAAAAATATCTTTATGGAACATTGAGCGTGAAAATGACAGCTTTAGTATTACCTTTGAACAACTGAATTTGTTTGCCAACATTTTTTGATCATTTTAAAGTGCCTTTGCTGAATAAAAACTACTTTAAGGTCTTATTGACCTAAAACTTTATAAAGGTAGTGTACAGTATATTCCAGATAGATAGATATATAGACTGAACACCGGTCTATAGTACAATATGAATATTTTCCTAATCATTCTAATACATAAAACATATTCATGCTAGGAAACAATCTTGACTATAAAAAAGAAATTAGGGATGCTCATTAGGGAACCAAAAGGGTGCTTTTTTTAAACCGATTAATAGTATCAGTTAAATGATAAATAAATAAATAAATAAAATAAATAACTAAATTAATAACGAACTAACTAAATAAATATATATATAATTTTTTTATTTTTTTAATTGGCTGCATAAATGTGCAACACATATTTGTTAACTTGCAGGACGATAGCACATGCAACCACATGTGCCTATGACATATTTTGCCAAAGAAGCAAAATGAAAGAAGAATATTGACACAGACGAGTTGATGCCAAACCAGCGCTGATGCTGATTGCCTCTGTCCTGGATACACGTCACTTCTGTTTATTTGCACAATTGGAAAAAGAAGCCGCAAAACAAAACTTTATGAATTGTGCGCTGCTTTGGAAACAAGCCGGCCACAAGTCAGAGCGTCAGGATTTTCTCTCCATCACCGCTCATAAACACAACAAATAGGCTATAGTTGTGATGATTTAGTGTACAACCATCAAACCAACCTTTTTTTCATTTGGAAAATTACAGTTATTAATAGCTCTTATAAAATATACATTTTTAAAATTGTCCACATAATCTACGAATCAAAAAAATCCAAAGATTTTCTTGATTTTTGCATAATGATAACTCCGCACCAAACTGAGGCTTCCATTTTATAGCTTATAAAACATGTAAGAAAATGAATGCAATACTATATGTAAACCACAAAATTGTTATATGCTATAGTAGCCTATACTTTACAAAAAGTCAACATATAAGCCTTGTCATTGTCTTTCATCACACGCAGCGCGTGTACATGAACCGCGAGTGAGAGAGGAAATAAAAGCACACAAGCTCTGTAAAACCAGACGCTCAAGACATAATCTTTAAAATAATGACTTCTATTAGAAATGTTGACAGAGGTTTGTAATATAAGAATAACAGCAGAGCATTAATTAAATGCATATTTTCAGTGGAGCGATCGATTTAAGGTAGCCTGATATTTTTATTTAACGGAAGAAAAAATATATTATGGAAAAAAAACAGCCTATGCTAGTTCTTATAAAGCAGGGGTGCTCAACCCTATTCCTGGCGATCGACCGTCCTGCAGTTTTCAGTTGCAGCCCTTATCAAACACACCTGCCTGTAATTATCAAGTGCTCCTCACGTTCTAAATAATTGGTTCAGGTGTGTTTGATCAGGGTTGGAGCTGAAATCAGCTGGAAGGTCGATCGCCAGGAACAGGGTTGAGCACCCCTGTTATAAAGGATTCAGTCAGTGTTTTCATTTTGTAATCTAAATTTATCATTTAAGTGAAAAATATCTATGGCAGGACTATTTATTTTATTCTTTTTATCTAGTTTATTCTTTTTTTCTATGCTGTTGGAAACACTGCAGATGTGTGAAGATGCTCTGTTGTTAATATGTTCGCATGGATAAATAAATCAGCATTTTAAAATGCAATATTTGATGTGTCAATTATTATAGACATTCATTCATTCATTTTCTTGTCGGCTTAGCCCCTTTATTAATCTGAGGTCGCCACAGCGGAATGAACCGCCAACTTATCCAGCACATTTTTACGCAGCGGATGCCCTTCCAGCCGCAACCCATCTCTGGGCAAATTATTATAGACATGTTAATTATTATTTTTAATTAAATAATAATTTTTTATTAATCTGACCAGTTTACAGTTAATATTCAGTCAACAAGCGATGGTTGTCGGCTGGCAAAATTAACTGAAATGAGCATCCCTAAAAGAAATGTAACTTAAATGTAATTGATAATTTTAATTAAATTGAATTACAGTGTATTTTACAGAATGAAAGGAAACACACTAAACCTTTCTTAAACTTATGTATGTATATATTTTAGTGGAGAATCTTTTTTTGTCTATGTATTTGACATAAATATGTGTTTTACTACTTAAATTATGAAACAATTGCACATCCATTAGACTAAAAAAAACAGCATAAAATATGGCACAGTAGATTGGCTAAGTGCTCTTGTACTGTATGTCTATTTGAATACAGATGTTGGTAGTTCAAAGTGTCAACAGATGGCAGTAGCGAGCTTTTTTAAACGGCAGCTCACTTTAATGCTCATCTATTTCCAAAAGTCAAAGTAAAATGCGGCCACCAACCTGTTGTCTGGTGACAGCGAGCCCTCAGATGACATGCCGTGGTATGGAGAAGGCGTGAAGCGGGCATCTGGGCGAAACTCCTTATCATACGCCATTACGTTCCACTCCTGTCTGCGATTGCGAGCCTTGCGAACCTTCTTCACCTCACGACTGGGATCCTCCACCTGTTTCTGCTGCTCCTGAGAGAGAGAGAAAGAGAGAGAGAGAGAGAAAGAGAGGAATAAAATGAGAGTCAAACAGAAGAAAACCCCACAGTTGCAGAAAGCCCAGGGTTTCACACAAAATTACGTTTGGTGAAAGGGAGAAGCTAAAAGAGTAAAGTCACACACAAACACACACACACACACACACATACAGATCGAAGTGTCCGCATCAGTCACTGAAAAGTGCTGCGAAGAAAGTTTTCTAGATCATTCAGGCAATGCATTAAACATACACATGCACACACTCAGTAGAAAAGCTAGTGAAGAGACTGTCGGGAGAGAAAGTGAATGCAGAAACGGGAGTCAGCATAGTGAGGGATTGACGGATGAGGAGACAGAAGGACTGACAGAAATACAGGTGTCTTACGGAGGACAGGAGGGGGCTTCTGAGAAGGGCCTGCCTGGAGTGGGACTTAGTCTGGTCTGAGTGAGTCTGGCCTGAGCCGCTGGTCTGGAGAGAAGGTAGAGTCTGGGAGAGTTAGATCTCTTATTCATGCACACCTTTAAAGACATGTCCACTGACGTGTCTCTTTCTGCTCTCTTCTCGCATGTGAATACAGTCTTCTGGTTTGAGGAGAGGCCATAAATCGGTTTTGCAGGAGGCCTGCTGGTGTTATGGAAGCGATGGGATGTTCCAGCGCTCATCGAGAAGATCAATAATAATCATGCTAGCAACATTTGCAGCAAAATTTATGGTACAGTTACATTTGGGGTATATGACTGTGGAAAGAACAGCAGAAAAATACGCAACACGCACCTTCTGTCTTCTCTTTTCTTTTCGTTTGTCCTCTGTGGCTTGCAGCATTTTCTCTCTCCAGAGGATGAAGAAGTAGGAGGGGTCAGTGTAGAACTTCAGTGCGTCCTTCTTGTCATCTCTGTAGAAAGAAAGAGAGGGTTTGGTGGCTACAAATGTGTCTGGAGTTGTGTTGAAGTCTTGCGGTAGAAACTGCGGATAAATCTGTTTCTCAACAAATTGAGTTTAGAGTTTTAGAGTGATTCATTATTTTGTCACACAACACTAGAGATACACATAGAGGGACTTCAGACTTTAGTTGATATGTGAAGACCATTTGAAGGAGAGAAAACAGGAAGGACAACATGCAATCTAAATATAATTTCTAACTTATCAATTTGTTTTAACCCTTTGGGGTCTGTGGGTGTTTTGGGAGGCCTGGAGAAGTTCTGATGTGCACTGATATTTGTGCTTTTTTCAGTTGCTTATAAACATAACTGGCTAAAGTCTAATACCACGGTAGACAGCATACACTGGGCTACAATAATACATTAGCAACATGTACAGTGCATCCAGAAAGTATTCATAGCGCTTGACTTTTTCCACAATTTTTTATGTTACAGCTTTATTCCAAAATGGATTAAATTCATTTATTTTCTCAAAAGGAACATACACACAATACCCCATAATGAAAATGTGAAAAAAAAGTTTTTTAAATTGTTGCAAATTTATTAAAAATAAAAAACCTGAAAAACCTCATGTACATAAGTATTCACAGCCTTTGCTCAGTACTTTGTTGATGCACCTTTGGCAGCAATTACAGCCTTGAGTCTTTTTGAATATGATGCCACAAGCTTGGCACACCTGTCTTTGGGAATTTTTGCCCATTCCTCTTTGCAGTTCCTCTCAAGCTCTATCAGGTTGGATAAGAAGCGACGGTGTACAGCCATTTTCAGATCTCTCCAAAGATGTTCAATAGGATTTAGGTCTGGGTTCTGGCTGGGCCACTCAAGGACATTCACCCAGTTGTTGGGAAGCCACTCCATTGATATTTTTGCGGTGTGCTTTGGGTCATTGTCCTGCTGGAAGATGAACCATTGCCCCAGTCCGATGTCAAGGGCACTCTGAAGCAGGTTTTCATTCAGGATGTCTCTGTACATTGCTGCATTCATCTTTCCCTCTATCCTGACTAGTCTTCCAGTTCCTGCTGCTGAAAAACATCCCCACAGCATGATGCTACCACTACCATGCTTCACTGTAGGGATGATATTAGCCTGGTGATGAGCGGTGCCTGGTTTTCTCCAAACGATGGTTGACCTTCTGTAATCTCTTCTCTCCACAGAAGAACGCTGGAGCTCAGACAGAGTGACCATCGGGTTATTGATCACCTCCCTGACTAAGGCCCTTCTCCCCTGATCACTCAGCTTAGATAGTGGTTCCAAACATCTTTCACTAACGGATGATGGAGGCCACTGTGCTCATGGCAACTTTCAGAGAAGCAGAACTTTTTCTGTAACCTTCCCCAGCCTTGTGCCTCGAAACAATCCTGTCTCGGTGGTCTGTAGACAATTCTTTTGTCTTCATACTTGGTTTGTGCTTTGACATGCACTCTCAACCCAACTCTCAACCCATTAAGCTGCTGAATCATCTGAAGAATGATCAGTGGAAACAGAATGTACCTGAGCTCAATTTAGAGCTTCACGGCAAAGACTGAATACTTATGTACATGTGATTTTTCAGCTTTATTTTTAAAAAATTTGCAACAATTTCAAAAAAATCTTTTATCCCATTGTCATTATGGGGTATTGTGTGTAGAATTTAGGAAATAAATTAATTTAATCCATTTTGGAATAAGGCTGTAACATAAAAAAAAAAATGTGGAAAAAATGAAGCGCTATGAATACTTTCCAGATTCACTGTGTGTATATCATTAACGAATTTTGACAGGTATAACTTGTTGGATATAATGGAGCAATATGTTTCATCTCACACCCCTCAGTAAAGACTAATAAACATTTTGTACACCTCTACACAGCATCATTACTAGTCTGTAAATGAGCTTGTTGTTAAAAAAAGACCCTATTCTGCTAAGCTTCTGTTACTGTATAGTAACAGAACACGAGATGCTGTTACTTTTGTTTTAAGCAATGTGTACAGTATATCTTTTTAGAATGTCATTTGACAGATATTTTTGAGCTAAGCATGGTGTTTATCTCACCTGTATGGGCTGAGAATATTAAGAGGAGGTGGTTTGTCTCCACGGTGGTAAAGCTCCAGGACAGGGTTAGGGATGGAGTTCCTGGAAACCACCTGTTGATCCTGAATGGTGGAGCTCTTGAAGGCCTTCCTCATGTTGATGTCTTGCAGAGAGACTAAAGATGGGTGAGAGAGAGACTGTTCAGATTTATGCATTTAATTCTTTATTTATTTTACTTAAAGGTCCCGTGAAGCGCTTTCAAATGTGCATTTTTTTTATTCTCTGTTTCACGTAATCTCAATTTAAACAGAGTAGCTCCTCCCCCTTTTAAAAAACAGCCAATAGCATTTTGTTTTTATCTCAGCTCTGCCAGTGAGGGTGGTTGAGCTCAAGCGCATCAAATGAAGAGCATTTGAAACTGCTGATCCATTTAGGTGGAAGTGACAAACTATAATCTTTAGATGTTTATATCAGTTTTACATTTTCTTAACATAAGCTTATAGATTTCCTTAAAACTAACAATACAGATTCTAACATCTTTAATACATCATTTTACATTCACTGGACCTTTAAAAATGCAAAACAAATATAAGCAAACTAATGACAATAAATCTACCAGGGACCAATAACTGCATTCCATATTATGATGCCAAAAAAATAGGAGAATGCATGAACTTAGGGCCATTACACCCAATGACACTAATCGGAGATCAGCTTATTGTTTAGTTTACGGTGATTAAACTTGTGGTTTGACTAAGACAAGCTGTCTCTTGATGAACATAAAGAGTAAAGGGCCTTAAGGCAGAGCTGTGTGAAATCCCTGCTTAAGTGTCTGCTGAAGGAGAGGATGGAGACAGCAGATGGTCATTCTCGTATTCACACGCACTGCATCTCACCCTGGACTAATCTGAAATGCCACAAACACATACAACATAATAGCGCACATTTAAAGAAGGCCTATTATGCCCCTTTTTACAAGGTGTAAAATACGTCTCTGATGTCCCTTGAGTGTGTATGTGAAGTTTCAGCTAAAAATACACAATTAATAATTTTTTATAACTCCTTGAAGCGGTCTCTTTTAGGCTTTGATTCAAAATGTGCCATTTTGGCGACTGTTACTTAAAATTCAAATGAGATTGTGGCCCAGCACTTTATTAGAAAGAGCTACAAACACCTATACGTCAGCACAGCGGCAGATTCAAAACAGGACGTTATCTTTGTGAAAAACTAATGTCAAAAAAGTGGCTCAGAAAAAGGCCGTCTATGGAGACTCTGGTGCTCATTTGTAAATAGGAAAACTCAACATTTATAATGCTCGCTGACATTATCTTCAGCAGGTACTGTGTGAAAACACTAATGGCAGACTGCTGCTTCTCACTCAGGGCTGTCTATGCTAATTAGGGAGAGATTGTCACTAATGGGTGGGACTTTCCCCTCTGATGACACGTATAAAGGGAGAATGTCAATCCAGTGCTTCGTACACAGACTTTACTTGGGCGGGCCACCCAGGTATATTAACGGCCGCCCAAGTATATTTAGTGACACATTTTTTTTATTTACACATTTATTTATTTACTATCATCCTTTTACACTGTTTTTGTATCCGCCCAATATTACCAAAACTTTCACCATCGATTAAGTAGTGGAAAATCTCCCATTTACCCATTTTGTTCAGGATGCGCTAGACCTGTCAACTCTCCCACAGACAGTCTCACGTGCTCTGCAGACCCACAGAGATGCACCTTTTTGGGACTTAAAACAATCGTCTGGCCACGGTTTCTTAATCTCATAAAATGACTGGGATTCTGCTTTGATTTCGCTTTCTAAAGCTGTCGTTCGTTAATCGTAAAATCTTTTAAATAAGCCTACTTTTGCATGGCTTTGCAGCTGACTGCAAATTGTGAGAGCACGAGAAGCATTAAATAATTCATTCTTTAACCTAAACAATTCAGAAAAACTTTACTATATACTCTGAGAGGACAAAATGACTCGAATCAACAAATTTGCTTTATTTAAATGATCTACATATTTTAATCTTGTAATTATTATAATTTTTTAGAGATATTGTCTGTTTTTATTCTTTTTCTGTTATTTATTTCTCATTTACTGTATATTTTATAAATTTTATTATGTCAATATATTACATAGGCTTTTTTATATATACACACAGTTCTTAGCATATATACGTACATCCTTCACAAATCTATCTTTTAATTTCTTATTTTTAATAGAAAGCTATACAATATTATATTTGTGCATGTACATTAGATTAGTCAGTACTGAAGCCAAATCTGGAGCTTATCTAACAAAATAACTTACGATAACGGTCCAAACACTAGTAGACCCAAATTTATATGTTATAGAAAAATATTAAATACAAATTTTAAAAAACGAGGAAAAATCAAGAGAAACAAAAGAATTGAAAAAATGTAGTTGAAATTTTGTAGGTTGTAATTTTTTTGCAATATTTTGCTTGAATTTAATTGGATTATCTTCCAATTTCTAAATATGTTTGGTGACTAAAATATTATTTTAATAAATATATCTGTTTAATAAATATGTTTTGTTTAAATGCACCACAATACATTGCCTATATTCACTGAGAAATGGATAAAAATATTGTACTCAATTATGCTGAGCACTGTATCTAAAATGTATTGGCATTTAAGTTTGCTTTGAACTTGAAGCTGATTTTACCTGTCAGTGGGTGCACATGGCTTCTGAATAGCACAAAACCCATTAACCCATTGAAAAGAAACAGCATATAAAAGAGTCATAATAAATAAATAAATATTGTTAAAAATTAAATAATGTTTTGTTTGTCGTATATAATTAACTATTTATGTGATGTGGGTAAATGGAGTGTTTCAATCCGGCTACTACAGCAACTATATTTTAAACCTGTGAGAATGCAATCAAAGTGTTTTTATCAAGTGTGATTATAAAAAATGAGAAGTAATTCAATTTTTACCATTAGATGATGGCTGTATTCACAGACTGTTGTCACACAATAGACCCCTTTTAAGTGCATCATCATGACCACTCTAGAGCATGTAGAGCTTCTGCTTTCCAGTTCAGTTTTTTCAATTAGTTTTTTTATGAAGGAGAATATTTTGCATTTTGTCTCTGATTATATTTTAGTAATTTATATGAAATTAAATAATTTAAATTAAATAGTAGTTCATATTTAATTCTAATATGTAATTACATTTAAATACATACAAATTAATTGAAGAAAAAAAACATTAAAAATAAAAAGAATTTGACGACCAAAAAACATATCTATCTTTGCAACATCAAACTCATGCCATTGATATTTATGCCATTGTGTTGACATGAATGCTTTAGCTGAGGGTCAAAACAATAATATAAATAATTTACAATGGTTAGTCTGTCACTGAGGGGGCGGGTCTCGTTTTGGTGTAAAGAATGATGGAGCGCCTCAATCGTCCTCTAATTATGTATGCCACAGAAGAACAATTCACAATATTAAAGCGCTGGCTGTGCCTCAGGGCCCACTGTACTACTTTATTGAACATTAATAATTCAGGACTGCCTGATCTGATGGCAGGAATGGGGTATGAGAGGTCAAACCTGGGACAACTTATAGAACAAGGCGTTTCAACTTCTCAGAAAATAAAAGTACTATGCTTTACAGTGGAGCTGTAATGCAAGCAGTTTCTTTGTCCCCCATAAAAGTCAAGTTATTTAGTTGCATTTTCTATATAGAGCTTTCCAGCTGCAACCCATCACAGGGAAACATCCAAACTCATTCACACACATACACTATGGACAATTTAGCTTATCCAATTCAACTGTACCGCATATGTCTTTGGAAACCGGAGCACCCGGAGGAAACCCACACGAACACAGGGAGAACATGCAAACTTCACACAGAAATGCCAACTGACCCGGCTGAGGCTCAAACCCGTGACCTTCTTGCTGTGAAGCAATCGTGCTACCCACTGCGCCAACGTGACGCCCTAATCTGTCTTCATCTGTTACAAATCTAACTTTAAGTTTTGAGATAAGAGATAGTTTCTTTGTAATGGTATTTAGATAGTTCAAGTACAAATTATTCACAGTTTTAAGTCTGGACGGCTGGCTATAAATAAATAATTACAACTGACATAAAGAGGGGGATGGGATGACATTTCTGCAACAGAAACTACCATAAATACCAGCAAACCACACAATCCTTTCTGCTAACACATGCACGTTGGTATTAGTGGTTTACAAGGACTCTCCAGAAGCATAATTTTTTTTTTTATGCTGTAAAAAATGCTTATTATCTGGCAAATCTTGAATGTCGACCATTAACTATGATTTTTTGTTGTTGTGAGTGTCCTGAATTAAAAGGACACAATGCATGTCCTCGTAAACTACCTCAATGTTGGAATATATATAGTGTTCAGGATAATTGAGTACACCCCCTTTTAAAAATGAATATTTTTCTCCATTTTTCAGTGAATATAGGCAATGTATTTTGGTACAATTAAACAAAACAGTTTTATTAAACAGATATATTTATTAAATTAATATTTTAGTAAAATTACAACCTTCAAAACAAACTTAAGTTTTAACTTAAGTTTTTTTTTAACTTAAGTTTTCAATTTTTTTTTGCTTCTCTTGATTTTTCATCTTTTTAAAAATTTGCATTTAATATTTTTCTATAACATAAATTTGGGTGCACTAGTTTTTGGACCGTTATCGTAAGTTATTTTGTTAGATAAGCTCCAGATTTGGCTTCTGTACTGATTAATCTACTGTAAACGCACAAATATAATATTGTATAGCTTCCTATTAAAAATATGAAGTTAAAAGAGAGATTTGTGAGGGGTGTACTTGTATATGCTGAGCACTAGGGATGCACCGATCCCGATACTTGGATTGGATATCGGTTCGATACTGCATATTTTTGCTGGATCGGGTATCGGCCAGCTGGTACCGATTCAAATCCGATCTTGCATGTGCACTAAATTTTGTGTAATTTTTAAGCCAACAAAATACATGAAGGTAGCCTATTATAAGGCACTAAAAAGTTATCATGTAGGCTACTATATCCCAAATGTTCTGAAGCCATTCTATAGTTTAATGTGAAGCACAGATGAATATTCAAGTAGTTAAATTCATGTTCAGTTCAGTGCTTCCCTCCGCTGCGCCTGTCAATCATTCTCCATTCATTTACAATTCAAACTGCGTGTTGTGTTCATGACAACACGAAAAACTTTCTCCAAGACTATATGTTCCTGTTAATATAAATAATCAGTGGAGAAATGCATTTCGTTTTAAATTAAATGGGTTCATTTTGACCTGCAACAAGGAGTTCATTGCTGTTTCTAAATCATGTTGTTCTGTGTCTGTTAGATAGGCAGATCGCATTTGCAACACATGAGTAGAGATGGTTATTACCTGCTATTCACACACAAAGTAGGCCTACCTGTAATTTTAAATGAGAAAAGGCTCAATATTACATTGGACAGATCCTCAACACACTCATTTTCTCCCTTTGTGCTGGTAAGTTTTGAAAGGGATTGGATCCAAAAAAATGGTATCCTTGCATGCCTTTTAAGCACTGTAGGTCATACCCATGTCATTAGACAAACTTCTGTCCTTGTAAACCACCAAAACCAATACACATACACACGCACACAGAAAAAATACTTCTGAGCAAGACCAGACAGAATCTATTCACATTTTATTGCAATTTCAGCATAGAATTTTGTAAAAAAAAAAAAAAAAAAAAAAAAATAATAATAATAATAATAATAAAATAATAATAATCAAATCTGCTGATTTATGTGGAATGATTTTGAGAGTGTAGGAGCCAGCACATAAAATAAAATAACTTTTAATTAAAGTTTAGAATCAAAATCCAATTAGAACCCATTAGAATTTGTTTCGGTAAACAAAGCAACAGCAGGTCTCTCATATAATACAGACACACACAGATGCTTGCTCACTCAGACAATGTAGTGTCTCTTCCTCTCAGTGAGATGTCTTGATATTCAGAGAGCATCTCCTTCTACGCTCCTCTTTTCCCTCCCCAAGCCTTCATTGGACATGCAGCACGCATAAACCCCAGATCACCATCAGGTCAGACAGATGCACACATTAGAGAGCCATAAACACACACATATACGCGCGCTGTGGCTGTGCATTCCCAGCAGGCCTTCTTTGTGCACGGTGTGGTTGAGAGGTCATCGCTCACTGTGAATCAGGTGATAATGGAATGCACAGACTTTAAGAGAAACGTCAATGTTTCTTCTCCTTAAGTGAGGGGTCACAGGGGAGCTGGAACATATTAAACTCTCTTTATCGGCTCTCTAGTTATCGATCTGAGCCCGGCTGGATGTTTTAAATAGACGAGGACAACATGCATCTTTATTTTGAGTACTAACAAGATGATGCATTGTGGGACATGGCATCAAAAAGCGCTGGCCAGACGGCATTTAAACTCTGTCGTTTTTAATTGTTTGGTTTGGTTTGAAGAGGAAAAAAAATAAACAGCAAATGTCTCTGTATCATTTTGCATTTAAATACACTTTTTAATTCATTCAGTGGCTTTATAAATCCAGTAATAAAATCTTTAAATCTCACATGACTATGTAAATGGCTAAAATCCAGCATTTAATATTGTTTTACATTTACAGCTCTATATTTAAATTTTTTTTTTATTCACAAAAATAATTTGAAAGCAAATATAGGCTTCTTCTCTTCAAACAGCGGTTCTGTGCATCTCTTAGTATATTATACGTTTGTGAATGTTTATTTCATGTATAAAATCACTAATATGGTGCTAATAAATATATTTTATACAAAGCAGCATAAACTGATATGATTTACGTAACATTATTATTATTTTTTTAAATTTAATTATTTTTGGGCAGCACGGTGGCTCAGTGGTTAGCACTGTAGCTGGTTTGAGTCCCGGCTGGGTCAGTTGGCATTTCTGTGTGGAGTTTGCATGCTCTTCCCGTGTTGGCATGGGTGTCCTTCGGGTGCTCCGGTTTCCCCCACAGTCCAAGGAGATGTGCTATAAGTGAATTGAATAAACTAAATTGGCCATAGCGTATGAGTGTGTGTGTGTGAATGCAAGAGTGTATGAGTGTTTCCCAGTACTCGGTTGTGGCTGGAAGGGGTTCGCTGCATAAACATATGGCGGAATAGTTGGCGGTTCATTCTGCTATGGCGATCCATCATAAATAAGGGACTAAGCCGAAGGAAAAAATAAATAAATGAATGAATGAATAATTACTTTCGCTATTCTAAAAAATGTGTTTAAACAACTAAATGAGTTTAAAAGTTGACGATCATGTATATAAATGCTAAAATTGTATCAATGCTGTATTATGACTTCATAAGGAAAAATTCAAGAAATAAAATAATTTAAATATTTTTACTTGCATTACTCAATTCAAAGTATATTTCATTGGTTTCTACTGCTTTAACATGTAACCCAGTAATATATGTAACTGATTATTTAAATTTAGCAGTAAAATCATTGACCAAAACTATCAGAAATTTTTATATATGAACACATACAGTTGAAGTCAGAATTATTCGCCCCCCTTTGATTTTTTTTTCTTTTTTAAATATTTCCCAAATGATGTTTGACAGAGCAAGGATATTTTCACAGTATGTCAGATAATATTTTTTCTTCTAGAGAAAGTCTTATTTGTTTTATTTCGGCTAGAAAAAAAGCAGTTTTTAATTATTTTAAAACCATTTTAGGGTCAAAACTATTAGTCCTTTTAAGCTACATTTTTTCAATAGTCTACAAAACAAACAATCGTTATACAATAACTTGCCTAATTACCCTAATCTGCCTAGTTAACCTAATTAACCTGATTAAGCCTTTAAATGTCACTTTAAGCTGTATAGAAGTGTCTTGAAAAATATCTAGTCAAATTTTTTGTACTGTCATCATGGCAAAGATAAAAGAAATCAGTTATTAGAGATGAGTTATTAAAACTATTATGTTTAGAAATGTGTTGAAAAAAATCTTCTCTCCGTTAAACAGAAATTGGGGAAAAAATAATCAGGGGGGGCTAATCATTTAGGTTTCAACTGTATATACTTATTTCCATTTAAATATTGATTTATTTATTTATCTATCCAACCCAAAGTAAATTCCTAAAATCACATATATAGTTAAATTCAAAATGATTAGCCCTCCTGCAATTTTTTTCTTTCCTTTTTCAAATATTTCCGAAATTATGTTTAACAGAGCAAGTCTTAATTGTTTTATTTTGGCTAGAATAAAAACAGTTTTGCATAAAAAAAAAACACTTTAAGGTCAATATTATTAGCCCCTTAAGCAATATTTTTTTGTCTGTTATAACAATTGTCTGCTATAAAATGATTTGCCTAGTTACCCTAACTAAACTAAATAACATAATTAACCTAGTTAAGCCATTAAATTGCACTTTAAGCTGAATACTACTATCCTGAGAAATATCTAGTAAAATAAAATGTACTGTCATCATGGCAACGCCAAAAGAAATCAGTTATTAGAAATTAAAATGATTGTTAAGAAATGTGTTGAAATAAATCTTTCTGTTAAACAGAAATTGGGGAATATACACACACACACACACACACACACACACACACACACACACACACACACACACACACACACACACACACACACATACATATATATATATATATATACACATACAGTTGAAGTCAAAATTATTTGCCCCCTTTGAATTTCTTTTTCTTTTTCAAAAACTTCCCCATAATGTTTAACAGAGCAAGGAAATTTTCACAGTATGTCTGATATTATTTTGTCTTCTGGAGAAAGTCTTATTTGATTTATTTAGGCTAGAATAGAAGCAGTTTTACATTTTTTAAACACCATTTTAAGGTCAAAATTATTAGCCCCTTTAAGCTCATTTTTTTCCGACTGTCTACAGAACAAACCATCATTATACAATAACTTGACTTATTATCTCAACCTGCTTAGTTAACCTAATTAACCTAGTTAAGCCTTTAAATGTCACTTTAAGCTGTACAAGACACTTTAAGTGTCTTGAAAAATATCTAGTAAAATATTACGTTTAGAAATGTGTTGATAAAATCTTCTCTTCGTTAAACAGAAATTGGAGAACCCAACAGGGGGGCTAATAATTAAGGAGAGCTAATAATTCTGACTTCAACTGTATATATGCATATGGCTATTTTCCAGCAATCTGTGCTGGTTTGTACTCATGTAAAGTATATGCCATTTAGTGGTTCATTTCACGGTGGAGATCCCTGGAAACAAGCAATAATGCTGTTAAATAATAATATGTCTCCCTCATCTACTTGTGATCCAATCAACTACAATGCATCTTAATACAAGTTATAAACATGGCCAGAGCCACGATGAGCTCTGCTATCTGTTTCATTAATCCAGACAAGTAAATGGTGCCACCGGCCACTGGATTTTTCAATTCCGCTGAGAGAAGAACAAAAGCAAGAGATGAGAGGAGAAGAGGGAGGAGTAAAGTGATACAGTCTGATGTCTCTCTCTTTCATGACAGAGAAAGCTGGGTCATCCCTCTAACTACAGGCTAAAAGAAGACCATTATAGAGGACAGCACTAAAAGGCAAAGGCTCTCTTGTGCTGCTACCTGCTACAGCTCAAAGCTTTGATAAGATCTGGAGATGATGGAGAGATTATTGATGTTACCCTCTTCCACAGTGGAGTCCAGCTGGGTGACTTTGATGGCCAGCAGGTCCACTCTCTCCTGCAGGTTATTCATACGCATGTAGAAACTGTTGGCTTCATTAAACAGCTCTCCGAAGATGTCCTCCGCGTGTCGGCCTTGCAAAATGGATGGAGACAGAAGCTAAGAAAACGCCGTGGTGAAAAGACAAGCTGAATTTTCATGACGATTTTTTTTTTGTGTTATTGATGGAAAAGCATAGCAGTGCATTACAATTGAACAATGAAACAAATGTTAAAATATAGATAAAAGATAGAAAAACATTCCATCTGTGCCCACATCGAATTCAATTTACAAAAGTGGTTTTACACGCATAGAGCACTTAACACACTAAGGGCCCTATCATAGGCACAAGACATGTTTGGCGTGATTTGTTGCTATTTTCAGACCAGCGCAACCCTAATTTTCACATTTTGCACCACGTTGTTTAAATAGCAAATCTATTTGCGCCACTTTGTGGACTCATGGCTGTTCCAACCAAAAAAGGAGGTGTGTTATGGTCCATTGTTGGCACATTGCTATTTTGAGGAACTAAAATAGACTGCGCCATTGACCAACTAAAAGCTGGTTTAAAGGCTTTTTTCAGTGTATTCATGACAATTTGCATTAGTATAATGTTATTATTATTAGTAGTATTATTTATTATATGCATATAATATATTTGCTTTAATTAAAACAAGTATGATGCACTATAGACTTTGCGCATAGATCATTAAAATAGAGCCCAAAGTGTGTACTTATTTTTGTTTTCTGAAAAACAAACAAATTTTAAAAAGTCAATACATGTGAAATTATACATTTTATGTATAACTAATATTAATGTAGAGATTAAAAACATGCTAGTTACTGAATACTTTTTTAAAAATTCTTTAAATGGTTGGCTGACATTGTGTAAAAGCTTGTTTGAAGGATAGTGGAAAAGATAAAGATTTAAAATGGCACTTCTATCCTTAAATAGAGTTGTTTAATGTGTCATCAAAAGATTTTTGTTCTAAATATGGCTGACAAGTCTTTTTTTTTTATGCATACCTATATATAATATATTGCTACAAGGAAAAAACATTTAAGAGGGTGTCTTCTAGTATAAATAATTAGGACAAAGCTACCTTAGAATTAAAAGGATCTATCAGTATTCTGCACGTTATTGAGATGTTAAGCTTTGTTTTTTTTTTTTTCCATTCAATATGGCACAACTGATTTGGGCATCAAGTTATCATATTAAATGGTGCCAAAATAAAAAAAAATGCAGTGTAAATATTATCATCATATATTACTTAAATGTCTAAAAAAGAAAAAAAAAACAAATCATGCTAAGCCTATGAAGTTAATTTTGACAAAAGGGTAAAAACATGACAAAGATATTACACAGTCAATGTATTTACAATCATTACTGTAACTATGTTGTAAGTAATTACCTTACAAATAACTTCAAGGAAAATTGAAAACGCTGTTATTAATTACTCGCACGTATGTTGTTCCAATCCCCTGAGACCTCAGTTTATCATCTGAACACAAAATTAAGATATTTTAGATGAAATCACAGAGCTCTCTCATCCTCCAAACACAGAAGTCCAGAAGAGCAACCAAAAAGATTGTCAAAACATTCCATGTGGTTTAACTGTTAAAAAAAAACCTGTAAAGTTCACTAATGTCTTCCATATCAGACCAGGGTGAATGTTTACTACAGCAAAACAATGCTTGCATATTGTGTGCTGACTCCAATGGCAATATGTTGTACTGCCCATACTAGTAAACACACGCACTGAAGACCTGACACGGGAGAGAAGATATAGGCAAACAGAGTCGTATTCACTGTCTTTTTATCATCGTATGTTTACAGTTGAACCACTGTAATTACATGCAATGTTTTTGGTTCCTTTCCTGGACTTTGATCATCTAGGCACCATTGATGTCTATGGAAAATGAGGATTTCATCTATAATACTAGGGATGAACCGATACCACTTTTTTTTTACAAAGTAAAAACTTTTATGAGTATTTTAATTTGTGTACTCGCCGATACTGATACTTTTTAGATTTGATTTCAATGCAAGTGCAATTAATTTATAAGGAGGTTTTATTTTTTGCCTGTATCAAGGATGAACGCAAAAATCTTTAACAGAAGGCTATTCCAAGCCAAAAATATACACACATTGTTGATAACCCTGTAAATCCATAGACCTTATCTATTACCGATTAAGCATGAAGATTTAAAAGATAAGTTATCCTTAAGCTGACACGCGTCTATGACTTCACACATTACATAATCAAGTGTGTGCAGTGTACGTTACCTTATGGAGTCACTCTCTTGACATTGCATATTGGGGATGCATAAAACCCTGTAATGTTTACCCTGCTGTTAATCCGCAGGTCAGGTCATCAAAAAGTAAGCTACATGATGTTGAACTATGGTTGGGTCGCGGGTGGATAAGATCAGTAGTTGGTTGTGCACACTTTGACCTCTTTCTCTAAAATATTAAGATGTTTTAATCGATTTTATCTTGACATATTGCCACAAATACGCATACTCTCATTTCAAAAATCGCGCAACCATAATTTCATAATGTTTCTGAGTTTCTCTTCCGACCGAGTTCGGTCTTCCGAGGCAATCTGGGAATACTTTCTGTGCTGCGAATAGGGGATTGAAACTGAAACTGAAAGGCGCAATGGATGATTTTTTGTCATTAGCATCGAAAATACCTTCATTCGTGATTTGTGAAGATGAATAACGATCTCAGGGTATTGGAACGACATGAGGGTGAGTAACTGATAACAGAATTTTCATTCTTAAAACTAGTGCATTTGTGATGACATTAGCCCCTTTCACACAGCGATACCAGTAAATATCCGGAAAATTACCGGAACGACTTCACCGGTAAATTCAAAAAAGCACTGTTCACACAGGCAAGGACATTCCGGAAATTTTCCAGAAAAGGCTATTCACACATCCATTCCAAAAGGTAAATTCTGACATCATTAACCAGAAATTACCTCTAAACGGCTGCACTTGTATTTATAAACATAGAAGTGGTCGGGCTTTTGTTGATGGTTTCACTTTTATTTAAAGCTTTAGCATTCAAGCAGCTGCTTTGTCTCAGAGACATCCAAAGGCAGAAGAGCGAACCACAGCTAAAGGTTTACACATCTGACGACATTACAAATTCTGTGGATGGATAAGTCTTGTGAACAACTTCGATGAAAACTTATGGAGGAACACTTTTGCATGTCAAAATGTACATAATATGTGTGTGTGCTGGTGCTCACCGGCTGCTTCACGTGCACACGCGTCAAGCAACTGAAGCAGAGCGTGAAGGTAAACAAACAACGGTTTAACGGTTTAAGCATTTTATTGCTAATTTTTTTACACAGTTGGCATTTAGAAGAAACATAGAAACGTTCTCTGACTGAAAAATAGCGGCTAAATGTGTCTGGAAAAATATTCAAAGGCTTTTATTTTGATAAACAGCACCGATGTGAATGCGTCTAAATGTTCTGATTGGTTGGAGTAGACGTCTCACTTTGCGGCAATTTTCCTTCTGCGTTCACACAGAGCAGCATTGAGGCAAATTACCGATAATCTTACAACTTATCTTTGCGGAAAATTGCCGGAACAGGGCTAGTTCACACATACAGACCTTTCCGGAAAATTGCAGGAAATTTTCCGGAAAGGTCTGTATGTGTGAAAGGGGTTAATAATATATAAAAATAATGACAAATTATTCACCGGCATACCCGTCTTTTTTTAGTACAGCTCAAGTAACTAAAAGTGGATAACACTGAAAGCCTCACACATTCAATTTGCAGCAGCTCTTACATTAAAAATAAGGAGCACACTGCTCAGCTCCTGACACTAATTTCACTAGGAGTACAATGTGAGGTAAAAAAAAAAAAGGGACCTGTTTTGACAGACTTAATGTTATTTAAGATTAAACAATGGCAGAAAAGAAAAGCAGGGTGCAGGGTACTCACTCAGGCTGCCCAGTTGTTTAATGATGGCTGCCAGTGTGCTGTTGGTGACACACTCCAGTTCACTGGGCACTCCATCAGGAAGAGCACCTCGACACAGGTGCTTGGGCTCGATACTCCTCTTCACCAGCGGCATGACTGACTACTGTTGAGATACAGACAGAGAGAGAGATCTGTTAGGACATAAGTCAGCCGGGTCATTCTCAACCATTTTAATAGCACCATTTTTAATCTGATGTTTGAAGGGTCTGTATTTGTAAAACATATTTCCACCAGAGAGCAAATTATACAACGACAATCATTGAGGCAACTTTTTCGGTAATGTTAGTTTGTGTAATACATGTTTCAGTGAACCTAATTTATATATTCAGTTCAATTACATCTAATTTATTAATCAGTCGTAATGCCGATTGCATTGTTTTATAGACGTCTGACATAACCAAGTCTACCTACTGGTCTGCTGTTGTTTACAGACCACCGATGACCACAGACAGACTCTAATAAAGACAGGCACTGCACTGGGATCACACAGTCTAATGCGAGCGCAATGGTTCAGTGACCTGGGCTCACAGTCAACTTCACCTGGCAACTAAAGCGGACGAGTTTGCTGCTAATGAGACATGAAAAAGAGCACTGTTGTTGTGTCACGTGTGTGTGTGTGTGTGTGTGTGTGTGTGTGTGTGTGTGTGTGTGTGTGTGTGTGTGTGTATCTGAATACATGTGTGCCTAGTAATTTTGGTCTGAAAAGCAAAAGGGAATCTTATACTAGATAGAAAATTATGGAGTCAATCTAGGGCCATATATATTTGCAAATAAAAGAAAGCTTTGCAAACAAAAAATAAAGTATTTAGCAAAAATAAATAAATAAACGCAAATCTCCAAAAAAAAAAAAAAAAAAAAAAAAAACGCAAAGTGAAAATTAATAGCATTGCAATTGACTGGACGGGCTTTGTAAAGACAATGCCATAAAACATGTTTTGCAAATATATAGTTTTAGTTTTTTTAATTGCAAAGATTTTAGTTTTTTTTTTTTGCACTGCTTGATTTTTATTTGCAAAATTCATTTTCATTTCCCAAAACTTCCCAAAATTGTCCCTTTGCGTTTTTTTATTATTGTTAGCAAAATTTATTTTTATTTCTCAAATATTTATTTTGCTTTGCGATTTTTGGAGATTTAAATTAATTTAGTTATTTATTTTGCTCAATACTTTATTCTTTGTTTGCAAAGCTTTCTTTTATTTTGCATGTATATACTGTATGGCCCTAGATTGACTCCATAGAAAATGTCAACAAACCCACAGTACAGTATTATGAAGCAAATTGGTCAAAATTGACAGTAAAGACATTTATAATGTTATGAAGTATTTTTAGTGAAAATAATATTGTTACTTTGAACACAATTCATTAAATAATCCTTGAAATAGAAAGCATACAAGTTTTCTCAAATATTTAAGGCAGCACAACAATTTCACGAATTAATGAAAACAAATGTTTCCAAAAGCATCATGTGACACTAAAGTCTGTAGTGGTGGCTTCTTAAAATTCAGCTTTGTTATTCGTAGAATAAATAGCATTTTAGTAAACATATTACAAAAAAAAAAAAAAAGAAAAAAGTTATTTTATTTGTCTTTAGGGAAATGGGGAAAATAGATTATTATAGTCATTTTAACGGTGTAATAATTAGGCATTGGAATAAGAATGTGAAAACGCATATCCTAAATAAAAAAAATACTAATAATTATTAACAAAAAAGGTAAAGAGTAAGGCTGCGATATCTGCAACTAGATCTATTTCCAGTTGTCAGACACCCACATGATGGCTATATACTATAGTATTTTATAGTAAATACTATAGTATTTTTTAACCATACTGACACTCACAACTCCAATGGAGAGTTGAGATGTTACACAATCAGCTAAAATGTTGCTAGAATTGTTTAAGTATGGGTGATATTTATTCAGTGGTGGAAAGAATACTGAAAAATCATACTAGTAAAATAAATAAATAAATAAATCATACTAGTAAAAATCATATGGTAAAAGTACCATTACTTGTCATTGCAATGTAGTGCAAGTGCAGTGAAAGTATCTGTTGTTAATATTACTCAAAGTATTAGTAAAAAGTAGCCCTTTAAAAAGTACTCAAGACTAGTGAGTATTACGCTGTAAAAAGCTGATTCGTTTACATGTAATTTGTGGATGTGCTTGTAAACATAACATTCTGTAGTGCATTTAGTTATCGTTTAAGGCAATTTTGGTCATCATACAGTTAAACCACCAACCTGATTTCACCAAATAGGTTCCTGGATTAACATCTATCTTGATCCTGAAACATTTCAATCAGCCAA